>CM055645.1:7892167-8349641 GCA_029378325.1 Elaeagnus macrophylla
TGTCCAAGTTTCCTGCCGTTGTACTAGTGAAAAAAAAAAAAAAATCCTGCTGTTGTATTTATATCATAACCATATAACTCAATTAAAACACTATCCTTTAAAATGCCATGTCATTAAAATTAATTTAATTTAAAATCTTAGCAAATTTTTTTTTTTCTCTCCTACTTTCGCTTCACTTCTTTTTCACTGTCTATATCATGTGGGCACTACTAATTATATAACACATATCTGTGCTTGATAATAATATTCTGCTAAGTCATTTGAGAGATATATTAAATTTGAGATACATGGCATATTTCATATGTATCCTAGCAATGTTCATAACAGAAACGAAACAAAACAAAACAAAACAAAAAACTATAAAATAACAATATTATTTACAGCATAAACTATTCGGACATTCTCTTTTCCGGTTGGGACGTTAATTTTCACCTATTTTCCTCTTTTGTTAGATTTTCTTGTAAATGTTTGTTTCTTGTTTCATTATCTTCAATTTTTAACACTCTCAGATAAGCTTTTGTGGTACAGATGATGCATAAGGGTGCAGATAGTGGCAGTTTCAGTCTTTTTCAGATATGATTTAAGAAACTTGTAAATGTTAGATTGTGTGCATTTTGCTATTGTAACTGGAATCATGTGATGTTAAAAATGCATTGAATACAAACTAATAATAAAATACAATACGTATACACATACCATTGGACTTGTTTTGTGTGAAAGTCGTGATTTTTTATTGTATCTCATACAAATATAAACCTACATAAGAATTAGTGCGTATGTGTAATATATGAGAATGACCGCACTGATTCTGTAAAATTAGTTCATCGGTCTAGTCACTTATTATTTTTTAAGAGCCAACTTTATTAATTCATTTTCAATTTTAGCTCAAATTCAAACTCATAATATGATAGTATAGAGTTATACACAATTCTAATTTAAACTGCTATTGTATTTCGTGAGTGTGTAACTGTTAAAATTAGATACTTGGTCATAAAATAAAATATTGCAAAAAGTATGTAAATCCTAAAATTAACTTCTTTTTGTAATGATTTCACGAAAAACAATATTAAAAAACTATAAATCTCAAGAAAATGTCATTAGACAACCATAAATGTATAAACCGATTAATCTGGTAACAAAATATCAGTCAGACTAAATGATGATAAGTTGGCATATACAAAGCCTATACTGGACAATACTCACACTTGCAAGATGCATAAGCTCAATTTCTTAACAATGTTCATTTTCTGGAATTTTATGCAAATGGCCGAACATCAAAGACACTGAACAAATCACAAGCAGTTGAAAAATGGCCTAATCATCATCCTCCGGATCGAAGTCCTTAATTTTCACATCTGCATCTTCTGCAAACTGTATGCAGTTGTCAATTTGAGACAGTACGTACTGGATACTGTAAAGGAGAATAAATAAGAGACGTCATACTCCAATCACATTTTATAAGACCCAACCACATAATGATACTAAGAATTCAACATGATACAAGAAACAGGTCATAAACATAAAATGAAACAATCTGGCTATGAACATGGACGTAAAGAATCCAAACACGATGGTAAAATAAGATAGATTTGAACTTCCATGGCCACATGGTGAAAGAAGATACTTCAAAAAACAATAATGAACTCCAATTTTAGCTACACAATTACAGAATGGAATTTGACCAGGTAGATGAACAAAAGGATTGTAATACATACCACTCTGAAGCAACCTAACATTCCCACAATACAATCCTACACACAGCCATGCCCTTTGTTATCTATTTAACTTTAACGAAACAAAGCTGATTAAGATAGTCTTAGTGCAATCTGACAACATTTTGTCATTCAGAATTTTGTTAATGTTTAAACAACTTGAAACGATGCTCAATCTTAGATGAAGATTGTACAACCCTAGCATAGACGGACCTACTTAAAATTGAAAAGACACTTAAGAAGGGTAACCTTATTATTTGAAAAGATGTACATTCTGTCATCCAACCTAACCATTAATCCTGAAACCTTGAAATGAAATGCCAAATCAGTAAATTTCTTATGATGGTGCTCTTGACATTTAATATTAGATAACAAACCCTGGGGAAGAAAATATTTTGTGCCTGGACTACAATATTTATATTGCAAATAATCAAAGAGTCTCAATGTCGAATCAAAAGCTTGTGCCTTGATGAACACATCATACAGTGGGCAATCAGTTACTGTTCCATTATTACAAGGTGTTGCTAATTTCTACTAAACTATTCGAGTTCAAATAATTTGATTTCTACTAATATATCATTGGAAATAGTAGCTTAAACTTCTAAAATAGAAGATGTGGATGAAGGCAACATGCACAATGGAAGCAAATTCACCCATCACAATCTTTTCATGCATTACCAGGGGAGTGAGAGGAAGAATATTCCATATTTATTGATAATCAAATTAGCAGTAGCTTTAAATTTACTAATATCCCATCAATTCCAAAATTCAAAAAAATCTGAAATAACTGTTTGAAGGAAGAACAAAGCTTTGCTGAGCAAAAATAAAGCGCAGAGAAGAATAAGGGAAGAGAGCAGGAGAAGATATACAAAGAGGTACACAAAGGACAGACAGCACACCTGCTTTCCTTCCTCAAGTCGAGTGGAATAAAACTGACCATGCCATATTCATCCACCTAAAACAAGTTACATGATTGTTATTCAAAAACCAATAGAAAAGAATATTATTGTAATACAAACGAAGCAAAACGGTGCCAGAAACGGTACATTGACAAATATCAATGCAAAACTGATATAAGAAAAGATTCTTGATTCATTAGAAACCTTGGTACAACAGGTATACTGAACATTCATGAATTATGCTTCACTCGTAATCTTCTTGTGATAACTTTAAGGAGATATTTGATTCCACATACTCATCAATTATAATGAGCACATATCATCATACACTGTGATTGCAAATATTGATTTTTGACATACAGAATAATAGAAGTAACTGAGATTTGAGACATGCCAAAACAGTTCAATGGCAACTTAAATGTTCTTTATGTTTCATACGGTTTCAAAAAGATGCACAAAAATATTACAAAAAGAGTAACTTTTCATTAAAACCTTTATTTTCAAGGATGACGAGCTAGGGTTCTTGTAATAGACACAGCAATAGACTGGACAATAGACATATAAAAGAACCGCCATAGATTAAAAATACAAGCACTTGCAATTGTTGGAGAAGATCAAGCACTCACCAGCTCCATCAAAGCTTTGTTTAGCTTTGCAAACTGAGGAGCCATGCGTAGATTTAACTCCGACAACAAAACTCGAGAATCCGGATTCAAAAAGCTATGAGCATGTGAAAGAATGAACAGATAAGAATACTGAACTAGATAAACTATTAAGTACAATTAGGTTTGGGCCAGTGGGCTCACTCTTCAATATCTTTTTTGTTTGGGACAAGGTCCATCTTGGTGAGAATATTAACATGGGGAAGCTCAAGCTGGACCATAGCTGAAAGAGATGCCATGCAGCCACTAATAAATTTTGTAACATCTGTCATGAACTGCCAAACGAAAATATATCTTATAAAGTGATAAAACTCAAACGCAATATTAATGTACAGAAATCTTAAATGGGACATGTATAATGGATTGAAAATTACATAAACAAGAGAAAAAATGCAAATAAAATCAGTTTAATGTAATTAATACATGCAAAGGGAAAAGGAGATGAAAACTGTGTTTGAATTTGAATACTGGAGGATATATTTATAACTTCAGTAATTCTAGACAGAAAATCCAACCCTTTAAAGCAATTTTGAAAGAGTTCCAGACCATTGTAAGTCCAGAGGAACAGGAAAGCAACATAAATGTAACACAAGAGGGGGAAAAAAAAGTTCTTATGAGTTGAGTATGAAAAGAAAACAAGAAAACAGAAAGAACTAGTGTAGACCTGTGAATCAAGCAAATATACAGCACAAATATTGAAGTTATTACTCCTCAAATGCTCCACAAAGTTCCGAAAGGCAGGCATGTGTGAATATAACTCGATCTGACCTACAAAGTATTTAAAATAGAAAATACGTCTTTCACTGATTTCCTCTTTTATTAAAGTAACAAACATTAAGAAAAAGGTAAATGAAATTCTAACAAGTGGTTAATATGGAAAAATGGAATCACTCAGTTTTCTCCGGCTCCTTTTCTACCTAAATAAGGGTTGAAGAACGACTACAATCATATTACCTAAATGTAGCATTTCAATTAATAGGGCATAAGGAAACATTAAGAAAAAAGTAAATGAAATTCTAACAAGTGGTTAATATGGAAAAATGGAATCACTCAGTTTTCTCCGGCTCCTTTTCTACCTAAATAAGGGTTGAAGAACAACTACAATCATATTACCTAAATGTAGCATTTCAATTAATAGGACATAAGGTATTGGTTGGTACTGGTTGGTGCTTCCTTTTGTAAATGAATTATTGATCAACTTTGTACCTTTGAAACTATTGCATTCATTAATATAATATTAAGTTTCTTATAAAAGAAATCCCACCATGAAAATTCTTCTGAAACCCACTGGAAGAACATTTTCAATCCAGAGTACTCAAAATAACTATTAAGCAATATATTTCTTGCTAAGCCTTGATTTTGTTGGGACTTCTATTGGATACAGAAACTACAAATCATATTTATCGGATATATCAGGCCACCATCATTATCATCACAGCGTCTATAAGAACTACAACCATATACGTTAACATCATTTATATTCCATACTACCAATATAGACATGGAACTTTTGGGAAGTTAAATCATAATTTAGGACAAGATAACATGGAGGAGTATTCATCACCCTTCAACAATTTTTACAAGGTTAATGGTCGTGAAAGAGCTTCTAAAGAATCTGATCTATGCTGCACAATTGTTGCCTTTTACTTATTACATAGTTAGAAAATTGAAAACAAACGTTGGTACCTGGGCAGTCAAAAACAAGGTAGTCATCATCCAGGTATTTTTCCAGCTCTTCTGAAAACCAATCATGCAGATTATCTTCTAGGTATCTGGGAAGTCAGGGTTAAGATCATTCAATTGAAATTTTATATAACAAAACATCACAATAAACATAGGAATCTAAAGTGTGATAATGTCCTAGAGAGAGGAGAAAGTGAGAAGGATACTCCATGCAGCATATAAGACCACCATTTGGACCTAGCTGACGTTCCTCCATAACATCTTCCAAGGAAACAAGTTCTCTAATATCTACAAAAAAAATAATATTTAACTTATATTGGGCTCGCATGAACAAATCAAATATTAAAAAAACAAATAGGTCAGAAAAAAAGAAAATAAATCAAATTATGGGTGTGCTCACCCATGGCCACAGGGTAGTCAAAGTTCTCTGCAGCAGGATCTAGATTCACAACATGTATTGTCCTCCCAATAGCTTCACAGTGTTGGTACAAACTGGAACAGTAGGTTGACTGATTGCGAAAAAAAAAGTAAATTATCAGTGGAAAATGTGGCAATTTAAAAAATGGTAGCATTATACCTAAACAAAGAAACTCAGAATATTAAAGAAAGGAAATGTTAGAGAAATATTTTAGAACATAATGTCTATTATTCTGCAAATCACCTTTCCACTGCCTGCTGGGCCAATAACCAGTTGAGCAAAGCCCATGGTGTACTTTCAAGAAACTTCAATATAAACTAAAATGGGCAAAGACAGCTGAAGAACCGCAGAGATGCAAGAACTGCAACAGAAATATATGCAGTACACCAAACCGCAACCGCGAACAACAAGTTCAGGAAATCAGTGTGGCCCATAAACACGAACAACAGATACAAGACAGGAAAACCTGAATTATTGATATCAAACTGAAATTAAAAAAGAAAAGACACAACCTATTCAAACACTACTACAAAAAGGGTGAAATAGGACCGTTATTAACCGTCCTATAAGTCTTATAGGACAGCTATTAACCATCCTATTATCGTCCGTTCTAAAAGAATTCAACAAATAGAAAGGTTAATAGCCATCCTATAAAAATTCTTTTAAGATAGTCATTAACTGTCCAATATAATCTTAAAAGACGGCCAACAACCAGTCCTATATAATTTTAATAAAATGATCAACGACCGTCCTATAAGATACATATAAGACGGTCAACTTTTTTAATAAAATTTCCCACATTATTTCCTGCTTTATTAATATCTGTATAAATAAAATCTCATACAAAAATTCTAGAATATCTATATATATATATATATATATATAATATTATCTCTATTCATCTCACAACAAAGACCATCAATATTCATGCTTACTTTATCACAATAAGTTCATCATTCAAACAATTAAATACACACATATGAAAAACACATATATATATATATATATATATATATATATATATATATATATTTATTTTTTTGAAAAGTTAATTAATACATACAACATACAAGTACTATGAGCTCAAAACTTACACACATATAAATAAGTATATATGTGTCTCCTAAATATATGCGAAAATAATGTACAAAACAATTGGCTACTATTCTCAAATATTCAAATATATCAAATTTACACAGCTGAAATAAATGTAAAAGTGAAGTATTTAATAAGTAACTATAATAAAAGTAATTGTAACAAAATTATAACATTTACACAGTATAACAAAAGAAACATATCCTACATATCAAATTAAACTAATTAATAATCTATCAACTATCTTAAACTTCAAGCACAAAGAAATAACCTATCAATGGAGATCAAAATTCTTCAAACTCACAAGTTATCCTACAACGAAAAATAACAAATGAGATGATCTCATTAATTAAATATAAAAATATATACAACTTGTGATTTCAAAGAGTTAAACACAAACGATAAGTGGAAAAAAGACGAAAACAACAATATATATACCTTAAAGGTATCACCTTCTTCATGTGTCAAGAGGAAATCATAGATATAACAACACCAACAAACTCATTCAATAATATACTTATATTCCTTGAAAAAAACAAAAACTACCATCTTTAAAAAAAAAAAAAAAATCCTTAAAAACAATAATGTCATTTTGATAATGTCTAAACTAATATATAAAATTAATGAAATTTAAGTATTAATATAAAGATCACGGTTTCTTTTTTTCAGCAAAAAGAACTGAGAATTTTCTATACAAGTAGAGTACCCAGAAATAAAACTTTAGCTTTTGGTTAACTAAACATATTAGTAACTTGCCTAAAGGAAAATAAAGATCGAATATAGTTTCATATTAGACACAGCTACTATGTCAGCCATAATAGATCCATTATACAAACTTGTTAGGCAACAGGAAAAGTGACAAACATCCCTACAAGACATGCTTAACTTTCATGGTAGTATTAACTATTAAGTCAAGCACAGGAAGAGAATTCATTTTCTATTTTGTAAATATAGTAAACTTGTTGGAGGAAAACTCACATAAGTTAGAGATTCTATTAAAGTCAAACAACTTGTTATACCAAAAAGGGTTCACATGATAGAGATATAACTAGATATCCTTTAGAAACCAAAAGGCTTTTTGGTTGAGCAAAGCAAGAATTTTTACCCTTTATCTTTGGAAGTAATGAGACCAGTTAATCTCAGATAAATTTAAGTTACTTGGATATTGTTAGTTTGTCATTCTACCTTATCTGATTGAATGCTATTAACCCATGGACATGCTTTAGTAATATCAGCAGCCAGCTGAAAAGATCCTGGTCCTTTCAAGATTAGTTATTTCCCACATTTTCATGGAGGTTCTACTAAAATAAATTCTCTAATCCCACAATTTGGCCTGTCAAGCAGTTCCTCTTTACTAATCCATTTCAGGGAACTTTATGGAGAAGAGAAAAACTATAAATTTGTTACTAGAAACAGATTAATGGATTGTGGAAGTTAATGTGATATCACAAAGTTCATCCTTTTTACAACCGAGTGAGCATTATAATAATAGATATACAATCCATTAAGGAATAGATTCAGAATATGGAAAATAATTTATTTAAATAAAGGAAAACCTATAGGGTGAGGGGGGGCTCAAACTTTCGACCAATTAAACCTGATTTATCAGCAAAGACAAGGAATAGAGACTAACCAGTGAGAGCAGAGGACGACGACGCAAGGTACTAAGGTTAAGGCAACAATGGCAACGTAGTTCCAACATACAACGATGTGCGGGAAAGTCAAGAGTTAGATCGTGTGAGAAGAACGGCAAGGATAAATATGATCACGAAGAATGATAATTTTGAAGGAATATGACACTTAGATTTAGCAGCAATATGATCAGAGTGAGGAAGCCAAAAAAAAAAAAAATTTAATTTAAGAGATCTATTGAAGAACCCTATTAGAAAGTATAGAGACCAATTCTACTAGGTTTTTAAACGCCCATTAAGAGTTCCATAGAAGGAACTTCAAAACCCACCACTTAATCCATGGTTTTTAGCAAGTGAAGGAAGAACAAACTCCTCTGCCATGCGTTTAAGCTTAGAGAAAAGCTCAGATTACAGATTGAGGGTCAGATATAACAGAACATAACAGGTGGCTCAGAGCAATAGCATGAAGAACATACCTGATGGTGAGGAGCTATGGACGGCGATGACTGGAGGAGTGAGTTACTTGAAAACTTGGGCTAGAGGAGAGTAGACACCACGCTTGCTGGTAGGATTATTGGTCCTGACGGTGTGAGAGCTCACTGCAATAAAGGAAGGACAGCGAATGGACAACGTCGGCGATGAGGGAACAATTGCGTGGAGAGAAAAGAGTGGTGCACAATCTTTCAAAGGTCGAGTGAATGAGAAAATATAAACCCTAAGTTGGGAGGTATTAAAAACTTTATAAGAAGGCTAATAGCCGTCTTATTTGTAAGACAGTCAATAGCCATCTTAAAAAGTGATTTATTTTACTTAATGGCCATCTTAAATATCATATAAGACGGTCATCTTCATGCAACTGTCCTATTTTTTTTTCACTCTAAAATTGAAATCCTCTTATATTGCTTGGATTCTTGTAGTGAAACCATTCATAGTATTTATAGTTCAAAAGGAATTTTGGGTAACAACATCGTCTCCCCAAATAAGGCAAGGTTAAAATGAAAATAAGAAAACTATAAGTAATGTAATCAATCAATACTAAGGATAACTAGCAAAAGAAGCACCAAGGAAGGGAAATATGAAAATGAGTGAAGAAATTGGGAAAACAAGTGAAACATAAATAAAGAATTGCAGTAGATAAGCTTAGCAAGAGAATAATGGAATAAAAACTCTAAAATATATTCCTACCAAGAAGAAGACCAAATACAAGAGAGGAAAAATGAGAAACCTCTTACAAAGGAAGAGGACAAATCATGCCCTAGTTAGTCTACTCTCATGACTTCTGTTTTCAATTTTCAACCTCTTATGTTTATTTTAGTCAATTGATTAGTTGGGAGGTTGTTCAAAGCTTGAAGAAAAAAGGAGGGCTAAGCGTTGGTAACATCATTAAAAGAAACAAGGTATTATTAAGAAAGTGCCATTGGAGGTTCCCGTTAAAGGATGATTCTCTTTGACATAGGGTTATAAAAAGAATATACGGCTTGAATGAGAATGGATGGGATGCAATTTGCAGTTCGCATTGAGAGTGTTGCACTCCTTGGATGGCAATTTGTAAAGACCTAAATTTAGTCTTTTCTAATTTGAGATACCTAGTAGATGTAAATAAAATTTGTTTATGGGAGAATCTTTGGTTGGGAGGAAACTCTCTTTCAGATACATATCCAAGGTTATGTTTCGAAAAAAATATTCCTATTAGTAGATTGTATTCACTTAAATGATGGAATTTGAAGTTCAAAAGAAACTTAAATGATTGTGAAGTTGTAGATTTCTTGAGCTTGCTATCAGAGTTAGAAGGAGTAAGCATAAGAGCCAATGACAATGATAAAAGGATTTGTACTAAGATTTATCTGGGTATTTCTCTTGTAAATTTTATTTTGATTTTTTTGTGGATGATCCTAATGTAGACGTTTTTAATCACTTCGCTTCATTATGAAATTGCCCAATTCCAAGTAAAGTCAAGTTTTAAAGTGCCTAATTTGTCTTGGGAAGGCAAACATGAATGCAAGAATTCAACTAAAATTTTCCAAGTTCTACTTGTCTCCTAATTGGTATGCTCTTCACAAGAATAGCTCAAAAGATATTGATCATTTATTTTTACGTTGTCTAGTTACATATCTTCTTTGGTCAAAGTTACAAAATAATATGAAATTACAATGGGCTACTCCAGTACCTAAACCAATGGGCTATTCAAGTATCTAAATCATTCTTTATTTTTGGAAACCTTCTATGCTAGTGGAAGGAGCAATAAAGCTTTAAATGCAAGAGTGTTGTGGAACTACGGGGTGGGAGCAATTCTTTGAGTCTTATGGATGGAGAAGAACATTTTTTATGATAGTGAGAATGATAGCATTTTTTTGAGAGAAAGTTTTATTATTAGCTTCATTTTGGGAGCCATTTTCTAAATAATTGAAATATTATTCTTAATTTCTTATAAATTTTAATTGGGGAGCTTGTTTATCCTAGTTCGGTTATGAAGTTTTGTTTTGCATGTGGCATATAACTTTTAATTGGAATAATTTGGTGCTTTTATTTGTGAGTGGATTACAGATCCGCTATTCCACTTTGTATTTTAAAATTATTACTTAATTTAATATAACAATGCTTCTTATAAAAATAAAAATAAAAATGTAAAGGTCTAGGCCAAACGTTAAAACATGAAACTATGGCCCAAACCAACCTAAAGAAATAGGAGTAAGCCTCAATTGTGGCACGGTAGCCTCAACCCCTATCCCACGAACACAAGAAGTGAAAGGTCTCAAGGCCACCCTTTGGCGTCTCATAGCAGTGCCTCAATGTGTTTTTCTTCAACATTAATATAAGAATATTTTTTGGATTAATGTCAAAGATAAACAATATTGCGCTCATCCACTCAACTGGAAACCAAACATGCAGTCCATAGCACACTTATCAAATAAAGAAAGAAAGACAAGAATCTTATTGAACCAAGCTTCTATATTTATGCCTCATTTTGGTAATCTGAACCATAAGCATATCAGTTTCAACTATTCTACTATAATATAACACGATATTTGTTGTAATTCTAGAAGAAAAAAGGCTAAATACAAGATCTATTACATAAAATATATATATTAACATAATGCAATTATGGATGAAGCGAATTCAACCATTATCACTTAGCAGTTTATGCTTGGTAAATGAAAAATTATTAGTTAGGTATATAAGTTCAACTCTGCTCTTACTTTTGTTAACAATAAAACACATTTTCTTCTCAATGAAGAGTTAACAATATTTACATTTATTTGTTGACATAAGCATCTAACAAGACTACTATCAGAACAAAAGCACTATATACATAATTTTATGTATCACCTGTAACAGTACAGATTGCATTAAGGTCATCTTTGATTTGTAGAATGGAAATGGTAATAGGAATAGATTTCAATGGAAATAGTATTACTATTACTATATTTATTTGAGCAATGGAATCAAAATAATGATAAATATTAAAGTAACATTTATAAAATTACAAATAAAGCAAAATTAGAAAATAAACATTTTGTTGCTGGAAGTGCTTCTGTGCCAAGTCATGACATTGTACCATCGCCAGAAACAGTAGAGATTCCATTGACAAATTTCAAGAAACATGCATTGCAAAATAGTTCTTATATCTTTAAAGAACCAAGTCTCAACAAACAAGCTTGAGTTTTGCTAGTATTTTGTAGCTCTTAGTTGTAACAAGTTCCTAGCTTAGCTCCTACGCATAAGCTCTTGCTAATACACAAAATGACGAATGTGATGCGCCTCATTCCTAGGGTTCTAAAAATCTTGGAGCAACTGATTTGGTCCCTGCATTAAAATTTTGATTCTATACAACTATCAAACTAAATATGTGTGTGCATATTACAACTTTTTTTCTAAAAACAAAAGCAATATATACAAGTGATAGATAAATCATAAATCTAAATCTAATCTAAACACGGTACCAGTCCCTCACTATGGTTATAAACACTATAATACCGGTACTTTTATGTAAATAACAACTGTAGCATTCTAAATTAATTTTAATTAATCCAGACTACTAAATTTCTAGCTAAAAGTATCTCGTGAGTTTTATTATTATTTTAAATTATTGTTTTTGACCTTTTACATTCCAAATTCTAGACAATTCAATTTTTTAAAAGAAACAACTTAAAAAGTAAGAGGGAAATTAAGGTGATAAACTGGAAGTTTTCTAAGATCATCAAGTAAGATTTCAAGCATTCAAAAATCCACCAAGAAAACTGAATATGTATTAAAAATTCATAAGAACACTTCTAATGATTCAATGGGGTACGTAAAGCATCATCTCGGATCACTAAACTAGCTAATAGCCAGGGGCGGTTCAAGAGTTTGTGACCCTAGGTCGCAATTAAAAATTAGGCCCTTGAAATGTATTGAAAAGTCGAGAATAACACATTTGAATGATTGAAAAGGTAATAAATCATCATATTAGATCACTAAACTAGCTGATATTATAGTTCATACGTACAAGTTCGGCAATTCTAAGCATAAAGAATAAAACTGAAAGCAGTAAATCAAAGACAAGGCAGAGAGATATTACAAGGACCAACCAAGCAGAATACTTCACGGGCATGAGAGGGAAGAGAGATCTTTGGAGACTATTGGCCGACGGAGGCCTGCGCTTGTGCGGAAAAGGGGAGAGCCAACAAATTAGGGTAGGTGGAATCGAATATATACAGTTACACGTTTGTGCTTTTCCCTTCTTTTTATTGTGATTTTTCATTTTTATCCTCACACCCTTTGTGTGTGTTTTGCTTTTTGGTTCAAATTCTCCTGTAGTTCTGTTTCTCAAAAAAACTAAGAAATAAAAATTATTTCCCATTTTAATTTATCATTTTATATATCACCAATATAAAAAAAAAATTTGTCACAAAATACACTTCACAAGGATAGGGAGGTAGATAAAAGATATGACAACTGTTCACACCCTCGCACACCACATCCACACATCATGGATCATCGGCATTAGGAGTAACCCAATCTCAGATATGGATATATCCATCGAGGGCCAATGAGAAGCAGTAGTGAAAGACTTAACTGCTAAGCGCATGCTTTGAACTTCGAATCTATGAGCTTTGCTGTCCAACAAAACCCACTACCTCTACAAAGTGTATCCAAATTGCTTGCCATATGGACCACCCTGTCTAGATATATATTATATACATCAAATATATATATATATATACACACACACACACAAGTGACTACAAGGATTAATACTTTTTCACAAAAAGTAAATTTTGTGTTCATATATTTTTCAATCAATAAAACATATAAAATAATACATCAAAATATTGAATAGGTGATTTACTTCTTTTTTCCAATTATGGCAACTTTTTTTTTTAAATTCCTTTTTGCGTTTTTTAAATTTTTATTATTCTAGTTTATTATTTTATGCTTTATTATTTTTCTACTTAAACTTATTTTTAGATAAATATAAATAGTTGTTAAATTTCTTTAAGTTTTATATTTAATTACAAGTTGTTGATAATGTTTGTAATCAATACGAATATATTTTTTTATGCTAAAAATTAAAAAATTAGACTCATTTAATTGTTAAATATGTGTAATATAACATGAAAAAAAGTAATTTTGAACAAATATTATAAATCATATGATTTTTTTTTATTTTTTCTAATATATATTCTATTTAATGTAAATTAACTCATGTCACACGAACTAAAATGAGAGGTCTTAGTCGAAAAATGACTTCAAACTGCCTTATATATATCCAACAAGATAAACAACTAGTAAATATTCTCTTATTATTCAACAAAAATATAATTACAAAAAGATAATTCTGATATTAAGTTAAGTCTATTACAATAGGTAAGCGTTATCAACAAATAAAATCTCTACCTATATATATTAACCATGCACACTTCACACAATATATCTAATATATCACATAAGATCTCTCAAAAACACTACAGATCCATAGTCTCTCCTTAAATCTCTCTTCATCTCTCTAAATCACATGAAGACACATTAATCTTCTCATTTATCACCAACTACTTGGACTTATTTATGCTCGGAAAGCCAAATGTCACAACAACCCATGGTAGACTGAGCTTCTAACAATGTTTTCTCTATTCTCAAGTCCACATCAAGGAGAGGTGGAGCCAATCATCAATGTTGACAAAAATCGACATCAACATCTACTGAGCTATGTGGAAACGATTGTGCTTTATTAGTGGAATCAAAATTGTTCCAAAAAAAGAATATCTTTAGTGTTATTCAGATCCTAATCTAAATGGTTTTTTTCGGAAAAAGACCATCAAAGTCCATAAAGTTTTTCCAAAGAGAAATTCACACTCTACATGTCTATCTGAACAACAAGGTCTCTAAGAGGCCAGACTTCTATCCTTCCAAGAAGATGACGAAACAACTTCCAGTGCCCGAGGCTTCGGTTGCGACAAAAGACAAAGAAGGAAAGTTTGTATTAACTTTCGCTTTGCCAACCGAACTCCCTAATAAGCGCCCATAGTCACTGCCACCAAACGGTGGCTCCATTCTTTACACTTTTAGAAAGTAGACATTCCTTTACCGTCAAACAAAAAAGCCTACTCACCCTCCACAACGCACAACCCCAAAAGGGTCCTACCTTCCTATTCTTTGAGACTAGTCCTAGAAGAACCAAAATTGGCCTTGTGATGAGTTATATCCATCCATGGTATTTTTGACTAGTTTTACCCTCCGTATAGAAATTAGCATACGAGACAATGTATAGGAAGATACCGTCCATTCTTCGAAAAAGAATGAAGCAATCCATTAGTTCTCAAACTCTGGTTTGACAAAGTGTAACAAGCCATCCAACTACGTGTCCATTATGTCCTCCCGTAACATGCCCAAGCAATAAAACCTACACCTGCATTAACATGTACACAACGGGCCCGACTGGGTCATAAAAGAAGAGTCAGAACAGACACCGACTTTGACATGCAGAGCCATACGACGTTTCTTTTAAAAAGCCTTATGTCCACACCTACTATGCAAAGTCCTTAAGAGACCAACATTCCATCCTTCCAACAAGATGATGATGAATCCAATTTCAAGTTCCAAACACTCCAACCCTATCTAGCAATCGTGAGGCCAAATCAGCTATCCAATTGGCCATTCAACCTAATAAACTGTTTCTTTAAAAAGTGTATAAGATGTTACGCAAGTGTATGTGTCGCAAATAAGTAATATAATGATATGAAGATCGTTCCCGCGGAGATTGGAATACTAAAAAGTATTGTAAAAATTAACTAATAAAATCAATATTAGATGTTTTGTGTAACAAAATAAATTAAATTAAATTAACAAGCAAAAGATGACAAAAGTAAGAATGCTAAAACAAAGTTCAACAAGAAGGATAGCAAGAATCTCAAGTAAATAAATCAGTTAGGATTGCAAATGTAACAAATGATATAGTCAGACTGTGTTGCTGCAGCGTAGATGTAGCAATGCTGTGGCAAAGTGTACCAATAACAAGAATTCAAAAATTACAATGGATTCTTTCAAATCTGCAATGTTTATAATTTTCTAGGCTCAATGAAACACATTCCTACGCACAACTGAGTCTAAGAATAATATTTAATGCACCAATTCATTTGAATTATGTGAGACAACTATATATTCCTATATTAATTACAATTTTAATTCTTATTCTTAGATTTAAATTAAACACACATTATTCAAGCTTCATTCAACTTCAACGAACTTTTCTAGAATTAATCTTAGTGTACTATCCTATCAATTGGTGATCAAGCAATCAATAAGAATTAATTAATAAAATAAGCATTGAATAATTAGCATCATTTGTCAAAGAAAGCATAGATCTATAAAATTGAATAACAAATACTACAATCACTTGCACATCTACAACCCTAACTAAAGGAAAATTAGCAATCATATCTATAAAATCAAATATTAATTCATGAATAATCAAAATTAGATCCATTGAGTTGTAGAAATTGAAAAACAAAGAAAGAATAATAGAAGAAGGAATAAATCAACAAAACTCCCTTTAATTAAATTCTTAATCAGTTGAGTTACAAATCTCTAACTCTCTCTTCCTTTCTTCAATAATTATTCATATAAAATAGTCATTGCTTGCCTCTATCCTCTAATCTGTGTTACCTTTGTTCTTGATTTTCTTTTCTGCAGATTTGTGTTGCCTCTCTACTGCCCTGTTTCTCTCATTAGTTTTCACATTGAATTCCACTTCTTTTATGTGTTCCTCCTAAGTTTAATTGATAAGAGATGATATTCTTGTATTAACTTCCAAGTTTGCCCTTAAATATGGGAGTTTTAAACTTCCCATTATCATCCTTTTAATAAGAAGCCAAAATTCGGTTGCACAGATCCATCTTTAATGCTAATTTATTCTACGCATTTTGCTGTAGCAAAGCTGCGACAAAACTGCAGCAAAGCTGACTAATGTTTCTTTGTTGCTCTTTTTGTTCTCTACGAAGGGATACATAAAAATCTCATGAATGAACTCTAAAATATAAGTTTTTTTAACCGAATGCAAGATAATTTTAGATTTTATACCAAAGAATTCACTCATCTTCACAAATTGCACAAATAGTATTCAAATGCGTACAAAGTGTAATTATTTTCACATAACCAAGAAGGTTTTAAGAAATAAAAGATAATACTTACTCTAATAAATTAGAGTTATCATAAACAAATATTTGTCTTAGTATTTTACTATATTTTAGGCACTACTTTAGCATTTTATTTAAGTATTTGGTTGCTTTAAAGTTATTTGTGACATTTTACATGTAAATAAATATTTGAAAAACATCTATAATTTTTTGAGATTTTTTGGAATTTTTTTTTACTTTTATTTTTACAGGTGGATGAATTCAAAAAAAAAAAAATTCGTCGATGTATTTAGACAAATAGAGAATCCCAATCTGAAAAAGCCACATGTCATCCAATAGTGTGACACACAATCCACATTGACCATTAGCTGCTGGCCACTTCTCAACCCATCTAGTGATTCAATGAATGCCACGTGGATTGCATTATCTCACGCTCTATTACTCTTCTCTACACTGTCATAACTCTCTTTCGTTAGCCAATCAGCGCACACCACATGTCACACATTATTCCAACAATCTAATCAAGAGTTGACATGTGTCACATACTTAAACCTTCACAGAACATGTTTCCACTCTCCATGCATCTATAGATACTATTTCAACATTTATAAAATGAGGAGCAAGCCACAAATTGTATCAAATTTGAGAGAAAATACACAAATTGTTCGAAAATTTAATCAAGCTTTTGGAAAAATAAGTATTTGTTTCATCAAAGGTATTTTTATCTCTAGTATTAATTTAATTTGGGTTTATAAAAATTATATCATTATAATTTTATTCTTAATTTTGGATTTAATTATGTCTAGCTAAATTTATTATGGAATATTAATTATGCTACCATGATTATTTTAGATTGATAGGTTAATTATTGTTTTAATAAAAATTTGAGATTAATTATTCTTCATTGTTCTTCACAAATTTAATTGTGAATTGATGATGGATCAAATCTCTATATATGATTAAAATAGTTATTTGAACATTAGGTTGTTAGAAAAATCACTTATGTCTTTGAGCAAAAATCTAAATTATTTACATGATCATTGTGTTAATTTTGATGATTTATAATTTCTTTTTCCTTATTTCAATTAATTAATTAATTGTCTTGATTAAAAAAAATTGTTAGTTATTTATGAGTAAAAATTATCATGATTATTAAAATTTTATATTTTTAATAGAAAAATCATTAATTTTAACTTATGGACAATTGTTAAATTAACTTAAATAATCTAAGATATGATTGGAGTGTCTAGGTTTATTTTATTAATTTATTCTTTTAAGAAAATAAGTAATGATTTAAAACCACTGCAATTTCACTAAAAATCGACCTCAAGATAAACTTATAGCTAAGCCAATAGTGACTCATACACTTACGAGTATTTATAATTTGAACCATCATAACCACTTGCTTGTCCCTCGCTCCCGCATCCTACTCAAGTGGTAGAGCATGCATCTACACCAGCTCACCCATAACAAGTTCGACTAGCTAGCAATAGAAGAGCCTAGACGAAAGCCCATCTAAACGTAATGGAGAACACACTTAAGGATATCTTGGAACACCTACCAAGACTACAAGCCCCCAAACTAGAGGACATCTCTACTACATTTTCTAATGCCCAAAGTGCATAAGATCTAACCCACAGTCAGACAAGTTTAGACTAGCAACATGATTCACCAAGACAAGAGCCAAGCGTGCAAGCCTATTGGATAGAGTTCGTCCACACGATCTAGAGCTGCCTAACCACTAACACCCAAACTTTGTCCCTCCTTCCATCCATTCGGATTGTCTATATCCAGCACAATTTGTAGGAGCACCTTAAAGCTTGCAAATAATTCCACTCTGTCCAAGCAAGCATGATGATCGTGCAACCTAAAAGGCCAATGGTCGTACCAAAAACAATCCCTGAAAGAATGTATTAGAAGTTCTCCATCTGGCTGTCAACCAACTTATTCTGCAACTGTAAGAAGTCTAGCAATAATTGAGTAGAGGTAGACTCTCAAATCTAACTATCTCGATTGAGTTCCTATTCACACTAGAAGTTATGGTAGTTCCACACTTTAGTAAAAATAGTCCAAGATGTGGCCCCTATCCTTGCCAGACAGGATAGTATTTTGCCTTTTAGGTCAAGTCATCCCTTCTATCGTAATGTCTCCTTTTAGACTAAAAAGTTCTGAGCATCACCTTCCAGATCTCGTAGTATGGGTTATGTCTTTCATAGACGTGTTGATGCGAACCCCGCAACACGATTCCTACGACCCATTAGCAACGAAGACTAGAAAATCACAAGATAACGGTTCAAGACCCAACAACAAATTAGTAGGAAATTTCTAAGCACAAAACTAGATTTTTGGCTGCAAGGGACTCACTTCAACACATGGATATTACGCACTACGCACCAAGAAGAGTAGAAATGCCACAAAAGGATGCAAGTCCTTTGATAAGTTTTTGGGTTTGCTAGAAAGCAAGGGAGCTCTTGGCTCTCAAATTTGTTTTGAAAAATAAATATTTCATAAATGAACAAAAGTTACAATTTGCTGCACATATGGTCCTATTTATAGAGTACAACAAAAACCTAAAAGTAAAAATGAATCCTAGCCATTGGTTTTTAATCCAATGGTGCAAAAATATCTGTGCTGCGGCAAGGAGGCTCGGGAAGATAATTAAAAGTAGAAGGGCCACGACGGAGTAAATTTCATGCCTCGGCGAGGAACCTTGGCATCCAACCCGAGAGGCTTGTGCTGCGGTGCCCTAAAGCCATGCTGCAACGCGCATGTTCTTTCAACTCTGCGCGCACACCTGCCCACACTTGGGCGCACCTCTACCCAGTCTGTGCAGGCGTATGCCCAGCCTTCATGCCCAAAACAGAAAGTCTCATGCCGCGGCGCATATATTTCATGCCGCGGCGCGTACCTCTAGCAAAATGTCCCAACCAAAACAGAAAGTTGTTAGCTGCGGCGAAGGAATCTCATGCCGCGACGCAACTCAAAATTCTAAAATTCCACAATTAGATTGGCATTCCCATGAATCACATGTTTGTACCCTTGCTCGTGTTATGGCGTGCCTCTTTGCGCCGATATTTCACCCCTATTTTGGCATAGTCCATGATACGTGTCGGTCTTTGTTTGTGGCGCGATCTGATTCGTATCATTCCCTCCATCTTCAAGAGAATTCAACCTTGAATTTGGACCTTCATCATGGGATAAGTTTAGGAATCCATCCTTGTTATGCTCCTCATCATAATAGTCTTGCAAGAAAGAAAAATTCGAAAATAAACACTCTATTTTTTGTTCTATTCTCCTTTTTTTTTTTTTTTAATAGGCCCATTCTTCTCCTTAGGCACTTCACCTTTTTCTTTTCCCTTTCCCTTTTCTTGTTCTCCCTTGTTCTTGATTCTCAAATGGTCTTCAATAACTTCCTTCGGGGTAAGGGGTACAAGGGTTATGTTACTTCCATCCTTTTAATACGAGTACTTATTTTTATACCCGTCATAAGTCACCCGTCGATCATACTGCCAAGGCCTGCCCAATATCATATGCCCAATCTGCATTGGTATTACATCACACGATACAACATCTTGATATTTTCCTATAGCAAAGGACACTTTCACTTGATGTTCTACCTTCACCTCGCCTATATCGTTCAACCATTGTAGTTTATAAGGTGTAGGGTGTTCAATTGTAGATAATCCTAACTTCTCAATTAGGATAGTACTAGCAATATTGGTACAACAACCCCCATCAATGATTAGGCTTTAGACTTTGCCATTCACGTGACACCTTGAATGGAAAATGTTTTCTCTTTGTGGATCCATGTCACCTCCTTTAAGTGATCCATGGGTGCTTGCCTCACCATAAGCAAGTCTCCCGTAACAGGACCCATTTCCTCCTCACTTGCTTCTTCCAATGGTGGCATTTCACCTTCATCACTCTCTTCATCAGTCACCACCTCTCCATTGGCTTGCATGATCATTGCTCTCTTGTTTGGACATTGGGATGCATAATGACCCTTTCCAAGACAACGAAAACAACTAAAATCTCGATTACGGGAAAAGGTTTCAACTTTATATTTTCCTTTATCCTTACTAGCCTCCATTTACCCTTGTTAACTTCAAATTTGGGCTTGGAGCTAGTTCCCTCTTCTTTCTTTAAATCTTGTACCCAAGGTGTTGGAGCAATTGGCCTTTATGGTTGCATCCGGTTGCTTCTTCTCTTGAATTGCCCTTCCACTTTAATTGCCTTGTGGACCATGTCTTCCAACTCCACATAATGATAAAGCTCCACAACATTGGCAATTTTTAGATTTAGCTCACTCAAAAACCGAGCCATAGTGGCTTCTCTATCCTCCTCAATGTTAACCCTAACCATGGCTACCTCCATTTCCTTGTAATACTCATCAACCGATTTAAATCCTTGGTTGAGTCATTGTAATTTTTGATAGAGCTCTCTATAGTAGGAGCTAGGAACAAACCTCTTCCGCATGATTGCTTTCATGTCCTCCCAACTACTTACAGGCCTTTCTCCATTCCTCTTCCTACTAACTACCAACTGATCCCACCAATTCAATGCATAGTCAGTAAACTCTATCACTGCCAACTTAACCTTTTTTTCATCGGAATAGTTGTGGCATTCAAATATGTGCTCCACTTTCTTCTCCCACTCTAAATATAATTTCGGGTCATTCTTTCCTTGGAATGCCGGCATTTTCATTTTAATATTTCCTAAACTCCGATCAACCCCATCATAGGGTTGGTGTGGGGGTCTCCTAACTCCTCCCCTCCTATGGCCACCTCTAGGCCCATATCTTCCACCCAAGGGTATCCTCCCTTCATCGTCATTATAGTTCTCTCCAAAACTATCATCATCCAACTTCTCCATAAAATGGACTCTCCTATTAGGCCTCCCTACATTTGGAGTGACTTGTGGTGCCTCTTGCCCCAAGTTAGCGATAGTTGCCTCTTGCCTCTCCATCCGCTCATTCATGTTGACCATGACGGCATTCATCCGTTTCATGGACTGTTGTAACGCCTTCATCATAAAAGTGGTGTCGAGCCTTTCTTCAAAATTGTTCCTGTCAAACATACTTAACAACAACTAACACAAACAAATGATTAGCAATTAACAAAATTGGAATTTTCACTCGTTACCTCACGTGTTTAACACTCAAATTTGATTGCCGAAGCGCTCAAAGCCCTTTGACAAACCAAATCGTCCAAGACTTACAAAAAAATGTAGAGTTCTCATCCTCAACAATCCGTAGTTCGCAATATCCATGTTAAGCACAAAGGAAAACTAACTCGAAGTGTTTTGAAATTCTAACTCTATGAATTTAAAAAACAAGTTCAATTTAGCAAATTCAAACTTGCAAATTGTAAACAAACAAAGAAACGATCTGTTAAATCGTGAACGATGCTAAAATGAAAGAAATTTCATAAATTCTTGAAAAATTAAGAATTTACTCTCTTTTTCTCTCTTTTTTTTTATAATTCCGAAATACCCTCTTTTTTTTAAATAAAAATATCTAACGAGATATTTTCACAAGATATTTTTCGAGAGATTTTTTCACGAGATTTTTTCGTGAGATTTTTTTTAAATAAAGAGATAGAGTTTTGTTCCAAGTTTTTTTAATACGAACAAAAACATGTGAGATTACCAAAATACCCTTCCTTTTTGAAAATGATTTTTAGGAAAATTTTCAAAACGAAATCTTCTCCAAATCAATTCAAAATAAGAATTAAACAACAACACCAATCAGATTAACCCAAAAAATGCAATAAACAAGTAGAAACAAAAAAGAACACAGATTTTTTTTGAAGAAATTTTCTTGTTTGCTATGGAATAAAAAAAGATAAAAATTAAGATAGGAATCTAGAGTCACAACCTAGAGCTCTGATACCAAATGATGCGAACCCCGCAACACGATTTCTACGACCCACTAACAACGAAGACTAGAGAATCACAAGATAACGGTTCAAGACCCAACAACAAATTAGTAGGAAATTTCTAAGCACAAAACCAGATTTTTGACTGCAAGGGACTCACCTCAACACATAGATATTACGCACCACACACCAAGAAGAGTAGAAACGCCACAAAGGGATGCAAGTCTTTTGATAAGTTTTTGGGTTTGCTAGAAAGCAAGGGAGCTTTTGGCTCTCAAATTTGTTTTGAAAAACAAATATTTCATAAATGAACAAAAGTTACAATTTACTGCACATATGGTCCTATTTATAAAGTACAACAAAAACCTAAAAGTAAAAATGAATCCTAGCCATTGGTTTTTAATCCAATGGTGCAAAATTACAAATTTATATCTGTGCCGCGGTGGGAGATTTATCTATGCCGCGGCGAAGAGGCTCAGGAAGATAATTAAAAGTAGGCGGGCAGCGGCGGAGTAAATTCCATGCCGCAGTGAGAAACCTTGGCATCCAACTTGAGAGGCTTGTGCCGCTGCGTTCCAAAGCCATGCCGCGGCAAGCACATCCTTCCAACTCTACACGCACACCTGCCCACACTTGGGCGCACCTCTACCCAGTTTGCGCACGCGTATGCCCAGCCTTCATACCCAAAATAAAAAGTCTTGTGTCGCAACGCATATATTTTATGCCGCAGTTCGCACCTCTGGCAAAATGTCCCAACCAAAACAAAAAGTTGTTAACCGCGGCGCAACTCAAAATTCTAAAATTCCACAATTAGCTTGGCACTCCCATGACTCACATGTTTGTACCCTTACTCGTGTTGTGGCGTGCCTCTTTGTGCCGATATTTCACCCCTATCTTGGCATAGTCCATGATACGTGTCGGGCCTTGTTTGTGACGAAATCTAGTTCGTATCACTTGTAGTCCAAGAAGTTTCTTACCAGGTTGCGTTGGACAAGAAAATGTGCTGCCTAGAAGGCTGCACCATCCCATACCATAGATCATAAAGACTAAGCTTTGATTGCCCAAAATATGGTCATTCAACCTTGTAGTCCAAACCACCATTGTTCCCAGTGGACCCTTAAAGGGTGCACCTCTACCTGTCCTAATAGATGTAGTGAGTTATCCATAGGCCTAAACATGTGCCACGTGAAACTGTCCAACTTGAGCTTCCCCATCACACGATATACAAGAAATACAATCACGTTCTAATCAAAGAACAAAATTTCTAGCACTATGGCCACGACATTATGCTAAACTAATAAGGTTGCACTCTATCAACAGATGGGATTACGACCGCTTGAAGGTGTCCAACTAGAACATACAAAGTAGAGAATACACACCTCCTTAAGAAATACTTTCAGAAGAGGTATGAAAGTACCCTAAAAGAATACTCTAGAATGCAGAGTGCACATCTTCCTTATTTTTCATTGGGATCATCCTGACATATCCAATAAATGACCATGGTTTCATTTTTTGGGTTTTCCTAGTTTAGAGGACTCAAGCTTATTTTAGAAATATTGGTGTAGTATTTTTACTTCAGTCAGTATTTGGTCTTAGGTTTGAAAATTTTATTTGAGGCTTCATTCTGGGTTTAGCATTTACGTTGTACCAAGTTATAATGGCTTCAATAAGAGTAGGAGCAACCTATTTAGGTGTGAATCTTTTAACTAGCTATTGGCCTTGGTTCGCCTCTCCCTTTGACCCTATATAGAAATTATCTTTTGGGAATTGTTGGGTAATAATGGAAATAAATTTTCTTCTAGTAAAATGTTCATGTGGACATAAGGGCAAGACATAGGCATTCTTTCATTAATTTGTCACTATTTACATGGATAGATTGGTATCGTTTACTTTGGAAAGGTGACTGAACTACTTCCTTATGGATCCCTTCTTATTTGTCCATCATCATGAATGACTTTAGGCTTGTGTCTTTTGTCTTAGTATGTTTTCCATGAAAGTGGGAAGATAAGTTAATCATCAATATGTATTTTGAGCTGGAAAAAATTTACAGTCCCTATAACTCTAAAAATACGTTTAGTGTCATAGTCTATGAAAAATAATTGTGACTGTAAACTGCTGTTTCTACTTGCTTCATGTTGGAACCATAGAGCTAGATTTTAATCTAGATGGTTTGTGAGAGTGTTGGTCTAGATAGATCCAAAGTGAAGTTTGGATCTACTTGTAGTAGTACATTATCATTATTAAGACCTTCTTCAACTTGAGTAATGATTGCATCTTTGAAACTAGTCATCTGGTATCAAGTAAAGTGACACAATAGACAATGTTCTTTTCATCAAGAATCGTGGGTTGAATTCCAATACGAATTGCACCTAAATGTAATCTTTTGTAGTCTTTGCTTCTATATCTTTTTAGATCTCTGTCATCTCGGATAGGAAGATTGGTTTCTGAATTTGAGCTGTATAGTGTTTGGATAGTAACAATAGATGATTTTTATACAATGAAAAGTTTGGTCTTTTTTGTAGGAATTCTGTTTTTGAAAGAGGTAAGTTGGAAAATATTGTAAAACTTATAAGGATTCAAATGATTAAATGGACATCTAGAATTTGGAGTAAGAGAAGAATCTTCAGACCATTTAACTTTAACATGAAAGTTGATAACTTCATCAATAAGATGTGATTCTTGGCTTATCGGTTTAAAAGCACTACTTGAGATTATTGCTTCTACCATGATCTCTAAACAACTCAAGAAAATTTGTATTATAGCAGAGTATTTTGTGTAGGGTTGGGAGTACAAGAAAGTCTTACAACGCCTTAAACAATCACAAAGGACTATTGCCCAAACTTTCTATTTTACACCACTCACCAAATCATATAGGCAGAGGATAATAAGGATTACATAGGTTGTTGGAATTATTTTCACGTGGAATATATAGCATTGGTTAACCATGCGATGAAGAGAAGAACTAGAAGCTAATGGACAAACAAGAATTGAATGCACTCCTCTACCATATCTGCATAAATAGAATAACCCATTATACTGAATGGTAAAGGGCCCCTCTATGATCATAGAAATGAATAAAAAATGAAAGGATATTTTAATCCTTACCAACTAGATCTTGTTTCAACAGGCAACAAGAATGTATAAACCATTTCAAGAAGTCTATGTCTAGATAGTTCAAACTCGATAGTTGTCTTACATTATATCAAAAGCAAATAAACATTTTTAGAAGTTAAATTATATTTAGTTATAAAAATACTTAGAAATATTCTTGTTTGTCTTTGTACAGCAAAATTTTATTAAAACTTTGATGAAAGAAAAATAAAAAGTGACATTTTTTTAATAAATATTATAATATAAGAACAATTATTAGATTTTAATTATAATTATAAATTTTAAAGAAAAATATTTGTTATGACAAATTACTTAGATCACAACAACGTATTAGTGATCATGAAGGACATGTTAGACAATTGGAAATAGCGAGTATGGAATCTTAAATTCAAATTTTATGCAAAACATTATTGCAAAAAATCAACAAAAATCATTACAAATCTTAGCAAAAGCAATAAAAATCATTTTCTACGATGGATCCATAAGCAAGAGTGATAAAATGAACCCAAAAGAATTTATATATACCAACACAATAATTAAATTTCAAAACTCTGTATGGATTACTTCAATAGAATAAAATGAAAATTTTTAGTATTTTGTTGGTCCTTTACCTTTAACTCAAAAAAGACTTTGGTCACTATTCTTTTAAAACTCATAATTTAGTCACTAACTATTTAAAATTTAACAGTAGTGCCTTTACAATTTAATAGTATTTGGTCCCTAATCTTTAACGAAAACAAAATTTAATCGTTAATATTTCATGAAAATTGCAAAATTTGATTGAAATGTTAAATTTTAAAAAATTATGGACTAAATTATGCCTTTTAAAAGGTTAGGTATGAAATATTATTTTAAGATAAGGTTAAGAAACAACATAATATTAAACCCTAAAATGAAAGTAAATTACATTAAGGGTAAACAATACGTTGTCGAAGATTTAGAAATCATTATAAAGAAAAATTATGAACAAATTGAAAAAAAAAATTATTAAATCAAATAAAAGAAATATATAGCACACTTTGAGTTGTCTAATGACTAGACCCAATTTAATACTATGCATGACATATTAATTGGTTAAAATAGTAGTGGATTTGGGTAGGATCCGGTGAAAAAACTCAGATGTTGAGACACTTGTTTGGAATGCATATATAAAGGTAAAACATTTAATTTTAACTTTTTATTTTTATAATTTTGTTAGATACCTGTTTATGATATATTACTGTATTGGCATTCTATTGTTTATAATCAAATGGTAGTAATGCCTTTGATTTTATATGCTTATTAGTTGTTGAAAAGGTATTTAGTATAATATAAAAAATTGGTTACTATTAGTGTCATTAGGCATTAAAGTTCATCCAAATTGATCGACTTATTCTTATTTTTGTTAGATTCACAAAGATGCTACTTATTTTAAACATAAGTCATTCCTTTATTATGGAGACTTGGCTAGTATTTGGTAAAGACAGAGCGAGGGAAAAAAAAAGCAAAGACTTCAAATGATATTCTGGTAGAACTTGATAAGAAACATGATTAAGGGACAATAGATGAAAATCGTTTAGAGATGTTGTCAGTCATGAAAACTCAAGTGTTTCTACCAAAAAAAGGAAGAGAATTACTGGAGCTAATGACTATAAAAACTCTATTGAGAGGGCATCGTCGATACTTATTGATCAGATGAAGAACGTTAGCAACCTTTTAAGTCGATCAATCTCAAAAGAAGGAAATAACAAAAGAACCAAATAAAGTTGTACGACGAATTGCAGAGAATCACAATACTTAACATTGAAGAGCTTAATGTTTATAGAATTCTATTTATTGACAAACCTGCAAAAATGAATGTCTTTTTGGGTGTACCTGACGATAACAAAAATGGTTGAATAAGAGTCTCCTTAGGCATGAAGGTGCATTCTAAATAGTAATAGGAAACTGCAATTAGTATATGAATATAAGATTGAATTCCTTATATTAGCCTTGTTTTAGTATCAAATTGATTTAATACTTTCATTTTACTTGGACTAATATTAATATTTTGATATTAAAGTTGTATACACTTTTCTTGTATTTTGGTTGTAAACTTGATATGATATTTTAGTTGTAAAATTTATATGATATTTGAGTTTGTAAACACTTATTATATTTTGGTTATAAGCAATATATTATTATACTCATATAAAAGTTGGGTTTGTGAATACTTGTATTATTTACAATAAACTAAGAACACTTAAGAGAGAGTGCGGGTTGGTGCTATTCTGATATTAATCTCAAGATAGCTAAAAATGAATTATTCATATTAATTGTGTAGGTAGCATATGAATTATTCATATTAATTATTCATATTATTCATATATATGGTTACAGACACTAGCTCTAGCTAGCTCTAATAGAATAACAACCTCTGCAACCAATGTAAGCTACGTACTACCTAACACTACAAGTTACACCAAGTATATTTACATAACATGATACAAGTATTATCACTATCCCCCCTCAAATACTGGTCTCAGCAGAACCAACAGTTTGTGCTTAAGAATGAGAAACTTGCTAGTAGAAACAGGTTTGGTAAGTAAATCAGCAATTTGATCCTTAGTGGTAATGTACTTGATATCAAGGCCCGGCTTGGTGACTTGGCCAAATGTTGTGTGCTCACATTGTCACAATACACCATAGGCATTTGAACCCAAGAAATCTACAATTCAAACATTAGAGACTTGAGCCAAATGATCTCAGAAGTAATAGAAGCCAAAGCACGATACTACGATTTGGTGCTTGATCGAGAAACAACCTTTTGCTTGCTAGAATGCGACGAAATCAAGCTATTACCGAAAAACACACAATAGGCGCCAGTCTACGATCATCGGGACTCCCAGCCCAATCAGCATCAGAGAAACCGATAATGTCCATTTCAACAGCCTTAAGGAAAAGAAGACCATGATTGAGAGTACCTTTCAAATATCTGAGTACCCATTTTGCGGCTTGCCAGTGAACATATGATGGAGCACCAAAGAACTCGCATAACTTATTAACCACAAATGTAATATCAGGTCATGTGACTGTCAAATATTGTAACGCACCCACAACGATGCGATATAACCTAAGGTCAGGAAGAGGACTACCATCAAACTTGGACAATTGAGAACCAAGAGAGATAGGACTAGTAAGAACTTTAACATTTGACATATCGGTTCATTCTAACAAATCCTTCAAATACTTTGTTTGAGACAAATGAAGAGTATCACCAATGAGCACTTCTATACCCAAGAAGAAATGTAAATTTCCCATATCTTTTAAAGCAAACTTAGCATGCAACATATCCATAAACTTTTGAATATGCAGTTCATCATTCCCAGTAACGATTATATCATCCATATACATAAGAACAATGCTAATCACTAACTCCTTGTGCTGAAAAAATAATGAGACATTAGATTTAGAATTGGAGAACCCAAAGGCAAGCAAACAGGAACTGAGCTTGTGAAACTAGGCTCTTAGAGCTTGTTTGAGGCCATAAAGAGCCTTTTTAAGCTTGCAGACCATAGGAACACTAGATTGCACTTCAAAACCCTTTGGTTGAGACATAAAGACGACTTCCTCAAGCTCCCCATTAAGGAAAACATTATTCACATCCAGCTGCCTTATTATACAATCCTTACTAAGAGCCAAAGTTAGTACTAATCGAATGGTAGTATACTTAACTATTGGACTAAAAGTCTCAAAGTAGTCGATGTCTTCTACTTGATGAAATCCCTGAGTTACAAATCTGGACTTATACCTCTCCACTTCCCTAGTAGGCTTCCTTTGGATTTTATAAATCCACTTATTTCCAATGACCTTCATGTCACTTGTTAAAAGAACCAGTTCTGAAGTTGCATTCCTAACTAAAGCATCAAACTCCTCCTTCATGGACATCATCCATTCTGGATACTTACTAGCTTCCTTGAAACTAGTAGGTTCTGTATTAGGAACAACACCTATAGGATGAGCAATAGAATGGAAGACTTGCTTAGGCTTGAAAATACCTAGTTTAGAACGTGTCATCATAGGGTGAGAGTTGAAAACTGGTTGAGAATCATTGGGAGAAACTAACAAAGATAATGGAACAAGAATTGGAATAGCAGACCCTGTAGTATGTTCAAGATCAATTGGGGGTTGTACAATATAAGCATTAGAAGAAGAGACAGTTTAGGCAAAAGCTGTAGGAGACTATAAAGACATGAGAAAACGAAATAGGCGACTCATGTGAATTGTGAGGATTAGAAGAGATATGTGCAGGATGAGAATCATACAAATGAATCAACAGGCAAAGATTAATCATTGAGAGGAACATAAGGACTAGCAAGTGCAGCTAGAATGGGATCAAGAGTAAGGGAATTAATATGGCTCAAAGGAACTGGCATAAGATGAACCACATAATCTTTAAACTTAGTAAATTTAGGTTTAGTTTGCTTCTCAAGGAATGGAAACTTATCTGGTAGCTACATCCATACATAGATATCCTCTATGTTGAGAAGCATACCCAAGAAAAATACTCACAGAACTGCATGGTTCCAACTTATGTTTGACATAAACCCTCAGGCAAGGGAAGGCTAGGCACCCAAACACTCTACAGAATTGGTAGTCGGGATCTTTAGCATATAGAGCCTCATGTGGTGAGGGAAAACCTAATGGTTGAGATGGTACTCTATTTTGCAAATAAACTGCAGTGCAAAAAGCATAGGACTAGTACTGGATAGGCACTCCAAATTGCAACAACAAAGACAAACCACCCTTTAGAACCCTTCTAAGGCAATTCTCAACAAAACCATTTTGTTCTAAGGTATAAGAACAGGTAAGGCGATGTTCAATTACAAGAGCACCCCAATCAGAACTGAGGAAAGCAAACTCCCCTCCCTCATCAGACTGAACTGATTTTAATAAAGTACCAAACTGTCGTTCAATGATTGCCTTAAACAAGTTCATAGCAATATGTGCTTGGCTCTTTTGAGAAAGAAAGTAAATCCACATGAATTTAGTACAATCATCTACGACAAGAAGAAAATACTTAGTACTAGTGACTGATATCATAGGAGAGGTCCAAAGATCAACAAAAACCAAATCAAATGGCTTTATTGACTTATGAGTACTAGAAACAAATGGTAACTTGTGAGCCTTTGCTAAGGGACAAATGACACGCTTTGTACAATTGCTTGAGTTACATGACAAGTTTAACTTACTAATCAATGTTTGTAAAAGACTATCAAAATATGTTCTAATCGAGAATGCCAATTTATGTCTTTACTAGTGTAACTAGAAAACAAAGCTTGAGCAGTAAGAGTTGAAAAAGAAACCTGATCTTGTGCACTTAAGTCATTCAGCTTGTACAAGCCATTCTCACACCTGCCTTAGAAGATGACTCTCCCCATTGTTGGCTCCTTTATGCAGAAATAAGAGGGATGAAACTACACATATACATTATTATCAATGCACAATTTGTGAATAGACAAAAGACTGGAAGAGGCTAATGGTGCATGTAAAATGTTCTTTAACAGTAACTGAAACTGAGGTAAGTCTAACAACCTTAAGCCTACATGCTGAATAAGGAGTATAGAACCATTACCTACTGTAATTCCATCAGAACCACTATAAACAACAACATCTTGCACATTAGCTTCATTGTTTGTTAAGTGATGTGTATCACCACTGTCTAACAACCAACTACCAGGTGAAGCATTGACATCAACACCACACTCAACACTCATAGCAATTGGTGATTGTGAAGTCTTTCCAAGCAAATAGTCTCTTAGCTGAAAACACTTTGAAGCAACATGACCATGCTTCAAGCAAATCTGACATTGAGGACGATCAAACCCTTTCTTGAACTTGTTTCCACCTGTATAACTCCTTTATTATAGCCATTTGGACTCCTTGGACCCTTACTCTGGGAATAAGAACCTGAGCTTTTCGAGAATTCATGTAAATTCCAAGGTTTACTACCAGCACTACCAAGACCTTTACCTTGAACAGAGAGTTGTGAAAACTTAGCAATATTAACTTGAATAACTCGTTGTTCCTCAAATCTATTATGCTCCAATATCATATGTTCTTCAACCACAAGCAAACTCTAAACTTCTTGCAGACTAGGTGCAACAGCACGTGTATTCATAGAAGTTACAAAACCTCTATAATCTAGATCCAAACCATCATGCATATACATGATTAGATCTCGCTCAGGTACACATTATCATTTATAGATTTTATTTTAGCAAGGTAGTCATGCATAGGAAGAGAATATTTCCTGATATATGGAAGTTGAGTATGTAACTCCATGATGCGAGCCCGAGCAGATGAAGAATATACTCCTTAATTATAAAATCTGCCACATCTATGCAGCCATTGGCGGAGGTGAATCCTAGATGTAAAATAACATCTCCTTAGAAACTGAGTTGTAAATCCAACTCTTGAGCAAACTGTTTCGCTGATTCCAAATAGAAAACTCTGGATTGACAATCTTGATTCCATCCTTAAAACAAAATTGTGAAGGAATTGAAACTTGAACATCCATATATGAATCAAGTCCATATGCGATTGCAGAACTGAGCAATTGCTCTTTTTAGATGAGGAAATTTGAATGATCCAATTTCACCGACATAATTGGACTATTAGGCAGTGAGGAAACTGCAGAAGCCATCACAACTGTAGATTGAATTGTTTGCGATCCAGATGATGCAATAGTCTTAAGAGAAGAATCCACAGGTGTAACAATGTTGGCCATGAATATCAATCTTGAGTTCACAGCAAGAGCTCTGATACCATACAATAAACCAAGAACACTCAAGAGAGAGAGTATGGGTTGGTGCTATTATGATATTAATCTTAGTATAGCTAAATATGAATTATTCATATTAATTATGTAGGTACACGTGGACCTCAAAACATGTATAAGTTTACCATTTAAATAACAAAAACTTGCTTTCAATTTTAGTTTATTTTTCCCTTTTTATTTTTGTTTACATGATATTTTGTGTTCGTATGGTGGACAATTTATTTTTTTACATATTTTTAAGGAATACCAAGTTAATATAAGTAATATGAAATTGATTTAACATCAAATAATGTAATTGGTTTTGTTAACATACTGTTTAATTATTTTGCAAATAATATAGAAGAAAAAATTATCAATTTTTTTTTTTGCCCTTATTAATTTTTTTAAATGTAATAATATTTTAAATAATAATTATTTAAAAATATAAGAATTTTTTATTTTGCCAGGAGAAAACAATAATTAAATGACATTATTTCAATTTTATTGAACATACATAGAGATTTTATGTAATATATGGTATTTTTTATTTTATTTTAATTGTAAACTAAATATTGTAATATTGATTCTTTTTTTGTATTTCAATAATCAAATTAAATATTACAATTGTAATACTATTTTTTTTTTTATCTAATTTTATTCCTATTATTTTTTCATTATGTAATTAGTGCTAAAAGAGTAATATTATATTCATTTAGTTATAATATATATCAAATAACGCGATCATTATTGATCGAATACAAAATTAAAAATATAAAATGAATAAATAATTATAAAAAATTTTATTAATAAAAAAATTAATTATATTATACTATATAAATTACACAACTCATCTGCATAAAAAAAAAAAAAAAATAGTTCCAACTTCAGTCCAATCAATTGTACTGTCAATCCTAATTGTAGGCATCAGAAGCACGTTATTAAACGCATCTCATCTAATTTAATAATAATTTTGTGTGATCTTGGGAACCTAAAAAATGTTAATTAAGTAGCAAAACAAGTGGGAATAAGAAGACTACAATTTTGTTTGCTTGTGTTGTATTAATGTCCAATACTGATCTTGCCAAATCAGATTCATAACATCTATAATTGTATATTTTCGCATCTGTTCTGTAGTCTTCTGTTGTTTTTTCAATATTTGTAGGCCATATTAAATTAGTATAAATTAATAAATATACAAAGTATTAAACAAATTATAAACATATTATTTAAATTTACCAAAAATATAATACTGAAGTACTATAAATAATATAAAAATATCATCCATATAACATAATTTAAATTACAAATATAACAATAAAATACCATAAGTTACAATATGATGATATTTTTATAACACAGTTAGATGTTAAATTTGTAACCAAAAAACTTATATAACATGTTTACAACTTTCTTGATACTCGATTTTACATTTATTAGTTTACCTATTAAACTATTTTATATAGTTGTCATCATTAAATAAGTCAACTTAATAGCAATATACGTGATATGATATGATATGATTGCCTTATAAGGGCAAGATCAGTATTGCATAATTTGTATAATCCAAGGAAAGAAAGAATATGGCTACAGTAGATAGTTACAAGCCTGCAGTGGCTATGGTTTGTTTGCAATTCATCTACTCAGGCCTTGCTCTGTTTAGTAAGGCTGCTTTAGTACAAGGAATGAGTCCCAGGGTCTTTGTAGTCTATAGACAAGGACTAGCCACTTTGATCATGACTTGTTTAGTTTGCTTCACTAGATGGTATGTATATGTATAACATCATAACTCTTTCTCTTAATTTTTCTCCCTCTATCTCACTTGCTCTTGTACTAACAGGAGAAATCCAAGTAGCAGGAGTTCAATAGGACTAAGGAGTTTTTGTTTGATATTTGTCACTTCTCTCATTGGGTATGTAGTTATATTTTCTTTTTTGTGTTTTGATTTATGTTTTGTCTCCCAACATTTTAGGTGGTTACAAAATTTGCCCTACTTTTAATCTGTTAAAAGAATATCTTCAACTTAAAGGTTTTGTTATATATATTCAAAGACTTTCATATAATTTTTATTCATTTATGTTAGCAGAGCAAACAGAAAATAACACGTATGTAACGTAGTCATTTTATGTTGAATTTGTTAACTTTATTGATGGAAATCATTAATTGCAATACTGACCATTAGTTTTGGGGTTTTTTTTTTTTTTTAACAAATAAAAAGTTTGGAAAAATTTACACCTTGTTCAATAGTTAAAAGGAAACAACAGGGGAAATAATCAACATAATTCCTTGTTACTAATTTATATTAAAATAATATGGAGGACACTTCATTTATATTTTTATACATATAGAGTTAAGAAAAGAAAAAAATAAGTTTGCCCTTTTGGTCAAATTTTCTGATATCGATGATATGATTTTCATTTTGCAGGATAACAGGGAATCAAAATGCATATTTTGAAGGCTTAAATTTATCCTCTTCTTCAATAGCAACTGCAATGACAAATCTAATACCTGCTCTCACCTTTGTAATGGCAGCCATAGTAGGGTAAATTAAAAACTTAGTATAAGTTGAACTCATCAAATGTTCTTTGTTTGTTTGTTTTTAATAACTACACAACGTAACTCACGTATTTATAAATGAAATTCAAACCCATTCTACTATATGTCATACTGTTGAGTCACAGCTTGTTGGCTGAACTCATCCAATGTTCTTAATCCAAAACTTTGAAGGCTAAGATAACTTATGATTGAACAAAAATTATCCATAACATAAATGTCTTAAATCTTGTCTTCTTATATTTCATATAAGATAAAGTTAAATATAACGAGAATAAATTATTTTCTTATTAAATTACACATCTCATAGTACAGGTACATATAAGAAATTACAAGCGTAAAACCTAATTCTGTATAACTTAAGTCTTTACTAAATATAATTATTAACCACAATAGAATAGACAAATATTAATTACAACATATCATATACTAATTACACGACTTACGCTAACACTTTCCCTCAAGTTGGCGCATACATATCGACCATGCCCAACTTTCTTAGTGAGTAATAAAACGCCTTCTTGAAAACTCCTTTGGTGAGCACACATGCAAGTTGCTTTTTGGTGGGAACAAAAGGGAAGCTAACAAGTTTGGCATCTAGCTTCTCTTTTATAAAGTAACGATCAACTTCATCATGCTTAGTGCGATCATGTTATACTGAATTTTATGATATATCAATGGCTATCCGATTGTCGCAATTCAATTGCTTAGTACTTTTGAGTTTGAAACTCAAATCTAATAGCAAATTTCTTATCTACAACAACTTACACACCCCATAATCCATATCTCTACTCTCAGCATTAGCACTAGATTGCGCAACAACTTTTTGTTTCTTACTTTTTCATATAACTAAATTACTTCATACAAAGGTGAAATAACCTGATGTTGACTTTCTATCTGTAATATTTCCTACCCAATCTGCATTTGTGAAGCCACAAACTTCAAGAATGTTGTTGTATTTAGAGAGTATTACTCTTCTCGTTGGAGCCAACTTCAAGTATCTTAAAATTCTCACTACTGCATTCATGTGACTCTCACTTAGGTTATACATGAACTGACTTATCACACTTACTGCATATGCAACATCTGATCCTCTGATAGTGAGCTCAATCAGTTGGTATCTGATCCAGGTTAAATATAACAAAAATAAATTGTTTTCTTATTAATTACACATCTCATAGTGGATATATATTTAAGAAATTATAAGCATAAAATTTAATCTTGTATAACTTAGGTCTCTACTAAAGATAAGTATTAACCACAATATGATAAACAAATATTAATTACAACATATCACACACTAATTACACGACTCATGCTAACAGATACTTCTTACACTTACATTTTTCTTTTATTTTTTATTGATGAAACAATGATTGTGGTGGGCAATTTGAACCAAACATTATCTAAAAAACTAGAGCACATTTATGACTTTACAAGAGAGCGACTGGTTAATTTGTTTTCTTATTCTTGTATGAGTAGATCGGAGAAAGTTAACGGAAGTAGCTTGAGCAGTATTGCTAAGATCTTAGGGACATTCATATGTGTAAGTGGAGCTATTACCATGGCATTAGTCAAAGGCCAAAAACTACTAAACATACAATTTCTACCATCAAAATTTTTATTTGGCATGGGAGGTGGTGAGAATTTGCAACTTGGTTGCTTTCTTCTCTTTGCTTGCAGCTGTTTTTGGTCATTTTGGTTGATTATGCAGGTATTTTAATTTCTCCCAAAGTTTTAATTTGTTTTAGGGCTTCTTCTCTTTTTTTTTTTTTAACGTTCTGTTTCATATATATCCCACTTTTCAGATTGCTTTCATTAACCCCTCTAAAAAATGAATAGATGTTCAATTTTTAATACATTTTGAACATACACGTTGAACACATATTTTCAATTTAATTTTTTTAATAAAAATATGTTTTTATAAATATAAAGATTAAAAGATATTTTATTTCAAAATGTTACAGAAATTAAACATTTGCTTAAAACATTTACGAAGTAGTGACTGTTGAATATGGGGGGGTAAAAATGAAATTATATATATATAATTTTTATTTTTTATTTTTTTTGCAGTTATGTTTTAGCATTAAAATATACTTCAACTTGTGAACAGGTTCCAGTTTCAGCAAGCTGTCCTGACCACTTAATTTCTAGTACTTGGATGTGCTTCTTATCAACCATACAATCAGCAATATTTACATTGTATATGGATCATGATCTAGAAATATGGTATCTGCATTCATTTGTTGAAATTGGCAGTTTTATATATGGAGTAAGTAACTATTTATTTCAATATAACTAATGCTTTTCTTCATTGGTCTTTACTCTTTAGTGATAAATATATATATATATGTCAAGAAGATTCAAGTCAAATATGGAATTTAATAAAATAAAAAATCGAATATGGAATGATTTCACAATATTAGCTTTAAATGATAGGGAATTGGCGCTGCGGTGTCGTTTTTCCTTCAATCATGGTGCATATCACAAAGAGGTCCTCTCTTCTCTGCAATGTTCAGCCCTTTGTGCACAGTTATTACAACCATTACAGCTGCTCTGTTTCTATATGAGAAATTGTATATTGGAAGGTAATGTATTACTATTATTATTATCCATGTGTCTTTTCCTATTATAATTAATATCTTGCTCAATACACCTACATTTAACGAATTTATTCTAAATTTAATGATAATGAAAGTATTAAAATTTAAAAGTAAAGGCACTAATTTTAATGTAATTTTTAAATTAATGAGTTAAATTTAAACTGATAATAAACATAATATTAGGAAAAAAGTTAAGATAACAAAGTATAGGATATAGTTTTTTTCTTTTTTTGTTAATAAAAGTTTCATTAATTAAATCTTTAATGTACATTAAGTAGTAAATTACTATTTAAAGTACATGTCTACACATTAAAAAAAAAAAACAAAAAACAAAAAAAAGCACATCAAAATAAAATCTACATTTTAAGAAAAAATTGTGAATAAAGTCACAAAATGATGGTGAAACATGAGTAATCAAAAACTCCCTAAATCAAAAACTCCCTAAACCAATCAACCTCTATCATCAATAATGATTTATCCAATAAATGTAGAAATTTGTACTCAAAATAACAACTCATAAACCTCTTGTTAACCTTCCCATATTGCTCATAATTCTGAGACATTTATACAAACACGTTGGCCACAACAAAAACAAATACACCACAACTACAAATAGTAAAAGAAATTAAACAATAACACCACCACTTACAAGCTTTTAAAACACTCAAAAATTGTATGAAAAAATCACACACACAAAATAGAACAACAACAACAACAACAAAAACAACCACAATCGATTTTTTAAACCCGGCAAATAGAAATATAAAAATAGGGGGGAAACCACACCAACGATGAAGCAAAGCAGTTGGGCCACCGACAATGGAAGCAGAGCAGGTGAGGGGTGTTAGAAAGTCACACTAGAGCTGTCGCACAAGCAAACTCCCCCACTCAAATTCACAAGGACTACTCAAATTCACAAGGACTCTCGAGCCAAACAACCCTAAAACCACCAGACAATGACGCCACCAAAAAGCACCAGATGCTGGAGAGGAAGAGCAATGCCGACACAACCCACTCACAGCCAACAACTACGACTGAAGAGAATATCGAAATCGACCCATGCGCAACAACAACAGAAATCGACTCCTACCAGCAGCAACCGAAATTGACCCACGCGAACAACAACAAAACGATAGTACCAGAAAACGAAATACTAGCCAATGGCCAGATGACCTGCCGTCAATCAACTACTGGCAAAAAATTAAAAACCCTAGGTCTAGAGAGAGGCGAGAGGTTTTCCTATGAGTGTTCTTATCTCAATCAACGAGTTTTTAAGGTTTATAAGTGTAGAATATAGTTTATTATACAGTTTTGCTGCTTAATTTACTTCCGCAGCTTTTTTGAAGAATAACATATCTAAGGTTGTCCTTGTTGTACTCACAGCTTAGCAGGTGCTGTTGCAGTGGTTATTGGCTTATATGTAGTCCTATGGGGCAAAGCCAAAGAGCTTGAAGAGGTGAATCAAGACATGGAAGCAAAACTACAGTTTGATGACATCTTACAGGATGAATGTTTAGAAAATACTAGTTGTAAAATCAACTTGGAAGAGCCACTTCTAGCACACAAATCAGCTTAGGAGGTTAACTTGTTTAGCTTCAATACCAATTCGGCATAAGAAGCTACTTTGACATCCATCTATTAACTTTATATATAAATGAGAGTCGCTCCTCATTTATTATTTTATCTACAACTATTTTGTTTGAGTTTTTTTATTTTAAATTTTATTTATTTATTACTCTACCCTTATCTCTTACCTTACATGAAAGGGGAAGTTGATTTTTATTTGATTGCTCAATTTATTTTACATTTTCTTATTTTGTTTCATCCTCTTATTTAACTATATTTTATATTTTAATATCTGAACTCAAAAATAGGAAAAAAAAAATTTAAAATGAGAAAAACTAAATATAAAAAAGAAAAAAGAAAAAAGAAGTAAAAGTATGGCATATACTCATCATCAGAGTCATAGCAGAGAGGTGAAGAAGAACAAAAAAAAAAAAAACGGAAAGCCACAACTTTCCTACCTTCCATATGTCCACTCTAACATTTCCAAGTAAATTTACTGTTCCAGCTTTCCTTTTCTTTTAATAACGGTAAGCGCTTTTGAGTATGTTCAGAGCAATTAGAGATACATTTTAGTCCATAATTTCTTAAAAAGTATACTATAAGCCACTTATTTATTATAAAGATGAATATAAATTTATTTTAAATAAATTATTTTAATTAAAACAGACAAAAATCATATGACATCGTAAATAAAGATAATTTTTTTGTTAAAAAATATTTATTTATCCTCAAAAAAAAAAAAAAAACTATTATAAATTTATTTGTTATTTGTGGTGTTATGTGAGTTTTATATATCTAAATTATAGTTAAATTGAAATAATTAATACAAAATTAATTTATGTACATCTTAAAAATAGGTAAAGGAATTATAGTGCATTTTTTAAAATATAAGGGCCTCAAGAACTATTTTCCCCTTTTGAATATATATGTTAAAACCAAATCAAATCTATTAGTCGAATGAAAAAGATGTAGAGGAGGAAAAAACATTATAAATAGAGAAGAGAGCCAAGCTTTATAGATTTAGAGATCATAGAAAGATTTTCAAATATCTATGGCCTTCGGGGAATTCGTGTACCTGAAGTTGAAATGCTTTCAAAAAATTTCTCAAATTTGACAATTTTTGATTTCTAAGAGATTTTCTTATTGAACCAAGAATACACGATGAACTGATAACTTATGAACTATCACAAGCCTCATCAAATTTGACAACAATACATCACTTACATTTCCCCTCTCTTGTATTTTTATAATAATGTTTTGGGTTTAAACCTTCATTAAATTAGAAGTTATTTATTTTATGGTTTTATTATTGTTTAACTTGATTTATTGAGTTTAAATTACTATTATTATTATTATTATTTTAATAATTAAAGTTTATATTGTTAATTGTATAATAATTTGGGATTTGATTAATTTTTCCATTGTTTAAAAGGATATTTAAGGACTGCTTGAATGATTTATGTATGGGAAGATATAGTGTATAGAAAACCAAGTTAATTCCTACAGTTATGGCAAAAAATGTATGAATGTTTATTGCCCTTTTAACTAATTTTAACTTTCTATAGATTAAATAGCGTATGTCTTTGTTGTCGATCTCCTCATTATTTTTTTTTTAAAGATATATATATTTATCAATATTTATGATCAATTTTGGTTAAAATTTTATTAATTTAATTGTGATTGTCATTAATATAATTTGGGATATTTGATTTTCGATGTGCAAGAATAGTCCAAAGGGGAAAGTGTACAAGGAATTCAGGTAGTTTAATTGAAACATAACGTTTTTCTTTATTTGTCTAATTTTTTTGTGAAATCATTTGTTAGATAATTAATTTTCTTTTGAGATTGGAGAAACATGAAGCTTCATCATCTATTGGGTTTATTAAGCTGCTTTGAGAAGGAAAAAGCACTTAAATTAAAGCTTAAAGTAATTTTATTAAATCAAATATCGTAGCTTTGAGTATTATGTTTTAAAACTAGAGGCTTTTATTACTCTTTTTGTTGATATTCTTTTATGCAAGATTCAATTATTCTTTTGGATATGAAAATATAGTTCTTTCTTTGAATGTTTTCGGTTATTAACATGTTCACATGTATGCTCCAATAAACACCTGCCATCAACTCACATGTATTTACATAACAGCCAATAAGAATTAATATTTAGATAATTACTTAAAGTAAAATAATATTATTACATATAGCATATAAAATTAATTAATGTATAAGAGAGTAGGAGCTTTGTAAGTAATACAAAGCTAGTTATATATTAATTTTGAACTATTGGAGTAATATTGGTTATTTGATATTTTAAGTGAATTAGCAGCAAACAAATACAATATTTTTATTGAAAAATACAACAGTTAATAATTGATTATGTTGTACTATAAAAGCACAACAGGTGTGATCATGCTTATAATTAATTCAAATACATGTGGATGACACCATTTTTAATATAAATAATTTAATTTAAGTAATTTTTATGGTACTAAGGTTAAGTTTTTGACTGAAGTACATGTGTGAATTATATAACATAACTATATTATATTATTAACAAACTTCAATAACTTTTTCATTTTAAAATATATGTATAAAATAAAAATATTTTTAAACACATGCATTTTTAAATTAATGAGGGATAAAAAATTAGAATCACTCCTCATCTCATGCAATATTATATTGTTTATAAATAAATTACATCTTATATTAATTATATGAAAAACGCTTTTCTACGACACACCCCAATTTCTAAAGTCTCAAATTACTCAATTGCCATTGTACGTACTATAAGTGCTGTAATTTGGAACTTATTGTAATATTCTCATAATTTAAATTATTTTTATCGCAATAATTTTTTATTACTAACAATTTATTTAATAATTAGAGCACTATTTAATTTTGACAAAATAAATAATTCATATATTTTTATTATGATAATATTAAAAATGATAATTGCAGCAATATTATTATTCTTCTTAAATTTTAGTTGCAAATTTATGTGAGAGAACCACAAAACTAATATCCCTAATATAATTAAAAAATAACACTCTCTAATATTATGTCATATTATTTTCAATTAAAGATAAGGGTGTTATCTTTATTGTTATATATTTTATGAAATGTCATTTTAAGTAATTTTTTGATTTATTTATTTTTACCTCTTTTTCTTTTATTTTATCAAGATAAAAAAATTTAAAATCTAAATCCTTCCTTACTTAGGAGGATAAAATTATTTTTTAACCTCAATAGTTTTTTTTTTTTTTTTTAAATTGACAATATATACTTGTATTGTTTTCGATGAGAAATTGAATTTTAAAATTTTACTTGTTTCTTGCAATAATGGAAACCATCCATTAATCTAAGAATTATTACACTTAAGACATATTTATTATATAGTACTAAAAATTTTAATTATATAAATTTTATACAGTCATATATTTAGTTGTGAAATTAGATTGTATTGTACTAAAAATAATATTGTTATATAAAAAATTTGTACAATTAAGAAATGTTGGTTTAAATCGTACTGGATATTTAACTTAGTCTATCAAAATTTTAATTATAAAATTAATTTTTTTATTTTTTTAAATAGAATAAAAATATAAAATGAATTACATATTAATTTAAATAAACTTTAAAATAAAAAATTATATTAAACATAAATTATTTTATTAAAATAGTTTTAATCAATTTTGTCAAACTATATTATTCGGCTTATTACCAAACAATACATACTAGTTATAATACAATTTAATACAATTCAGTCTAATATTATTATACTTAATCAATCCGATATGGTGCATCAAACATGCCTTTAAGGTTTGTTTGATAATGATTTTGATTATTGATTTATAATTTTTTTAAGTGATTTTTTAATCAATTATGTTTAGTAACAATTTCTAATTTTAATTTTTACACTTTTAAGGAGTCAAAACTAAAATATGAAGTGATTCATAAATCTTTAAACATAAGATTTTTTTTAATCAGATTTCAAATTTTTTTTTTTTTATTTTGACCAAACATTTTTCTAAAGAGTAAATTAAGTTTTATAACTTTCGTATGTATAAATATTGGAAGAAAATGATTAAAAACTTAAAATTTGTAAAGAATAACAAAAAAATTTCTTTATTTTTAGAGTTCTTTGAAAAAAATTAAAAAAATAAAAAGCCTTACCAAAAATCCTAGAGGTAATTTTTGATTTTTTCTTGAAAATTACTAAGTATAAATTTTTAACAATCACATTAAATCATAAATTAAAATTATTATCATGGCCTTATTAAATAAAAAAGTATATTTAAAATTTATAATCATAAAAATAATATTGCGTCCAATTAATATACTATTACTATTAAAAAAACTTCAATTTATCATTTTACATTAAATATCGTTTAAGTTAAGGTACAATAATTTAGAGACGTTCAATATTTAATTCCTTTCAGTTGGATCACATTCAATAATATTACTAAATAATATTTTTTATTATTATAAATTTTAAAATTATTATTATTTTTTACTTTTTTTAAATTTAATTGTTCTAATATTAATATTCTTTCTATAAAAATAATAATTTGGATGATTTTATTTGTCCTTTTCTTTAAGTTAAAAAGTATTAAAAGTGAAAAACTATATTTATCATGGTGCAATGATATATAGTATGTGGGGGCGGTTATATACATATTTGATTAGATAAAATTAAACATAAAATATAATAAATTTTAAAAAAATTACTAAAAATAACACACATAAAATTTATATAATAAAAATATTATTTAAATAATATTAATTGTTTAATATTAAATGGATCTAAATTGTCGTAATTTAGTTTAAACGAGCGTTAAAAAATAATATAATAATTATTTTTTAATTAAAAAAATATATGATTTAAATATAAAAAGTATTATTTTTATTATTATAAATTTTAATGGATGCTATTTTTATAATTTTTTTTAAATTTTATTTATTTTGGATCAAAATAAAATTTCATAGAATTAAAACTACTATCACATTTTTAAATAATAAAATTTGGTTGAGATTTGTTAACCACTCTAATATTTAAGAACGTGTTCAAATTTAATATTAAAATGCTGTTTTTAAGTCTTGAAACTACGTTCCGTTGTTGAATAGAATCAAGATCTTAAAAACAGTATCTAATCATCAGGATACTGGCTTTTGGCACTTAAATTTATAATTTAATTGCTATGTGTTGTTGTGCAAATTAATAAAAGATTGTCTAATCAAAACAACAACAATAATAATAGTAGATTGTCATGTGTTTTCTGAAAATGGCCTAAAACCATTACACAACCTATTGTACGTAAAACGCTTTAAAGCATGTAGTTTGCTGATTACTTTTTTTTTTTTTTTTTCCTTTCTTTTTAATTTCTTAATAATAAAATATTATTTTAATGTGAAACACAATATCTACCATTTTTTGTTAAATAAATAAATGACAGACAAATTACTACAACAATATCCGACTCAAAAAAATTATTACAATAATAATTTTTACTTTTATTACAGATCAAATTAAACTAATTAAACTTAATAATATTAATATTTTTTGATTTCATTCAATTTTATTACTATTCCTACTGCTATTATTTTTCTATTAAAATTATTTTTTGTTAGTGATATAATAAAAGTATGTAAATTATATATTATTTTTATAATTAATTATATTTAAGTGCCAATATTACAGGATAAATTATTATTAATAAAATATTATTATAACAATAATAAAATGAGTTGTGATAATATTATCACCTATATTTTATTTGTACTAATATATATTATAATATTTTTATGATTTCACTTATTATATGTTATAACAAAAAATAGTTAAAATAATTAATTTTTGACCAATTTATTATTGCAAAAATATATTGAACAAATTAAATAAAAATTTGAAAATACAAGTATTTTTTAAATAAATAATTATATTCAACAAATTATGAACACATGGACCTATGCAATTGACGGGGTTCAAATTCACATATCTAAAGTGACCATAATAAACATATATTATTGCGGTATAAATTAACGTAAATTAAATCATATATAAATTTATTTAGACTTAAATTTTTTTTTAACCTCATGACATGCTTAATGCGCTATATGTTTATTTATTTTAGTTTTTGTTGGTTAATTTAATTTATTTATATACGATTTAAATATTATGTTAATTGTATTTTGATATTTTTTTTTTATGTTAGATAATTTTTTTTTGAGTTTTGTATTCATAACAATGACATTATTAAAATCTACCTTCTAATTTTGGTATTTAACACATTTTTTTCTCTTTTTGTACTCATTAATAAATAGTAAATAAGTTCTGAATTGCCTTGATAGATGGTAAATAATTATAAGAAGTTTCTATAGCGTCAAAAAAAAAAAAAAAAATCGAAAGTATAATAAAACAGGATCATCTAATAATTAACAAATCCTTGGAATTTTCAGATCTTCACCAATCCAATTGAAGCTAGCAGTCTAATACAAACACTTTATCTTTTAAAACAAAAATAGTCTTTATCATGCATATAGTATATACATTAATAACATAATTTAAATAATTTTTTATTGGTATATATTTTTATAATTATTTTATTACCTAACACCATTAATTTTATATTTAATTAATAATTAATATATTATTCACGTTATGTATACATATAGCAACTTAATTTATATAATACTCATCTAAAATGTCATTGGACACCATAAGTAAATAATCGACCATAGACAAGGAAAAAAAAATCGTACCATTAAGTGAATGGTTCCAACTTTAGTCCAATCAATTATACTACTTGTTGGCATCTACACTACAAAATAAAACCCATCTCTTGTAATTTAATAATATTTTTGTGGGACGTTGCGAACCTACAAAATGTTAGGCACTAAAACATGTGGGAAGAGACTACCCGATTTTGTTGGCTTATGCTGTATTAAATGTCCAATACTAATCTTGCCACCTCAGAATCAGATTCATATATCTATCTGCCTCTTTTGTTGTTGTTCTATATTTGTAGGCTATATTAAATAATTCAACATAATAGTGAATTTACAGATGAGTGTTCATATTAATTATAGCCTTATAATAAGGGCAAGACCAGCAGAGTTTAATTTGTATAATCCAAGGAAACAAATATGGGTATAGTAGATGGTTATAAGCCTGTAGTGGCTATGGTTTGCTTGCAATTTATCTACTCAGGACTTGCTCTCTTTACTAAGGCTGCTTTGGTACAAGGAATGAGTCCTAGGGTCTTTGTAGTCTATAGACAAGCAGTAGCTACTTTGATCATGATTCCTTTAGCTTGCTTCTCTAGATGGTATGTGTAATCACCTAACTGTTTCCAGCAATTTACATAAGTTTCTGGAGATTTGATGAAAATTGTTTCAAAATCACATACATGAGATGTACTAATTTTCCCCCAACTCCTGGACAAGGTGATAAATGAAAGCATTCTATATTCAAATGATCGTAGGTTCAAGCCTCGACAGAAGCATAAAATTTATTATTGGTTAAAGGATAAGTTTTACGTTCAAAGAAGTCGATCTTTTGATTAAAAAAAAATTTACACCACATATACAAGTGTGATTATGGTACATTTTTTACTTAAGCCCAAAAACTTACGAATTTGGGCCTTAAACTCTAACAATTTCTCAAGTTTAGTTCCTACCTCTTTCTCATCCCTTGCTTAAATTTGTACTGACAGGAGAAATCCAAGTAGTAGGAGCTCAATAGGAGTAAGGAGTTTTTGTTTGATATTTGTCACTTCTCTCATTGGGTATGTGGTTGTCTAAGAACATATATTTTCGTTTAAATTTTGTGTTTTTGTCTAGTCAAATTTTCTAATACTCATGGTATGATTTTCATTTTGCAGGGTGACAGGGAATCAAAATGCATATTTTGAAGGCTTATATTTAACCTCTTCGACAATAACAACTGCTATGACAAATCTAATCCCTGCAGTCACCTTTGTAATGGCAGCAATAGTAGGGTAAACATAAAGACACAGTATAATTTATTTGAACTCATCCAATGTTCTTCAATCTTAATGCAAAATCTTGAACGCTATCTGCGACTGATTACATTTTTTTTGTTCTTGTATGAGTAGATTGGAGAAAGTTAATGGAAGAAGCTTAAGCAGTATGGCTAAGATCTTAGGGACAATCATCTGTGTAAGTGGAGCTATAACAATGGCATTAGTCAAAGGCCAAAAGCTAATAAACACACAATTGCTACCATCAAAATTTTTATTTGGCACGGGTGGTGAGAATTTGCAACTTGGTTGCTTTATTCTCTTTGGATGCAGCTGCTTTTGGTCATTTTGGACGATTATGCAGGTATCTTAATTCTACCCAACTTTTATTTTTTTATGGCCTTTATTTTTATTTACATTTTGTTTCGTATATAACATCTTTTAAATTAGATCCCTTTTTTTTTTTTTTTTTTGATAAAAATATGTTTTTATAAATATAAAGATTACAAAACATTCATATTATAAAATAAATATTTAGAATATGCAATAAAATTATGTTCATCACGTTATAAAACAGTGAATATATGCTCAAATGTCTGAGAGAGATATAAAAGAGGTTATATTATGCACTTAAATATATTTATTTTTTATATTTTTGCAATTATTTTTTAGCATTAAATTTTGGTTCAATTTTTGAACAGGTACCAATTTCAGCAAGCTGTCCAGACCACTTAGTTTCATGTACTTGGATGTGTTTCTTGTCAACCATACAATCAGCAATATTTACATTGTTTATAGACCATGATCTAGAAACATGGTATATGCATTCATTTGTTGAAATTGGTAGTTTTATTTATGCAGTAAGTAACTATATCTCCGTATAACTAATGTTGATAAAATATATATCAAGAAGATTAAGTTGAATATGGAATGATGATCTCACAATTTCGGCTTTAAACTAATAGGGAATTGGCACTGCGGTCTCGTTTTTCGTCCAAGCATGGTGCATATCACAAAGAGGTCCTCTCTTCTCTGCAATGTTCAACCCTCTGTGTACAGTTATTACAACCATTATAGCTGCTCTGTTTCTAGAAGAACATTTGTATATTGGAAGGTAAGTTATTATCGTCCACATTATTAATGAAAAGTAACTATGACAATAACCCCATTCATATAATAATAATAAGAGTGGCGATATTAATACAATCAAAATTATTATTGTCCCAATAATATGACATTAATGTGTAATTATCAATAGGGATAGAATAATATATTTATACACTTTGGCAATATAAAAATGATTGTTGCAATCTAAGAATATATCTGTCCTTTTTTTTTTTTTTTTTTAAAGAATAACATCTAAGAATGCCCCTGTTGTATTCACAGCTTAGCAGGTGCTATTGCAGTGGTTATAGGCTTATATGTAGTCCTATGGGGAAAAGCCAAAGAGCTTGAAGAGGTGAAGAAAGACATAGAAACAAAGCTACATTTTGATAAGATAAAGAGTAAAGATATCTTGCAGGATGAATCTTCAGAAAAGATTAGTTGTAAAATCAACTTGGAAGAACCGCTTCTATCATACAAGCCACTTTAGGTGGTTAACTAGTTTAACTCCAATATCAATTCGGATAAGAAGCCAATCTGAAATAGAACTTAGGACTTGGGTTTATTTCATTGGCAGTACAAACTACCAAACAGAAAGAGGAAAATGAATAAAAGAGGAATGAAAACCGAATATTACTTTCTTGATCTATTCTCTTTAAGAAGTAATTACATATATAGTCTTGTAATAGCTAGTTATAACCAACATATAACTTACACGTGTTTACTCACTTATAACAACCTATATAACTATTACAATGCTTAGCACTCTCCCTCAAACTTATGGTCGTGAGAGAACCATAAGTTTGCATCTAAGAGCTTCAAAACATTGCCTATTCAAGGGCTTGGTTAATAAATCTGCTAGTTAGTTGATGCTTAGTGGGACAATAGTCCACTACAATCTTTTTTATCAACACTTGTTCCCGGATAAAGTGAATATCTATTTCAATATGTTTAGTACGCTGATGCATAACATGATTATGAGAAATATACTTTGCACTAATATTATCACAATAAAGAATTTGAGGTTGTTTTAGGTACAACCCCACTTCACTGAGCAAAGACCTTATCCATTTCACTTCAGCTGCTAGAGATGCCAAAGCTCTATATTCACTTTCCGCAGATGATCGAGATACCACTTTCTGCTTAGTCAAAGACCATGACACCAAATTATCTCCTAGAAACACACAGTCTGCTCCAACACTTCTCCTGTCATTAGGACAGGCAACCCATTCTGCATCATAATATCCCACTACATCTAGTGATGTAGACTTAAGAAACTTCAAACCAAAATGCATGCTTCCTAACAAATATTTGAGTGTTCTCTTCACAGCTTGCCAATGCTTGTCTGTGGGACTACCAAGAAACTGACATAACTTGTTAACAGTGAATGCTAACACTGGTCTAGAAATACAAAAATATTGTAATGCTCCAACCAAGCTTCTATATAAAGTGGCCTCATCTGATTTCAACAACACCCCATCATTCTTTGACAACACTCCCCTTGAGGCCATAGGTGTGGAAGCGGGTTTTGCTTTAAAAAGACCAGCCTTCGAAAGAAGAGACTGAATATATTTATGTTGAGAAAGAAACATGCCAAAAGGGGACCGTGTAACCTCTAACCACAAGAAGTAATGCAATGCACCAAGATCCTTAAGAGGAAAAATAGAATGCAACTGAGTAATAAATTGTTGAAGTGAGGAGGAATTAGAACCTGTAAGCAAAATATCATCCACATACACCAAAAGGATAATAATATCAGACCCAACCCTCTTGAAAAACAAGCTAGTATCAGTCAAAGCATTCTTGAATCCAGCACCAAGCAACCATTTGCTAAGTTACCACGCTCTAGGTGCATGTTTAAGCCCGTAAAGGGACTTCTTTAGGAACACACAAAATCAGGCCGTGAAGAATCCTCAAAATCGGGAGGCTGTCTCATTAGCACTGTTTCTTCTAAATCTCCATTCAAAAATGCATTATTAGTGTCTACTTGTCTAGCATCCTAGCCAAAATTGACTATGAGAGATAATACAACTCTGATAGTAGAAGCTTTCACTACTGGACTAAAGGTTTCACTGTAGTCAATTCCATGAGTTTGTAAATAGCCCTCAGCTACCAAATGGGCTTTCCTCTTGTCAATGACCCCATAAGCAAGCTCCTTGGTCTTAAACACCCAATGACAACCTATGAATTTTTGATTAGAAGACTTGGGTACAAGCTCCCAAGTATTATTTCTTAGTAAAGCTTGATACTCAACCCCTATGGCATCTCTCCAAACCTAATGCTTATTAGTCTCATTAAAAGATTTAGGCTCACAAGGAACCTGTGGAGAAGGAAAGAGAAGCTTTGGGTTTGGTTTTGATATTCCTGACTTGGACCGAGTCCTCATTGGATGAATATTGGATATAGGTGCATTAGGGACTAATATATTGGGAGAATTAGATGAACCTAACATAAGTGGTACAATAGTACTAGATGATATATTAGCATTAGCTGGTGTATTAGGTGAAACAATAGGCATGGAGCATTAGGCACATTAGGAGCTAATATGGGTGAGTTGTTACAAGTCTCAAATAAAGGCCTACTAGGTTGCTTAGTAGATGGCACAGCAATAGAGTGATCAGAAATAGGAGTCAAAGGCATAGGTTGCATTGTAGATCGTGTAAGAGCATGTATAGTACCTAAAGAGGACAAAGGCAAGCCACCAACAGGTACTGAAATAACAGTGGGATGTGAATTAACACCAACGGGTACTGAAATAGCAGGACCAAATATGGGTACAGAGAAGTTAGAAGTTGATATTGTAGAAGTTGAAGTAGCTTTATTACTCAAAAAAGGAAATACATGTTCTGCAAACACTACATGCCTAGTGACATGAATTTTTTTTGTTTGAACATCCAGACACATATATCCTCGTTGGCTGGAAGCATACCCCAAGAATACACACACAATTGACTTTGCATTAAGTTTGTTTATTCGATACGATCTTAAATAAGAAAAACACATACTGCCAAAAACCTTTAAAAACATGTAGTCAGGTTCCTTATTATAAAGTAAAAAATAAGAACTCTTATGAGACAAAACATGAGACGGGACCTTGTTAAGAACAAAGCAGGCATTCTGAAAAGCATATGGCCAATAAGACTTAGGAAACCCCGATTGTAATAACAGTGTGAGACTTGTATCAACAATACGACGAATCCGACTTTTAACATACCATTTTGTTTAGAAGTATGCGCACAAATTCGTCTGTACACAACCCCTTCTTTCTCAAGCACAATAACAAGATGCTTAAATTCACCAGCGCCATCACTTGGAATAGACTTCAGTTTAAAACCAAATTGCAATTCAACCATAGTTTTAAACTTAAGAAAAATTGATAATACTTGATCCTTCGTAGTGAAAAAAAACACCCACATGAACTGAGTCTTGTCATTAACAATTAACAAATAGTAACGTTCATTATTAACAGAAATAATCGGAGAAGGATCCCACAAATCCATGTACATAAGCTCAAAAGGAAAAGATGCAATAACATGTTTACCATACACAAATGGCTGCTTATATGACTAAGCAAGTTCACATGCCTCACACACAACAGAGGACTTTATTACAGGAATATTATTAATATGTAAGACAGCCTGTACAACAGAGTCAGATACATGACAAAGTCGATTATGCCACAAAGAAGAAGTGGCCATAAAACTATGGGGCTGAGCAATTGAACCATCTGGAACCAAGAGATTGGCCTTATTGGCTGCAAGCAGCTTGTAGAGACCTTGGTCAAGAGGTCCTTGAGGCAACACTTTCCTCGTATGAGTGTCCTTAATACAAAAGAATTTCGAGTGAAATTCAATGAAAATATTATTATCCTTACATAACTGTTGAACAGAAACAAGATTGCAACTCTAGGTGCATGCAAAACATTATTAAGAAAGAGAAAGTCATTGTTAACAAGAACAACAACATCACCAATAGAGGAAATAGGAATAAAAGATTCATTACCTACAAGAATGTCATCTTGTCCACTGTAAGGAATTGGATTGCCAAGATTGGACGCCACATTGGTAATGTGATGCGTAGCACCGTGTCGAGTACCTAATTATTGTTAGTAGACCCCTTGGAGGCAACATAGGCAGAAGGAGACGACTTGTTCAAATTGCCCTTAGAAGAACCTTGTAAAAGTTCCCTCAACTTGAAACAAGAAGATGCAACATGACCCATCTTCTCACAAAATTGACATTGAACATTTCTTTTCGACCCATGTCCCCTTCCATAACCACGTCCTTGTGACTGAGAACGTGAGGAATCATTGGACAATTTTTGTGCCACCATACCAATAAAGCCACTAACATTGGTTGAAGACCTTGCATGTTGAGATTATTGAACTTGGCAATATTAGCCTATAGAACTTGATTTTCTTCTTCTCTGTCTTGGGTGTTTTAGCCTATTTTCAAACACTAATAATCTGCTATGAAAATCTTTAATCGTTATAGTGTTGGCATGCTCAGTTATAGAACACACAAATGGATTGTAACGGTGATTCAAACCAGACAATGCATAAAGAATCAAATCTTTACGTGAGACAAGTTCGCCCACAACAGCCAAGTTATTAGCAAGAGTCTTGATTGACATTACATAATCATCAATAGAGAGAGCTTCCTTCTTTACATTTTGTAATTGAAGTCGCAACTCCATGATACGAGATTGAGCAGAAGACGCAAAAACATCCTCAAAAGTCTTCCATAATTCCCGAGAAGATTGCTTCCCATAAAGATAACTAGAAACTTCACTCGTTACTGAGCCATAAATTCACGACCCAATCGTACGATTAATATGCTTCCACAAAGCATACTCAGATGAAACAGTCATGGTTCCAGTAACATACATCATAGGAACAATTTGTGTACCATCCACAAACTCCTCAACACCAAAGGCAACAATCACACTTAAAATTTGTTCACGCCATAACAGATAATTTGACCTATTTAACTTAATAGGAAAAGAAAGATTGACAAGAGGAACTATCATAGATTGTGAGATTGATGGTGAAACAGTACCTGATGTTGAATTTTGAGAAGCCATTCGAATCTTGACTCGTAAGGAGAGGAAAAAAAATTATCTATACCAAACAGAAAGAGGGAAATGAATAAAAGAGAAATGAAAACTGAATATTACTTTCTTGATATATTCTCTATCAGAAGTAATTACATATATAGTCTTGTAATAGCTAGTTATAACTAACATATAACTTACACGTGTTTACTCACTTATACCAACCTTTATAACTATTACAATTCCTAGCACAAACCACTCAAAATTTTGCTATGTATGTATGTCTTATCTATGTCACCTTGGACAAGTGCACAAAATGATTTAAATACATAAAATATATGAAAGCTAAATTAGTGGTTCAATCTGGCTTTATATAATGTCTAATGTTAGTTTGTTAACTTTGTCTCAATCATTCAATTCCCATATATTCATTGAAAGAATCACAGAAACCGATAATAGAAACAACAATCGCATAGATAAGAGAGTTCGCTATGACCAAATATATTAAGAACATGAACTACTATAAAATTACCACCACAAACTTATGGGTCCAGAGTAAGTTTGGTAATAATTTTATAGAACTGATTTTGATGATGGAATGTTATGTTTTCAATTAAAATAATTTTAATTCTAAATATTTTATTAATATCTATAGTTGATATCACTTATTTAATAACTTAATTCATTTTGTTTTGACTATCTATATATATCATAAAATAAGCGTAGGAAAAAAATTGATTGAAGATGACTAATATTATACGTTAGAATTTTAATTGGGTGTAAATGTAATTAATTGATTAAATAATTTAACATCAATTATTACTTTAAGTATATTTTTACTGTTACTCATATATTATAATTAAGTAAATATTTTAAATTTTTTTTTGTAACTTATCTCATATATTTTAGATATAAAATGCAATTAACGCACTTCTAAATTAAATAATTTTCATAAGGCACAGTCGTGATCTCTTTTTTTTTTTATTACACTGTATCAAGTATTTAAAATGAAAAATAAAAAAACATTTTTTAAAAAAATCAGATTTGTGAAATATTGAATGGATTAACGATCCCTCCTCAAGTGAAAAATTAGCAACAAAAACAAAATGCATGTATATTCAAAGCTCCACTTATTCAATTTACAATAATTTTTTTGGTCAAATATTTAATTACCATAAAATTGATCCGTGATAAAGTGGAAGTCCTAGTACTAAACTATGGCTAATGGGTGCAGACAACTATGTGTAAACGGTCCAACAGTACACATGTAAGATCAGGATTCAGAAAATAGGAAAAAAAAAAAAAACACACTAGAAAATGCCAAAAACATGCACGTTGTCAACTTGTTTCCAAACTCTGACGAGTTGATAATGGAGGTCCTTCACATAAAGAGATATTTTGTTCTAGGTCGACCCTCAATATTTGAGGTTTAAAGTTTCTTAAAATCAAAATAATATTTTTTTTTATACAATAAGAATACATTTTTGTTTTCATTTTTATTTAAAGCCATGAGCCATCATAATCAATCGAGACGTGAACAAATTAAAATGATTTGAGTTGTGAAATTTGAAATTTCTTTCTCATTCACCCAAATTAAATGGTAAACATTTATGTACATTTATTATTTTTTATTTTATTTTATTTTATTTTATGATAAGATAAATATGATAATTAAAAAAAAAAAAAACAGTGTCATATGTTCTCTGTTCGCATTATTGGAATTGGCTAGTGGTAATGCATATATCTCTACTGACTTGTTGGCTTGTAAAAAAGAAACGTTCCACTATAAGAAAAAGTAATTGATAATTATGTATTATGAGTTAGCGTTTAGCAAATAATTTAAGCAATTCAACTCAATTAGAAAAAAAAATGTTAGGTTTTAAAATTATGACATTATTTTTTTTTCTATTTTAAATTTTTTATCTAAAACTTTAAGAATTTTCTTAAAATCAAACATTAGTACGTAATTAGTATTAATATTTTAATCCTCCTTCAGAAATGAATTTAACAAATAATATGTAAACAAGTAAATATGTGTAGCATATATTTTTTTTCTTATTTTCTTATCAGCTATGATTCTCCATCACAAAATTAATCCTTTTATGGTTCGACCAGACATGTGGAACAAAATAGCATTGATATTTTAGCTTTAGCTTTATCCACCAGCAAAGCTTTAGCCACTTAAGTCTAATATTAACGAATAATATCTCTTGATATTAGCTCAAAAATTCATTTATTTTATTGTTTGGTGGGTCAACAAATCTTTTTTTTTTTTTGCTATTTAAATGACCACAAAAATTTATTATAATCTTTTCTAATATCTAGTTAAACAAAAGAAATCCCAAATGATAATCAAAATAAAAAATTACAAGTAAACTATAAAAAGAAAATTACCCGTCAGGTTTTTGACCACACACGAACACATTTCATTTTTTTATTTTTTAAATTTAATTTTTTTTAAAATAATTACACTACTTTCATATCAATGACTTAAGATTCAAACCACAAACCTCATGCAATCGAAAAAATTATCCTCATTTGTTTTTTTAATAACAACTAAACTGTAACAAAAAGATAACACAGCATCAGAGTTTTGGAGGTAACGATTCACACACAAATCCAATATTAAACAAACAAAAAAAACAATCAACATAACAAACTCCATATAACTGTCTCCAAGTACGTAGATGACTAGAAGAACTATACATGAAAATATAGGAATCCATAAAACTAAGGTAAACTACCTAGTCTAGTCAATCTACTACACGTTATTAACAATTCCAACTAGTCCTCACTTCCAATAAGACTCGTCCCTTCTGTTGTTTCTGAAAGCGCAACAACCAATAGTATATACGACAACGAGGACGATGAGGAATATAATGTTCACAATGGCCACCTTCTTCCAGTCCTTCTTAAGGTTGTCTAACAAACCAGCCTTGCAAGAATCGCAGTTGAAGCAAAGAATTTTCGCATCATTGTTCCATGAATTACAGTCAGCATTCGAGGAAGAGGAGTTTGCAGCCCTATTCCACACTGTAGGGCCGCCATAGGAAAAGTTGCACTCATCTGGTGGTTTACAGCAACCAGACTGCAAAATTAAACATTATCAAATGAATAAGCTTACAAGATATTGAACAATTGGTACTTCAAACTCAATTGTATTGCATTTATAATCTAAAGTTAAATTCACATGAATAGAAATTTATTGACAAGCATAAATTACAAAATTGTAAGAAATAACAATGAAATTCTAAGTTGAGAGGTGGAGTGCCAAACTATACGAGGCTATAGTCCAGTAGCCAAAAGTATCACCAGCTTACTCTCCGACCCGAGTAACTGTTTAGTCTGCGAACTACATTCACCCACAAAGATGCATTTTTGTGATCTCAAAGTTTTTCAACTTTGAGAAATTACAAAAATTGAAAACATCATTAACTATATCTTCAACACTTCTAGCAGACGATGACAATAATCTTTGTTGTTATCCATTACTGTTTCCATCTAAAATATGTTAGCCTTTACATTAATCAGAGTCCCCACTTGACCATAAAAGCACAGAAATCTAAAAGTAACAAGTTTAGATACTTTAATTTTTGGATACGTGTCCGACGTTGGACATTGCCCATTTGTCATAATTTTCCACCAAATTGAATTTGTCCAAATTCCAACAACCGTATTCACGTCATATCACTTGTACACAAATAATTCACGAAAAATGAATAGTGAAAGTCCAACAAACTATAAATTTCACAGGCATATTATACAACTCAACGGGGAGTCTCAGGATTACTGAAAAGATGATGCCCAGTTACGAGTAACTTTAGATCAATATAGTATGGAAAATTAGTACTCAAAAGATGATGAAGACGATATTAAACCATGAAACGAAAACAAAATTTATCAGAAAAAGGTAGAAGACGAAGTATAGAATAAGAAAAGAAGAAGGCCTTTTACCCTTTTTCTAAAAGCCCCAAGCTTTTTAAAAAGAACTTTGTTGAAAGGATAAAGCAGAGTTTACAAAACAATATCGAAATTGGTTCAAACGAATCAAATACGTTGCCAAACACAATTCAGGAAAAGCTATATGTGAGGATTGTCTCTTTCTTACAAGAAAAAGTATGATCAAAGGTCAGTAAAATTGAAGTTTTAAAAGAGTTGATTTTTACCAATCCTTGGGTCGTGTTGACTGTATCAACTTTTATTATTGAGTTGTTGGTCATGGGTTCAAGGTTTGGTAAAGAAAGAAATAATTTTTTGAGAATCTATTATACTTCAAGTAGTAAGACTGTGTTTTAAAGAAAAAAAGTATGATCAAAGGTCAGTGAAAAATTTCTTATTCAAGTAGAAGACACTTTCTTTGAAAGACAAAAGCAAGATAAAAATCAAAGCCCAAAATACATTGAAGATAATTGGGACCCCATTTAAAAGTTAATAGACTAAAACAATTGTAAAGTGTTTGGGATCTCAAAGTAAAGAAAGCAAAACCCAAATATAAATCAAGTAAAATTCCCCAAATCCAGAATTCAAAAGAGACAATTTGAGGGGGAAAGATAATCCAATCAACAAGAACAATTAGGAGAACCCAAATCGGTTTCCATTAACTTCCTCGAGAATTCAGATCTAAAATAAAACACAAAGAAATCAAAGATATACCTGAAGCGCCGACAAGTTCTCGGAATAGAACTGCTTGACAGTATCATGAACATACTTGTCAGAAAAACTTGAACAAACCTTAGCATCAATTAAACAACTCTTGATCTTGTTCCAATTCTTGGCCTTGTTAACTCTGTTCTGCAACCAATTTGAGTAGTCCCCAAGTTTATACTCCTTATATCCACGGTCAGAAAGTGTTTTTCCAGCACCTTTATTGGTAACAACGAAAGTGAAAACAGTGAAGGAAAAGAGAAGAACGATAAGAATGAACATAACGAGCAAGTAAACCCAGAGAAGCCACGAAACTCTGCAACAAGCGCCAACAAGTCCCGCAAGTGAGACTAACATGAGAAAAACGCCAAGAATAATCACGGGTTTGTCAAGAAACCTCTCACACTCGCTTGAGCCTTGATTGTGTAGCCATATTCCAGCTATGAGGATTGGGATTGAGAAGAGAAATGTGAAGAAGTTGAGAAGACCAACTAAATTATTACTAAAACGCATCTTTAACCAATCTCACGCGAACCCAATTGAGAAGAAGAGGAAAATATTCGAATTTTGAGAGAAAGAGAGAAACCGTAATCAATAGAATGAGAGAAAACAATGAGGAAAATGAGGAGGCAATAGGGTACGGTGGGTACTGGTAGGTAGGTGTTTGATTTTGGAAAAAATTTAAAAATAACATACACAAAATTTATAATTATAAAAATAATATTTTTATATAATTATATTCAATTTACATTTTTTATTATAAAAAAATAATTTATGTCAAATTAAACACCGAAGAGGAGCAAAACTTCATGAATACTGCACGGGTTATAGTCAGAACAACCATTTTATAAAAAATTAATTATATATATATTTTTAATATTAAATAAATATTTTATTTATAATAATATATTATATTTAATTTTAATATGTATATTTAATATATATAAATAATATTTAATAAATTTATAAATAAAAGTAATATAAATTGATAATAAAATAATTAAATATATTCAATTTTATTCTTATATTTGATAAACATATTATATACATAAAATTATATTTGTATATTATATTAAAATATTAATTAAATTAATATATAAGATACTTTAAATAGTTAACTTTAAATTAAATATTATAAAAGTTAAAAGTTATAAAAAGAAACATGTTGAGAAATTTCGAACAAAAACTTTTAAAATCTAATTATTTATATTATCAATATTTTTTTTTATTTTTTTTTAATCCACTTAAAACTTTAACTTTATTTGATATTATATTATTTCATATTTTATTATAATATTTTTTAATTAATTTAAAAATTTTCTTTTATAAAATTTTTAATATTTGTTGCCCTTATATCTTATATCAATATGTATTTTAAATATAATATCAAGCTTAAAATTATAAATTATATTTTATTATTTATATTTTTATATGATTCTTTTAATTTTTTTTTAACATTTGTAAATTTTGACGTATTTAATTGAGTTTTGCATTTGCTTAAATTTTTTAATTAATAATTTTATTTTATACATTCATGATATCAATATTTATTAGCTTATTATATTTTTATCTTTTTATTAAGTAACTATCGTTATAAATTAATTATAATATATTAACTCTATTTTTTTTAAAGCCCTAAATTTTTTTAGTGTAATATTATGTTTTTATTAACTATAACATAAAAAATTTAGTATTGAGTTGAGAAAAAATATAACAGAACTCGTACGTATTATATATTATGATATTTTTTTTCTTTAATGTTTAAATAAAGTTTTCATTTTGTATAAAAAAATTTAGGCTTTAACTCTTTAAAAATTATTCTTGACTCCATCCTTGTAATTGAACATTATTGAACTACATTGATTTAAATTTGTTTCATGTTTAACTCTTTTTTAATGATATAATTTGGTTTTTTTTTTTCTTTATTTCTTTTTTATGGTTTATGTCAAACTCGTTTTAAATCATGTGAATGTTTTTATTAGAAGTTTTAAAAAATTTGAATTTTCTCAAAATTTTATTTGAGGCAGAAATTATCAATAGACATAGGTGATAAATTATTTATTGGTTCGGACAAACCGTATATAAGTCTGAAAATGTTTTATCCAAACACAGGGGATAATGTTTTAACTTATTTTATCCATTAAATTTTTTAATAAAATTATTCATCATTATCTTTTAATTATAGTTAGATGTATATTGCATTTGGAGTTTTGGACTTAACATAGAAATTTCCTTAAATTAATATTCAGTTATAGAAAGTGACGGTGAAAACAAGACAAAACACGTTTCTGAAAAAACATAGAGACAAAATAATCCATTAATTTGATAGGGGGATTTGACATGCCGTGTTATTCATGATAATTTGCTAATAAAAATTAAAAATATCATTTTGCTTTATTAATTTGTAGATGAATGTTACACGAATTATATAATTTTTAAATATTTTATTGACCATTTTTAAAAATATTTATTTTTATTTAAAAAATAATTCAAAATAAAAGTGTGCAATAAGTTTCATTAATATTCACGAATTTTTATTTTATTATAAATAATTTATAACCTTTTATTTTCTCACCTTACAAATAAAATTTGGAGTTATTACGCTATTGGCATGTTATTCCAACTTAGTATTTAATTATGCAGACAGGGTGCGTTGGAGGCTAAAAAATCAAGTAAAGATTAACTCGTCTTCTCTCATACTGAATCAGTCAATTTCTGTAGAGAAATTAAATTTTCTTCTAAAGCAATGCATACGTGTAGGTCACTACAAATCCATAGCACATGCATACCAACTGACAGATGTCTTCGAGTATGACGTTTAAGGGTTAGTACGACACCCATATTTATTTGGTTGGATCCACTTTTACTCAAATTTTTAGCTAATATCTTTAAAATATTTTAGTCGTTAAATTAATATATTTTGAATAAAAATTAATTATATATATATATTATATAATAAAAAATAAAAGATAATTTTATAATTTAAAATTTATTATTATTTTTTAAATTTTGAGTTTAAATAGTTTGAAAAATTTAAGTAAATGACAAATTGATCATACAATTTTTAGGGTGTCTAATTTAATCAAGTGAAGATTTTTTGAATATATTTTTTTAGGAGTAAAATAGAAAATGATTTAAAAAAATAAAAAAATTAAAAAACTCTTTATATTTTTTTATTCTCATCTATTGAGATCAACTTTTTTTCAAAGTGTTTTTTTTTTTTTGTTTGAAAAATTTTGATAGGAATAATAGGAGGGAGAAATAATAAATGAATTAGGGTTAAGGATTTATACAAATAAGAAAGAAGAAAAACAATAAATAATTAGAAGAAAAATTGATATTGTATTCAATTTATTATAGCATATAAAATAAGTAAAATATTAGGTTTTATTTATCAAACTAAAATAACAAAGATAAATTCATTAGCAAAAAAATAAAACTAGATAATTAAAAATTTGAGGAGAAGGTAGATAGAAAATTTTTCTTTTTAATGGTTTCCTATTTTATCTCTAAAAAGTCTCAACTTTAAAAAAAAAAATTGGACATAATTGGTTCTTTTTTTTATTTACATGACTAAACTAGCTCATCCTAAAAGTTATAGAAATAATATGTCACTTATTTAAAATTATAAGACCATTTCAACCCAAAATCCAAATAATAATAATAATAATAATAATAATAATAAATTTAAAAGGATCAAATTATCCTTCATTTTTTATTATATAACATGCATATGATTAATTTTTGACAAAAAATGTACCAATTTGAGAACTTAAGTACTTTTAAGATACCACTTGAAAACTAAAATAATAATAAATATTAAAATATAAATATGAGTATTATTAAAATACCATACCTTTAGCTTCATATTAATATGATCCGTTTTCTCTACACAACCCTAGGAACATATATATATATATATATATATAAATATATGAGTTTTTTTTTTTTTTTTTGAAAAGGGCTCTAAAGGCCCCTTTTTTTTTTTTTATTAATAAAGAGAAAACAACTCACACACCCGTGGTGGGATTCGAACTTGGGTTCCTAGTGGGGGGAGGAGGAGTCTTACCACTGGACCACAAGAGATTCCCATAAATATATGAGTGCTTGTTTCTTAAGGCTAGTGCTGAACAGTAAAGATAAATCAATCAGGCAAGTCATTATCATCATCATTATTTGTGTAAGAGTTAATCACCATTTGATTAATAGAGATCATCAACATCTCACTTTGCTACTGTTCGTGGGATTCTACTTTATACGTAAATATCATTATTTCACGATCACACTTGCTCTCATTTGTATGGTAATTCCTAGTGAGATTTTATAATTTATTTTTGCTATTTGGTTAATGTCTTTCTATGGAGAGTAAGTGGGTATATCTGGTATTTGATATTTTGAGTGGTTTTTAAATATTGATGTTTGTGCTCTCCTTTTCAATTTGATGGTAGATTTTTTCTCGGTGTGCCGTCGTCAGTGGGTAAACTTTTCACACTAAAAAGTTGAACCATTTAAATCATTGCGTGCCATTTATTATTTTGCTATTACCGATAATTAATTATTTGTGCAACAAAATTGGACTAAAACTTCACTTTCGCTAGAGCCAATTTATAATAAATTAGTATCAAAGCGTTGGATTATTCTGTTATTTACTGAAACTAATCAAGTTTTCTCTTTTGGATTTATTTTGAGCTTATGGTTATTTGGTTGGTTTCATATTTTTTGGGTTGTGCTTCTGTTGATTTAATTTTGGATTTTATGTAGTGTCGGCAAAATACAAAATTGAGAAAGGCAATGGTAGGAATGATTTTAGTCTTTAGCAAATGAAGATGCGAGCAATAATGGTTAAAGAGGGGCTCATTAAGACACTTGAAAGCAAGGATAAATTATCAAAAAAATTGACTGATGAAGAAAAAGATGTATTGATGAAGAATGCTCTCAGTTTAATTCAGTTATCCTTGATTGATGAGGTACTACGTGAGGTTGGTGATGAGAATCTCCTGTTGGGTTGTAGCTAAAAATGGAGAGTGTGTATATGACCAAGTCTTTGACTAGTCGGTTATATTTGAAACAACGTTTTTACACTTTCAGAATGTCAGAAGGTACACCTTTGCACAATTATCTTGATAAATTTACTAAAATTATTCGTGATTTGAAAAAATGTTAGTGTTAGGTTGATGATGAGGATAAGGCCTTAGTTCTGTTATTTTCTTTACCTCACTCGTTTAAACATTTTATTGATACCATACTATATGGGAGAGACATGCTATATAGGAGAGATACTATTTCTTTGAAAGATGTCAAAGTGGCTTTGAATTCCAAAGAGTTGAAGAAAAAGGTGTCTACTGGAAATAATGATAGTAGTAGTGGTTTATTTGTTTGAGTTAGAACGCAATAAAAAGGCTCAAGTAATAATAGAGGCAAGTCTAGATCGAAATCTAAAAAGAGAAATGATAAATGTAATTATTGTTGTCAGGAAGGACAATGAAAAGTTAACTATCCGAAACTCAAAGGTAAAGAAAAATCTACCACAACATCTTTTGTTAGTAATGATGTTGCTGGTGTTGCAGATAGTTTTGGTTCCGATGGTGAGAATGTTATGTCAATATCTGTTAGTTCTCCTAGAGATGTTTGGATTTTTATTCGGGTTATACTTATCATATGTGCCCTAATAGGAATTGGTTTGTTTCTTATCAGTCCATTGATGGGAGTGGTGTCTTGATGGAAAATAATGTGTCTTGTAAGGTTGTTGGTATTGATACTATCCAGATTAAGATGCATGATAGTATTGTTAAGACTTTGAAAGATGTTCGCTATCTTCCAAATTTGAAAAAGAACCTGATATCTTTGAGTACTCTTGACTCATAGGGCTATATGTACATAGCTAAAGGTGGAGTTTTAAAAGTTATTAAGGGTGCTATGGTTGTTATTAACGGGTAATTGTCTCGTGGTCTTTATGTGCTTTAGGGTACCACTGTCATTGGCAGTGTTTCAGTTTCATCCTCGTTAGATCAAGATTTAGATATGACTCGTTTGTGGCATATGCAGTTGGGGCACACAAGTGAGGCAGGGATGTCTATTTTAAGCAAACGGGGTTTACTTGGTGGTTAGAAAACTGAGAAGCTTGAATTCTGTGAGTATTTGTCTATGGAAAGCATTGCAAGGTTAAGTTCAGTATAACTATCCATAAAACAAAAGGTATTGTTGATTATATTCATTCAAATCTTTGGGATCCTTTTCGTGTTAAGTCTAAGGGTGGTGCTCGATATATGTTGACTTTTATTGATGACATTTATCGTCATGTTTGGGTGTATTTTTTGAAAATTAAGAATGATATATTTTCAAGATTTGTTAAGTTTAAGGCTTGTATTGAAATTCAAACTGGCAATAAGATCAAGCTTTTGGAATCGACAATGGCTTCAAATTTTGTGACAGTCAGTTTAATGAGCTATGTGAAAGGAATGACATAGTAAGACATCGCACTGTGTGTAATATACCGCAACAAAATGGCATTGCAGAACATATGAATATGACTCTTTTAGAAAGAGCTCATTGTATGCTCTTTCAAGCTGGTTTGGATAGATCCTTTTGGGCTGAAGCTTGTAACCACGCCTGCTATTTGGTGAATAGGTCTCCATCAACTGCAATTGAGTTGAAGACTCCGTTTGAGGTATTTTCTGGTACTATTGCTAATTATTCTAATTTAAAAGTTTTTGGTTGTCCTTCTTATGCTCATGTTAATAATGGTAAGCTTGAGCCTAGGGCATTGAAATGTTTATTTTTGGGGTATCCTTTTGGGCTGAAGGGTTATAGATTGTGGTGTGTTGAACCTAAGTCACCTAAATTTTTTAATCAGCAGAGATGTTAAATTTGATGAGTGTTCCATGTTGGAAAAGAAAAAATAGTTTGTTGTTGTAGGTAAAGGCCCCGATGTTAATGAGCATGTGGAGCTTGAGAGTGGATCTCCTAGCCAAGTACAAGAGAGGACTTCAGATCAGCCATCTATGAATGAGGTAGATAATCCTGCTTTTGATGTAGCAGAGTAGCAACAAGTGCAACCATACAATATCGCTAAGGGTAAAGGAATAAGAGAGATTCGACATCCTCAGAGGTATACAGATATAGACTTAGTTTCTTATGCATTATTTGTGGCAGAGACCATTGGGGTGAATGAACATTCTAGTTATCGTGAAGCTGTCTGATATGAACCAGATCGTGCCACAAACAAGGCACGGCACGTATCAAGGACAAGACCAAGAAAGGGGTGGAATATTAGCGCAAAAAGGCACGTCACAACACGAGCAAACATGCAAGCATGTGAAGCATGGATGTGTCAAGCCAAAAGGAGGAAAATTTGAATTTGGTGCTGCATCGCAGCATGGTGCTGCGTTACTACATGAATTATCGGCGTCGCTGCACAAGACACTCTGTTTTGGCTGGGTATTTTGCAAAGGATGCGCTCCTCGGCATACATGTGTGGCGCTGCGGCCTGAGGGTTCCTATTTTTCGCATGAAGGCTGAGCAGATGCACACGTAGAATGGACAGACGTGCGCGCGAGTGTGGGTAGATGGGCGCACAAAGGTGGATGAGTGTGCGCGCTGTGGCATGGCATTTGTGTTCCCTATCACAGCATGGAATTTCCTCCGCTACAGCCTACCTATTTTTAATTTGCTTCTTGAGCCTCCTCACAGCGGCACAGTATGATTTTGTGTAATTTTGACCATTGGATCAAATCCAATGGATAGGATCATTTCTAACTTTTAGGTTTTTGTTGTATTCTATAAATAAGACAATATGTTGCAGTTAAACATATCTTGGATCATTTATGAAATTTTGATTTTTCAATCAAAGTTGAGAGCTCAAAGCTCTTTGTCCCTTTCAACCAAACTTATCAAAGGATTTGCATCCCTTTGTGACGTTTCTTCTCTTCTTAGTGCGTGGTGCGTAATATCCATGTGTTGAGCTGAGATTTCTGCAACAAAAAATCTGGTTTTGAGCTTAGAAATTTTATACTAATTTGTTGTTATGTCTTGAATCATATATCTTGTGGTTCTCAAGTCTTATTGCTTGTGGGTTGTAGAAATCGTGTTGCGTGGTTCACATCATTTGGTATCAGAGCTCTAGGTTGTGACTCTAGATTCCTATCTTTATTTTTGTCATTTTTGATTCCATAGCAAACAAGAAAATTCTTCAAAAAAAAAAAAAATCTGTGTTCTTTGTTTCTACTTGTTTATTACATTTTCTAGACTAATTTGAGTGCTGTTGTTGTTTACTTCTTATTTTGAATTGATTTGGAGAGATTTTCGTTTTGAAAATTTTTCTAAATTTGTTTTCGTAAAAGGAAGGGTATTTTGGTAATCTCTCGTATTTTGTTCGTATCGAAAAGTGAGAACAAAACTATATCTCTTGAATTTAAAAAAAAAAGAGAAAATATCTCACGAAAATATCTTGTGAAAATATCTCACGAAAATATCTCGTGAAAATATCTCTCTAGATATTTTTATATAAAAAAATAAAAGAAGAAAAAGGATATTTTTCGAGAATTATAAAAAAAAAAGAGAAAAGAGAGTGAATTCTTATTCCCAAGAATTTACGAATTTTTTTTCGTTTTAGTGTCGTTCACGTTTTAACAGATCGTTTCTTTATTTGTTTACATTTTACGAGTTTGAAATTTCTTAATTGAACTTGTTTCCAAATTCATAGAGTTAGAGTTTCAAAACACTTTCAAGTTAGTTTTCTTTGTGCTTAACATTGGATATTGCGAACTACGAATTGTTGATGACGGGAACTCTATAATTGTGTGGAAAACTTAGACGGTTTGGTTTGCTAAAGGGCTTCGAGTGCTTGGGCAATCAAATTCGAGTGTCAAACACATGAGGTAACGAGTGAAATTCCAATTTTGTTAATCGCTAATTGTTTGTTCGTGTTAGTTGTTGTTAAGAATGTCTGACAAGAACAGTTTCGAAGAAAGGCCCGACATCGCTTTTGTGATGAGGGCACTGCAACAATCCATGGAACGGATGAATGCTGTCATGGTAAATATGAATGAGCGATGGAAAGGCAAGAGGCCACTATCGCCAAGTTGCGGCAAGAGGCAACACAAGACGCTCCAAATGTAGGAAGGCCTAATAGGAGAGCCTTTGTTGAGGACGAGTTGGAAAAGGATAGTTTCGGAGAAGATTATAATGAGGATGAAGGGAAAATACCCTTAGGAGAAAGACATGGTCCTAGAGGTGGCCATGGTAGGGGAGGAATGAGGAGACCCCCACACCAACCCTATGATGGGGTTGATCGGAGTTTAGGAAGCCTTAAAATGAAAATGCTGGCATTCTAAGGAAAGAATGATCCGGAGATATATTTGGAGTGGGAGAAGAAGGTGGAGCACATATTTAAATGCCACAACTACTCTGATGAAAAAAAAGTGAAGCTAGCGGTGATAGAGTTTACTAATTACATGTTGAACTGGTGGGATCAGTTAGTAGTAAGTCGAAGAAGGAATGGAGAAAGACCAATAAGTAGATGGGAGGATATGAAAGCAATCATGCAGAAGAGGTTTGTTCCTAGCCACTACTACAAAGAGTTTTACCAGAAATTACAACGACTCAATCAAGGATTTTGATCTGTTGATGAGTACTACAAGGAAATGGAGGTGGCCATGGTTATGGCTAGTATTGAGAAGGATAGAGAAGCCACAATGGCTCAGTTTTTGAGTGGGCTAAATCAAGAAATGGCCGATGTTGTAGAGCTTCATCATTATTTGGAGTTGGAAGACATAGTCCACATGGCAATAAAAGTGGAAGGGCAATTCAAGAGAAGAAGCAACCAGATACCCACAAAATCCAATTGCTCCAACACCTTGGTTACAAGATTGTAAGAAAGAAGAGGGAACTAGCTCCAAGCCCAACTTTGAATTCAACAAGGGCAAAAAGATGGAGGCTAGAAAGGATAAAGGAAAAGTTGAGACCTCTTCTCGATACCGTGATGTTAACTATTTTTGTTGTCTTGGAAAGGGCCATATCGTGTCCCAATGTCCAAATAAGAGAGTAATTATCATGCAAGCCAATGGAGAAGTGGCAACTGATGATGACAGTGAAGATGAGAAGCTGCCACCATTGGAAGAAGCAAGTGAGGAGGAAATAGGTCCTGTTACGGGAGACTTGCTTATGATGAGGCAAACATCCATGGATCACTTAAAGGAATGTGACATGGATTCACAAAGAGAAAACATTTTCCATTCAAGATTTCATGTGAATGGCAAAGTCTGCAACTTAATCATCGATGAGGGTTGTTGTACCAATATTGCTAGTACTACCCTAATTGAGAAGTTAGGATTACCCACAACCGAACATCCCCCACCTTATAAACTACAATGGATGAATGATAAAGGTGAGGTGAAGGTAGAACATCAAGTGATAGTATCCTTTGCTATAGGGAAATATCAAGGTGTTGTATTGTGTGATGTGATACCGATGCAAGTTGGACATATGATATTGGGCAGACCTTGCTAATATGATCGAAGGGTGACCTAAGATGGATATAAAAATAGGTACTCGTTTGAAAAGGATGGAAGTAATATAACCCTTGTACCCCTTACCCCGAATGAAGTACTTGAAGATCATTTAAGAATTAAAAACAAGGGAGAACAAGAAAAGGGAAAGGGAAAAGAAAAAGGTGAAGAGTCCAAAAAGAAGAGTAGACACACCAAAAAAAAGGAAGAAAAGAAAAAAAATGAAAGAATGTTTATTTTCTAACTTTTCTTTCTTGCAGGATCCTTATGATAAGAAGCACAACAAGGATATACTACAAAACTTACCCCATGATGAAGGTCTAAATTCGAGGTCAAATTCTTTTGAAGAGGGAGGGAATGATACAAACTAGATCGTGCCACAAACAAGGCACGACACGTATCAAGGACAAGACCAAGAAAGGGATGAAATATTAGCTCAAAAAGGCACGTCATAACACGTGCGAAAGTGCAAGCATATGAAGCATGGATGTGTCAAGCCAAAAGGAGGAAAATTTGAATTTGGTGCTCCTTTGCGGCATGAATTATGGGCACTGCGGCATAAGACACTCTGTTTTGGCTGGACATTTTGTAAAGGATACGCGTCGTGGCATGTATGTGTGGCATTGCGGCTCGAGGGTTCTTATTTTTGGCATGAAGGCTGGGTAGACGCTCGCACAGAATGGACAGACGTGCTCGCGAGTGTGGGTAGATGTGCACGCAGAGGTGGATGAGTGTGCGTGCCGCGGCATGGCTTTGGGACACCACGGCACAAGCTTCTCGGTTTGCATTTGTGTGTTCCCTACCGCGGCATGGAATTTCCTCCTCTGCGGCCCGCCTATTTTTAATTTGCTTCCCGAGCCTCCTCGCTGTTGCATAATTGTTTTACCCACCACGACACAATATGATTTTGTGTAATATTTTGACCATTGGATCAAATCCAATGGCTATGATCATTTCTAACTTTTAGGTTTTGTTGTATTCTATAAATAGGACAATATGTAGTAGCTGAACATATCTTGGATCATTTATGAAATTTTTGATTTTTCAATCAAAGTTGAGAGCTTAAAGCTCTTTGTCCCTTTCAACCAAACTTATCAAAGGATTTGCATCCCTTTGTGGCGTTTCTTCTCTTTTTAGTGCGTGGTGCGTAATTTCAATGTGTTGAGGTGAGATTTCTGCAGCCAAAAATCTGGTTTTGTGGTTAGAAATTTCATACTAATTTGTTGTTAGGTCTTGAACCGTATATCTTGTGGTTCTCAAGTCTTGTTGCTTGTGGGTCATAGGAATCGTGTTACGGGATTTGCATCACTGTCACTTGTGATGAGCCTGCTCATTCGTTAGTTGTTATGAATGAAGAGATTGAGTCACTTCATAAGAATCATACATGGGAATTGGTAAAACTGCCTAAGAGCTAGAATATTGTTGGAAACAACTGGGTCTTTAGGAAAAAGGAAGGTATACCTAAGGTTGAAGCAGCTAGGTTCAAGGCATGTGTTGTTGCAAAGGGTTATTTTCAGAAAAAGGGTATTGACTTTAATGAAGTATTTTCACCCTTAGTGAAACATAGCTCTCTATACTATGTTGCTTGCCATGGTTGCGCTGTTTGATTTGGAATTAGAACAACTTGATGTCAAGACAACTTTTGTACATGGTGAGCTTGAGGAACAAATTTATGTGGATCAGTCAGTGTGGTTTGTTGTTCTAGGTAAGGAAGATCATGTTTATTTATTGAAAAAGTCATCATATGGTTTGAAACAATCTCCTAGGCAGTGGTATAAGCAATTTGATTCTTTTATGATTGATCATGGTTATTCTAGGAGTGATTATGATAGTTGTGTTTATCATAAAATATTTTTTGATGGTTCATTTATTTATTTGTTGCAATATGTTGATGATATGCTTATTACTTATAAGAATAAATCTGAGATTCAGAAATTAAAGTCTTAGCTTAGTGGTGAGTTTGAGATGAAAGATTTGGGTACAACAAAGAAAATTTTGGGTATGAAAATTTTCAGGAATAAACAAGCGGGCAAGCTTTATTTTCTCAAAAAAATTACCTTGAAAAATTTCTTGAATGCTTTGGTATGAAAGAGTCTAAACTTGTGAGTACGTCACTAGCTATGCATTTTAGATTTTCTTTGGATTTGTCGCGACATTTAGAAGAAGAAGATAAGTACATGTGACAAGTCCTATATGCTAGTGTCGTTGGTAGTTTGATGTACACTATGGCTTGTACTCGTGCAAATATTTCACATGCAGTTAGTGTTGTTAGTAGATACATGGGTAACCTTGGAAAGGGTTATTGACAAGCAGTGAAATGGATACTTCGGTATTTGAAAGACACTTATAGTTTTGGTTTGGTATATGATGGGAGTTCTAATATTGGTTGTCGTGTTATTGGTTATGTGGACTCCAATTATGTTGGAGATTTGGATAAGAGAAGATCTCTGACAGGTTATATTTTTACTCTTTCTCACTATGCTATTAGTTAGAAGGCTACTTTACAGTCTACAATTGCTTTGTCTACTATAGAGGCAGAGTACATGAAAGCAGCAGAAGTGGTGAAAGAAGCCATTTGGCTTAGAGGTTTGGTTTGTGATATGGGTTTATAGCATGATACTTCTTTTGTATTTTGTGATAGTAAATGTACGATACATTTGACCAAAAATACAATACCATGTATCATGAGAAGACCAAACATAATGATGTTAGATATCACTTCATTCGTGACATTCTGTCTCAAGGTGCTATTGCTATAAACAAGATAGCCTTTACAGAGAATTCAACTGAAATGTTAACCAAGCCAGTTTCAGTTAACAAGTTCAAGCATTACTTGGGCTTGGTTGGTGTCTGCAGTATGTGATTGCCCTTCGGGGCTTTGGAAGACGACCATTTGGTATGTCGAGAAATTTTGCATTTGGAGAAATTGGTTCCATTTTGAGACAAGGTGGAGATTTGTTATTTAGTTATGGCTTCAAAGCTAGGTTTAAAGAAAGGGCATATTCGTAATTTTAGCTTCAAATTAATATGACTCATTTTCTCTATGTAACCCTAGGAACATATATATAAATATATGAGTTCTTATTTCTCAAGGCTAGTGCCGAATAGTGAAGAGAAATCAATCAGCCAATTTTGAAGTGAAGGAAAGTAACTATCATCATCATCATTATTTGTGTAAGAGTTAATCACCAATAGCCATATTTGATTAATAGATATCATCAACCATCACATCTCACTTTGCTACAGTTCGTGGGATTATGTTTTATACGTGAATATCATTAATTCACAATCACACTTGTTCTCATTTGTCTGGTAATTCTTAGCGAGATTTTGTAATTTATTTTTGCTATTTGGTTAATGCCTTTCTATGGAGAGTAAGTGGGTGTATTTGGTATTTTGAGTGACTTTCGAACATTAGTGTTTGTACTTTCCTTTTGCCAAGTTAAGGACCTTCTATCATCCACAAGCTGTGGGTGGACACTGGTTTGGCCTTAGGCCCTTTTCTGGTTGCAAGTTGATCCTCAAATTGGCCAAGTCCAATAAGGGTTGGAGGAATTTCTGGTTCATTACAGTTGAGGCCTATGATGTGGTTTATCCTAACTTGGCCCCCACACTCACACAATTTGTTCCTAGTGATGAGTAAGTCACACATGCATGACTCATCCCCTGGAATTTACTTTACATTTTTTGTCTTTTTCTTGCTAACTTTTTTTAACCTTTCTTTATACAATGCACTAGAAGAAGGTGAAGTTTGCTAACGAGCACAAGAAAGAGTTCATTAGAAAGCTGGTTGCTTTATCCCCCGCAAGACGTAGTAATTCAAGGCTGGTGATATGATGTGCGTCTCAAATACGCGACTATTCTATGCTTATTTAGAATTAAAATGAGAGTTTAGGACTTAATAATGTGCATTTTATTGATTTATCACACAATATTGTTTTCATAGTTATCAGGTATATGTTGATGGATTTCAGGTATTTTGAGCTTAAATAACAAAAAATGTACGTCATGGGACATAGTACGTTTGGTGCATGGAAATCAATTGGCGCACAGACACGCGCACCTCGGCCTAGTCCTCTAGGATCAAATATGCAATTTTTGAAGAACAGTCGCGTCGGTGGATTACTTGAGCCACGACCCACGTACAATTTGTGCAAATTTTGGATCTATTTTCCAGCATCGTATTTGTAACCAAATTCTATTTGTTTTAGGAATTATGTGTGCCTATGAATACAATGTTAGAGTCCTAAACTAAATATACAATAATAATAGAGTAGAATAGAATAAAAAAAGAGAGAGAAAGGCATAAAATTGAGTTTAACTTGTAATCAACTTTCAAGAGAAAAATCTAGCAAAATTACAATTTGAAGATCAAGAGTGGAGACATAGAAGTTAGAGTGATATTCTTCAAGAGATTGAGTTTGTTGCTTTTTTCTTCTTTCCTCTAGCAATTTATTTGTAGATTTGGATCTGATGAACACAATGTGTGGCTAAGTCTTTTTTTTAATTTAGGGGTCTTATGAACCCAATTTTCTAACATGTGTTGTTCTAAATTATGTTTCCCTTTATGTTTGCAATTAAAACTATATTATTTGATCTAAATTTGATTGCTTAATAATTGTTTGATCATCAATTATTCTATAGAGGCATATAGGTAGCTTTGAGAGAAGTGCTTGTATGTTTGTCTTGATCAAATAGCATACATAGTTTCTAAGCAGAGATGTATGATTCATATGTATGTGGTCCATAATTGATGTGCTTCATGAGTAGTGATTTAATCTAATTGGCATGAGAGTGTAATTAGGTTACGTTGCTATATTGTGTGTAATTTACTTGAGAGATGAATGCACACATAGTTTAGAATCAATTGATCATATAGCTTGTGCTAAATAGTTGGGGAGGAATTTAAGGATTCACATGCTTAGGAGATTGGAGGATTAATGACTATCAAGGTTATATCTCTCTTATATATTTTCTTTAGTTTTAATTATTATCTTCCATTGTCCAACTAGTGATAGTGATTTTCGTATTGATAATCTGCAATTAATTATACTTTTTTTTGTGAGTTTGATATTCGTACTTTAAATACTTATCACTTATACACCATTCTGTGGACTTACCTTTTAGTGTTTCATGATACCTAAGAAGATTGTTCATTTGGGTCTCTAGATTTCTTCTTCCTTATCCAAGACCTTCAGCGGCAATCTTTCTCCATGTGAGTACTTAGAATAATTCTTTAGTTTGGACTCACTTAAAGTTGAGCTTACTTATTTCTTGTCTTTTTTGTTGTCTTGTAGACATCAAGTCCTACCACATGGCTTCCCAAAAGGGTGGGCCACTAATGCCTTCCAGTTCATGACTAAATACCTAGGGAACCAGATCAGGAAGAAAGGTGGGAGTCTTCTTAGGAAGAAGAGAGCTTGCCATGCATCGACCTCCCAGGTTGAGGAGACTGTGGGAGTAAAAGCTATTGACACGACTCAGGTTTCTTCTTCTGTCGAGGACTTTGTGATGGAGAAGGAAGCTTCACACTTCAATCTTCCACGCAACCTGCCTTCGATAGTGGCTACAAAAGCCCCCATGGGAGAAGTTGGTGAAGACATCCTTGATTAGTCTGAGAAGTGTTTGAGACTTAGAGCTACTATGGAAGATTGCATCTTGATGGCTCAAACCCATCTAATCCTTTAGTAGGTATGACAAGGAGGCCAGGTTCGAGCCTCACTAACTCTTTCTCTAGTGGAAAAGATAGAGTTTGCTTAGGCTTTGGAAGAGGAGACTATGTGGTAACAGAACTTGTGCGATACCCTAACTGCTTATAAGGCAGATAAGACTAAGCTTCATGGTGAGTTGGCCTAGAGAAACTTTGACATGGAGAAGCTTAGAGTTGAGAATAAGAGGTTGGCTGCTAAGGTAGAAGCTACAGGTTAGCGAGCTGTGGATCCATATATGGATTCTCAAATATCATGGCAGATATTGGTGTTACTTAGGCTTATGGCTTTGAGTCTGCCAAGAGAAGATTCAAGATAGTTTACCCAGGCAAGCATCTACCTTGTCCCAAGTTTCCAAACTACAGTATGGTTGCATCTGAGTAAAGGAAGTATTACGATGATTCTAATTGATAGAGTAGTGTGTCTTTGAATGAAGATAAGGCCAAGAATCTTTCTGGAGCATAGGATAGGGCTCAGGTCTAAGGCTCAGCTGGGACACAGAAGATAGTGCAAGCAACATTTATCTCTACGGTGTTGTCCAAAGGCTTTGGTCGTTGGTTGTAGACTTTGGATTTAGACCTAGGTAACTCTTTCTTCCTTTTTTATTTTTTACTTTTGTAGTAGTACTTGATGAGTGCAGTCACTTAGCCTTTAGCTTGTAGTTGCCCTTGGGAGTATGTCTTGAATAATAAATCAGCTTTGACTTGGCAATTTTTTATTTCCTTTTTTCCTTTGGAACTTAGAAATGGGACTATCCTTGACACTTTGGTAAGATGCTCTCGGAGCTCAAATGACCTCGGGAGACCTCAATTGACTTTGATGTCCTTAGGAAATTGTACTTGGGAGATCATCATTTGTTTAGTGTTGAACTTGGACCTTGGAAAACACACTTAGCTCAGCTGTCGGAACCTGGACATGGTGAGCTTAGTGACCTTTGGAAGTTGGATTGCGGGAACATACTCGATGGTATTTTTTGGAAACTGGTAATGATAGCACTTCAATAACATAATTACCTCTAGAGAGCACACCTCTACTTGATAACCTCAAGATTTTGAGGAATTTCCTTGCACCTTTGCAAAATGCTTTTAGAGTTAGGATGACATGATTGAAGTGGGTTTGCCCCAGCAACTAAAGGAGAGTAGAGTGACACCCTTAGTGTGATCCAAAAAAGTTCCAAAGTGTGCAAGAGGGGCATATGACGATCAACACGGGACCAAAAGTGACAAATCAACATTACAGGTAAGCCACGATGTGACTAGAAAGGGTTGGATTGGCTACTGGTTGGTTGGTCAGATGACCCATACCATCGAATGTGTCTCGTTCTAAGGATCTTAGAATTGATCTCAGATTTTTAAGAATCGATCTAAATCATGGTGAATCGAGTTCGTAAGTTTTTTGTGCGCTAGGGGCATGTGTGAATTCATTGGATGTCAAATTGAGCCCAAATTTTGCAGTCTTATAAAGCATAACATGAGCTTCAAACAGTGGTCTTGATTTTTCATACGATGTACATATCGTGAGATGTGACCAAATCAAGTTTGCAATGATGTTAGCGACAATTGGTCAATTTGTAGCTGGTCAGCTAGTTGGCCAATTTGGTCTACATTACAGAATTTATGGTCGGACCTACGAGGTATATGGTGCCCTGACTTCTGCATGTCGTTGGTGTTTAGACGATTTAATTGAATTGCATCTACTGCAGCCATTCCATCAGTTTTTGGCTAGCTCAGTGACTAGCTGTCCCATCTTGTCGACACTGCGACGTTCTCCAACCTAACTTTTCAAAACTCCAACTTTTTTCCTGATCCTAACTTTTTTTCCTAACTCCAATTTTTTGTAGGGGCTGTCTTTTTCTTAAGGGCCTTGTTCAGTTGCCAAAGTCTTGAATTCTGATTCTGTTCTCAAATCCTAATTCCAATTTCTTTGTGGAACCTTTCTAAGTTAAAAGCTTGTTATTTCCCAATTTCGTGAATTCTTTGGTCTTCCCAAGGCCCCAAGGTTGGTGGTTTTCCAAGTCACTTAATTTTTTGTTGTTGATAATTTTCTATTTTTGAATTTGTTTGGCAATTGATAATGACTGATGATTTGAAAGTTTGATCTTTCCTCCCGACCCCTTTACTTGGCAGGCTTCTTAAGCATGACAATTAACATTCAATATCAAGATTCCAAATCTTGTGGGAGTGGCCTTCGTCCCTTCTTAGGGAAGCAAAATGCAAGCCCCTTTTTTTTGGTGGTCTTGAGTACCACTCCATATGCCTAGGTCCAAAGGAGTCCCCGAGTTAGTAATTTGAGTAACTAGCCAAACAGGATTAATGCCTAGATCTTGGGGAAGCTATCATAGGTGCCAAATTTTGAATCGTTTCCTTACTTGATTTTTCCTATTAAGACATTAGTGGGCTATTGTCTGGATCTTGGATCAAGGGTGTCTTTGATGCCTAAGGGGGTGTGATCCCGTATTGGTCTTGTAAGACAATGACTAGGTGGGTGAGGTTCCTTGTTCTTGGGTAAGACTTGACCTACACTTGGTCCAAGGTAGGTGGTCCTACTATATCCAAGTGTGGTGAGGAGCTTTGAGGGGCTTCATGTCTCCTTCTTGGGAAACTTTTCCTCTCGTTGGGTTTGTAGAAGGTGTTGGTACCTTCCTGCCTTGGTACATGGTTTGGCACTATGAGTCGAGGTGGCCAAGCATGACTATATAGAGCTTACTACTCTCCTGATCCATGCCCAACACAACTATTGAGATCCAACTAAGTCTTGATCTTAGATGATCTCCTTGTATTTGCCAACAGGTGTGTGTCCTGCATTGTTTCCTAGCAAGTTTTGGTCTATTGAGAAACTAGTTGACCATCTTTTGGATCCTATGTCATAAGCATAGCACGATGCTAATTAAATTAAGACGACGGTGTCATGAGGCATTGGAGGCCCAGCTTCTTGGGTAAGACTTAATTATGACTTGGTTCGGGGTAAGTTATCCTACTGTCCTAAGTATGACTATAGGGCTGTGATGCCTTAAGTCTTTTCTCGTAGAACACACATTGATTCGGTGGAAGGTTGTAGTTCCTTCCTGCCCTGATGTGTGTGTAAGTTTGGTGCATAATTCTGGGGAAGGAGTAACCTTCCTGATCTATGCAGGATAAGTTGGTTGCAGTCACTAGTGGTTCTATGTTTTGAGCCTCGAGTGTTCTTGTCGTGATAGAGGCGAGTTTAGAAGAGGGATGAAGAGTGGGATGTCTAATTATTTTAGTAATGTAAGTTTTTGTGAGAGAAATTTTTTTGAGTACAATATCTTATTTGAGTTAGATGTTTGAGGGAAATTAACTTATTTTATTTATAATTAAATTGATTTTTGAATGTTTTAGAATTAGCAAGTTGTACTTTTTTTTTTTTATAATATAACACAGATATTATTAATTAAAAGCTTCAATATTTACAATATTACAAATAGAAGTTGGGATATCAGATACATTAAAGCTATCTTGCTTGTTTTGTTTTGAAGACCATTGCACAGTTTCATGAGCAAGGGAATTACATGATCTAGGAACCCAATTTACTTCAAATCTCCTTAAAAAAACTTTAGCATTGGAAAGATTTTGTCAATGAACTGTCGAGACTCCCACATCAATGAAGATGGATTAGCCTTAACATACTCAATAGCTTCATTGCAGTCCCTTTCAACAATTATCGAGCTTAAACCTAATGCTGAAGCAATACCAACAGCCAGAGTTAAAGCGCTTGACTCTGCAATAGTAGCTTCTGAAGATTGAATATGTTTGCACCAGATACCAACTATATTACCATATTCATCCCTACCCACAATAGCCACAGCAGCTACATTCTCTTGAACACTTGCATCAAAATTAAATTTAATGTTACCATGAGGAGGCTTAATCCAATACTTCTGTCTTGGAACTTCGATGCAATTTTCCAATTCCTGCAACCTTCTATTATGGAATTCATTAAAACTTGTGCCAAGGAACTCCACACCTGTATTCAGATTCAGACTATACCTCTGAAAACTTTTGTTTTTTTATTTATTTATTTTTTTTTTATAGCTAAGGTGAGATGTCATACAAATTTCTTAGATTAGATTATTTGTGTCATTTTGTTTTTTTACAGTAAAAACAGTATCATTTCATCCCACAACTTTGTAAAAAGAGCCAATTAAGAACAAACTATACTATTTTAATAATTTCTATTAAAATATTATTAATTTTTATCAAGCAATTAAAATATGACCTTTTATCAAGGATAAGAATGAAATTTAATCTAAAATTATTTAAGAAAAAAATCAACAATAATAATTTTCAAACAAAAATTTATTTAAATATATATTTTAAATTTTAATAAAAATTAAAATCAATAAAACATTAAAATAAAATAGTGACAATTAACAAATATTTAAAACGAATATTGTGTGAATTTTTTTCATACTAATTATGACTTTATTATTATTAAAGACTTGTGTTTTAATAGTATTTAATCACTTAATAAAAAATAATAATATTTTAATAGGAAATTTATTGAAATAATATAGTTTGTTCTAAATTAATCATTTTTATAAAGCCGATGATTATATACCACCGTTTATAATCTAAGAGACGATACAAATAATCTAATATATGGGATTTTTGTGACATTTTTGTATTTCTTATATGTCAACTCTTATAATTAACAGTGTTATAGCCAAAGTGAAATGAAACTTATCCTCAGCACCTTTTAGAAGGCCATCTTGGTGGTGAAAGGCGTAAATCCAAAAAACACATGATATTCAGATCGTGAAATTGGTTCAATCTGATATGTCCTCTCCGTTTTAACCATAGTGCATTCAGACATTCAATCTAATAAATAAATGATCAACTGTCACAAACTCTGTTGAGCAAAGAGGGCAAAGAGCATCAATATCAGGACAAAATCTAATCAAATTATTCTTGACAGCTAGCACATTCGATGCCACTCTCCATAAGAAAACTTTATGCCTCTTATGCAATTTTGCTTTTCATAGTACCTTCCACAACCTGTTTAAACCAATATCTGATTGTTCCTTTCCTAACATGTTTTTTTTTTTTTCCTAACATGTTATGTGTTGATTTAACAGAGAATAAACCCAATTTATTTGGAGTCCAAATTAGTTTGTTAGGCAAAGACGGATTTGGACTCCTAAGTCTACTAATCAAGGTTACTGAATTAGCATAAAAATTATTACGTATAAATGATTAAGTTATTCAATTGATTTTATTTTTAACCATATTCACTAAAAAAAACATATGTTTATTTTCTTATAACACTAAAAAATATATGTTTATTTTCGTTATAAGAAATATGAACATATATTTTTTTTCTTAAAGGATTAAACATGAAGCTCTATAAATAAAAAAAATGTTATATTATACAATTAAATCAAAATAAATATTATCTTTTAAATCCCAATTCCTTCCTAAATCATTACTTAAGTCCTTAACACTTAGCCTGTTATTAAAACATGCATTCCTTCATTCACAGTTGGTAGAAAATTTGTAGCTTCTAGCAGTAATGGATTTTTTACGGCATGTTTGGTGTACCGTATCGGATAGATTATAGTCATATTAGACTGAACTGTATTTAATATATTATAATTAGCCTGTATAATGTTTGGCAAAAAGCTATAATTAAATTGACAATATATTTAACTAAAATAATTTATATTTAAAATGATTTTTTATTATAAAATTTATTTAAATTAATATTTAATTTATTTTTCTATTTTTATTACACTTTTTAAAATAAAAAATATTATTTTTAATTTGAGATAAAAAAAGTTAAAGCATATAATTTTATAATTGAAAATTTAGACAAACTAAGTTAATTGTTTAGTAGGGTTTCAACCTACACCTCTGGTCGTACAAAATTTCTACATAACCGTACTATTTTTATACTGTATGATACGATATGAGTTTTTTTTGCTAAACGATAAGGTCTGAATTTACAACTAAATATATAATTGTATATAAATTATATAGTCAAAATATTTAATACAAGATTCACATTTTCACCGTTTCCAATTTGTATACGCGCTAGTGCTGCATATTCATTTCCACATAAAAGAGTCTAAATTTTTAACTTCAACTTCCAATTAATAAATTTTGAGTGAGAATACTTCTGTTTAAGTAGCCTCACCAAGGCCTTATTAGAACTAGTAGCCAATTGCCAGCTAAGCTTAGTGAGTAGAGCTTGATTAAGTTGATGAAACATTCTAGGGAAAACAACAAAGCTAGCACCCCTTAAACTTGTAATAATAAAACTAGCACCCTTTATGTTCAAATTTATATTTTCACAATTAAAAAAATGATTAATATGTCATTTTTCTTTGAACACCCATTCAATTAGAATTGAACGACGATAATTTAGACCCGTTCAATATTTCACGTTCAAATTGAACGTGAAATAGTATTAGGGGTACTAGTTTTGTTACTATAAGTTTTAGGGGTGTTATTTTTGATAAGTTCCCAACGTTCTAAACCCAATGCCACCCGCCTCTTTTGGTTTACATATTGCTTTCTATTTTTTTAGAGCACAATAATGATTTTAGCTGCTATTAGAATTCCACTAAAAGTTACCTATTAAAGAATCAGCTTTTTTACAAATAGCTTTTGGGATTTGAAGGAACTTGATAACTCTATAAAAATACAGTTATTATATCATTTTTATGCTTAATATTACTTGTTTGATTTAATAAATTAATGTTTTGGGGTTAAAATATTAAAATAAAATTATTTTATGGTTGAATTGATAAAAAGGGATGAAAATATAATTTTTGGAATTTTTCTGGAATTTTTATGAATTGTTTTCGTGCAGGTGGATGTACTTAGCACACTTCGGGATACACTTAAAAGTACCCACGCCACGCAAGCGACACGCGAGCGCCACGCAATCAAAATGAACGAATCAACACTCGCCGTGTGTCACCGTGTGTCATCCGCGTCCAACGGTCACTGCCACGTGTCAACACGGCGTTGATTTCGGAAAGAGCCGAAACCGCGTGCCACGTGTGTCGCTCTGGTTCGTCCGAACGCGTCATCCGCGTGCCACGCAAGCCGTCCCAGCCAATCCCGTAGCGCCAGCTCAGCGATCCGCGTCTCGCCATCAGCAGCGCGCCTCCAGGTGTCGATCTCCCGTTGGTTCTGCCTATATCCCATGCCACATGTCGCGTTTTCATTGGGCAGCGCCATTTTTTATCACAACCATCGATTTTTAAAGCTGATCGAACGGTCCAGATCTGTTCTGAACCAATTTTAACCCTAAAACACTAACATACCGGAGGGAACCAATTTTAGATCAATTTTGGACAGTTTTTGGAGCTCTCTCCACTTTGGGAGCTAGGAGCAAGGGAAGGAGCAAATTTAGGAGCATCAAGAAGCAATTTTTGGAGGAATTCTTCTCATTGGTTCACTAATTTCTCTCTTAATTGTATTTCTTTATGTTTTGATTTGTTTTTACTCTTGAATTTCTAGTTTCTAAAATGTTTATTATAGAGTAGTATTTTGTTCTAGGGATTTTAATGGAACTCATTTTATGAACATGATTGTTTAATTTTTATTTAATATTATTATTATGCTTGAATTATCCAATTTGATGTGATTAATGCTCTTAATTAAATTGGCCATTTAATTAGGTGATATGTTAATTTTGTGTGCAATTGAAAAATTGATATGAAATTATGAACATGTATTAAATTGGCATATATGTAATGAGAAAGAAATTTCCATTATTTTGTATGTGATCATTTTAAAACTCTAGGTACTTAATGACCCATGTATGCTTAGATGACCATAGACATGTGGGCTAGGTTTATATGGATTAGAATTACATGACCATAGACATGTGGGTGATAATTAATTGAGTAGAGTTGATTAATAATTTTTGTATTTTAATTCAATATTAATGCGATATAAAAACGATCATGGAAGTAGAATGGAGGAAATTAAATTCCTAGATTTTTATTTATTTAATTAGTTTAGTTTATTTATTTTAATCTATCACTAAATTTTGATAGTTCAAATAGAAAGGAAGAGTATATATTTCGGTACTTAATTCTAGTACACGCCATAATAAGTTCCTCGTGGGTACGACAACCCAGTTCTTAAAAATACTTATCACTTGTACACGATCCGTGCGCTTGCGGATTTCGTGCAACAAGTTTTTGGCGCCGTTGCCGGGGAACTTGATAGTGTATTAGGATTAATATTGATACAAGGCTTTCTCCTCTAATTTGAACAAATTTTTTTTTTTTTTTTTATCAAAAAAAAAAAAAAATTCAAAATTCAAAATTTTAAAAATTTCAAAAATATCTATTTTTATTTGTTTTTGTTTTTGTTATTTTATTTAGTTTATTTTGTTTGATTTGTTTTTATTATCTTATTTATTTTTATTAGCTTTTATTTGATTTTTCTTGTTTAATTTTTTTTTTTTATTGATTGTTGTTTAGTTAGGTTTTTCTACATTTTCTTTTATTTTTTTTTTTGCATTTTATGTTTTTCTTGAGTTTTGTTTGTTAGGTGATGGACCCATTTGAATATAAAAGTCTCAAGGATGCACAGATGACATTTGAGGAGGCTACAAACCTCATAGCTTGTATTGATCGGAATAGTACCTTGAGGGATCTCACAATACAAGAACATTACCATCTTTCGTTGTTGAGGTCTTTCATAGATACTAGTGCCGTACAAAGTCCGTTGCACACTTACGGATGGAATGAAGGGGGACACACCTACAATAACTTTTACACCGATTCGGAGCCGTCACACTCCTACCACCAATATCCGGATTGGGGGAGTCAACCTAGTTACTCTTGGAGCTATAATCAAGAGGGTGATTATTCTACTTGGTCTTCGAATTCCATGAATATTTATATGCAACCACCACCATCACCTCCTCCACAAGAAAATAAGATTTCTATGAAGGAATTGATCAAGAATTATATAGCCGAGCATGGCTATGAGATTTTTGTTAGAAATGATGAAGAAAAGGTGTGTGGGAATCAAGAAGTTGAAAAGGAATTCGGTCATGAAGTGGAAGAAAATTTAAAGGATGACATAGAGAATTATGAAGTAGCTCAAGAGAAGCAAAATGAGACTCCTAAGGAAGATGAGCTTGAGGAGTGCAAGTTCACAATGGAAGTTCCAACCGATCCCTTTTATTTGAATTTTGTGCAAGACTTTGGTGTTGGAAACTTCCACTTCTTCAAGATGGGTCTAGGTGCCTCGAAAAAGAGGAAGAGGGCATGGGACCCTAAGAGTAACATTGATAACCTTGATCCAACCAACATGAAAACCGTTAAGCGGTTATTCATGGAATATTTTTTATACCATCCACCTTGATATGTTCAAGGAAGGTCTAGTCAAGGACCTAAAACGTGACACTTCTTGGGAGGCAACCCAAGTTTTTAAAGTACTAATGAATAATTTTGTTTGAATTTTGTAGGGTAATAATGAGAAGCCTTGGAGCTTGGAGGTGACACAAATCAAAATGTTAAAGCTTCAAGTTTTGAGGGAGTTTTCCCATTCCTTATTTGCTTTGTTTCCTTTATTTCATATTGGGGACAATATGCATGTTAAGTTTGGGGGTGGGAAACATTTGTTTCTTTGGTGAGATTATAGTTTTGTGGTATGAATGACTAATTTTGATTATAGTTATGTTGGTGAATTGTTTGTGAAATAAATCTAATAGGAACCCAATGATGATTTGTGGTTGACATGCATTAGACTTGGATTGAAATGTGGTAGTTATGAACATGTGTATTCATTTAGGTATGTATGGCTAAACGTTTTTGATTTGAGAATGCTCCATTTTATATGCACATGTCATAAATTAGTGAATATGTATGCTTATTTTGAGAAGTTTATATGAATTTCATGCATTGATGATTTATGTGTCTATAATAAACTTTAGAATCCACTTTAGTGTCTCTTGAGGCGAAATCACATGTGCTACTTAGGTTGAGAAATGATTTAGGCCTTCTTTGGACCGTTTGAGCTTTTCTAGCCACCATGATTATTTATGTCCTTAGTTACCTCATTTTGAGCCTTTATATTAACATTTCATTTCATTTTACCTATGTAATTAGCCTAGCCTAAATAATAAATTTCGCTTACCCATGACATCCTTAGTCAATTATGTATTGTGTTATCTATTGTTAAGTTTTTATATTTTGGGAATGTGTTGTTTACCTTGTTGGATAAAAAAAAAAGGATTATTAAAGATATATATATAAAAAAAAAAAAAAGAAAAAAAAAAAGAAAAAAAGAAAAAAAGAAACCCAATGATAAAAAAAAAGAAAAAAAAAAAAAGGGGCTTAGTTTGAGTGTACATTGGTCATAAGCTCATTGGTTTATTGTATGTATTTGGTTTGCTAGGGGTGTATTTGAGCCTAAATATTTTCCATCTCACCTACCCATATCTTAACTTATCATTACAAACTTTAAAAGACCAATTGATTTCAATCTAAGCTTGCATTTATATTAGTGGAGAGAGAGACTAAATGTGGACTTATGAAGTTTGGTACTATTGTAGACTATTCTTATAATTGCATGGTTCACATGAGCTTATTTTGATGGCATATAATGTAAACTAATTTGGCATAACACACACACACATGGAGCATATCATTAAAAATTTTTGGTCATACACTTGAATAAATGCATTATGGATTGATAACCATAAAAATTTCTAAGTTAAGTGTATTTGTTGATTTTTGAGGATCCTTAAATTTATTGAGCATACTTGAAACTAATATCACTTATAATTATAAATTTGTTATTTATACCATATTTAGATTTTAATTTTGAGTTGTTTATTTTGTGTGAATGTTTTGCTTGGGACAAGCAAAATATTAAGTTTGGGGGTGTGATAACTCTATGAAAATACAGTTATTATATCATTTTTATGCTTAATATTACTTGTTTGATTTAATAAATTAATGTTTTGGGGTTAAAATATTAAAATAAAATTATTTTATGGTTGAATTGATAAAAAGGGATGAAAATATAATTTTTGGAATTTTTCTGGAATTTTTCTGGAATTTTTATGAATTGTTTTCGTGCAGGTGGATGTACTTAGCACACTTCGGGATACACTTAAAAGTACCCACGCCACGCAAGCGACACGCGAGCGCCACGCAATCAAAATGAACGAATCAACACTCGCCGTGTGTCACCGTGTGTCATCCGCGTCCAACGGTCACTGCCACGTGTCAACACGGCGTTGATTTCGGAAAGAGCCGAAACCGCGTGCCACGTGTGTCGCTCTGGTTCGTCCGAACGCGTCATCCGCGTGCCACGCAAGCCGTCCCAGCCAATCCCGTAGCGCCAGCTCAGCGATCCGCGTCTCGCCATCAGCAGCGCGCCTCCAGGTGTCGATCTCCCGTTGGTTCCGCCTATATCCCATGCCACATGTCGCGTTTTCATTGGGCAGCGCCATTTTTTATCACAACCATCGATTTTTAAAGCTGATCGAACGGTCCAGATCTGTTCTGAACCAATTTTAACCCTAAAACACTAACATACCGGAGGGAACCAATTTTAGATCAGTTTTGGACAGTTTTTGGAGCTCTCTCCACTTTGGGAGCTAGGAGCAAGGGAAGGAGCAAATTTAGGAGCATCAAGAAGCAATTTTTGGAGGAATTCTTCTCATTGGTTCACTAATTTCTCTCTTAATTGTATTTCTTTATGTTTTGATTTGTTTTTACTCTTGAATTTCTAGTTTCTAAAATGTTTATTATAGAGTAGTATTTTGTTCTAGGGATTTTAATGGAACTCATTTTATGAACATGATTGTTTAATTTTTATTTAATATTATTATTATGCTTGAATTATCCAATTTGATGTGATTAATGCTCTTAATTAAATTGGCCATTTAATTAGGTGATATGTTAATTTTGTGTGCAATTGAAAAATTGATATGAAATTATGAACATGTATTAAATTGGCATATATGTAATGAGAAAGAAATTTCCATTATTTTGTATGTGATCATTTTAAAACTCTAGGTACTTAATGACCCATGTATGCTTAGATGACCATAGACATGTGGGCTAGGTTTATATGGATTAGAATTACATGACCATAGACATGTGGGTGATAATTAATTGAGTAGAGTTGATTAATAATTTTTGTATTTTAATTCAATATTAATGCGATATAAAAACGATCATGGAAGTAGAATGGGGGAAATTAAATTCCTAGATTTTTATTTATTTAATTAGTTTAGTTTATTTATTTTAATCTATCACTAAATTTTGATAGTTCAAATAGAAAGGAAGAGTATATATTTCGGTACTTAATTCTAGTACACGCCATAACAAGTTCCTCGTGGGTACGACAACCCAATTCTTGAAAATACTTATCACTTGTACACGACCCGTGCGCTTGCGGATTTCGTGCAACAGAACTCATGGTGTAAATAAGAATAAATTGTAAAACTGATCTTATAAGAGTTATCTTGAGATAAAAATTTTGCTCTCCACCCTTCAGTTCATTATGGTTTCAATAATTCTTTTAAATTGACTTGTCTTGTTCTGTTGAATGAATAGGGGGTTGAAAGAGATGATGATGGAGAAAAAAGAGCTAAGAGAATAGAGACAAAACGAAGAAATGCACTGAAAATTCATTTCAAAATGTATTTCATATCTTGTTTTTTTTTTTTTTTTTACAGTTAACATTTATATAGCTATTTATAAGCTTGTAGCTCACGTATATTGTAAACAAAGGTAACTAAATAAGATTCTTTTTACATAATGCTTTATTACAATTATTGCATTTTAACGTCCTTGCATTGCATTGGTGAGTGCAGAGCCTTTTCTGTAAGTTTGTTTTGCAACAAACTTGTTCTATGCATATCAGGAATAGTACTGAGTTGTTGTGACGAGTCACCATTTTCTTTTGAGAGGTTAATGTCTAATTTACCCTTAATATCCTCCTTCAAACTCAGTGGCAAGATGAGGACACAGAGTTTGGGTTACAAAGCTAAGAATTGAGAGATAGATGATGGTTTTGTGAAGACATCTGTAGGTTGTTCAACATATGGAATGTGATGAACTAGTAACTTATGTGCTAGAACTCGTTCTCTTATAAAGTGAAGATCCAATTCAACATGCTTTGTGCGTGCATGTAGAACTGGGTTGGCAACTAAAGAAACCGTGCTGAGATTGTCACACCAAATAGTTAAAGGGGAGGAGAGACATAATTTAAGTTCAGGCAAAAGAGATTGAATCCGTACAAGCTCAGATGTAGTATATGCTAATGCACGATACTTAGCTTCAGTTGATGAGCAAGACACCATTCCTTGCTTACTGCTAGACCACATGACATGATTGAGACTAAAGAATACAATAATTCCTGATGTAGATCGTCTATCATCAAGGGAAGAGGCCCAGTCAACATCCCAAAAGCCATGTAATTGCAAGTCTGTAGATTGTCTAAGTAAAAGACCATGACTTGATGTGCCCTGCAAATACCACATAACTCTTTTTAAAGCATGCCGGTGAGTTGCAATGGGTTAGTCTTAAACTGACGAAGTTTATTAACCGAATAGGAGATATCAGGTCTTTTTATGGAAGCATATTGAAGTGCTCCTACAAGACTCCTATATAGAGTAGCATGTTCAAAACTGTCACCAACCTAAGCAGATAATGATGGTGTGGTAGACATAGGTGTGGCAATTGCATTAGAGGTTTCCATTCCTGCTTTAATCAAAATTTGATATACTTGCCTTGAGTTAACATAAGATCACCATGGGAAGATAGGAGACCTCAATTCCCAAAAAATATGATAGCAGTCCAAGATATTTTAAGGCAAACTGAGAGTTGAGTGTGGAAACAAGTGTTTGTACCTCTTTATCATTGTTGCCAGTAATCACAATGGCGTCAACTTACACTAGCAAATTAGTGACATCTTGAGATGAATGCCTATACAAGAGAACATATTTGCTTTTGATTGAACAAATTAAACCCATGGTCAAGAGAGCATTATTGGGAGTTTCAAACCAAGCCTATAGGGCTTGTTTGAGACCATAAATTGCCTTGTGAAGTCTACATACATAATTAGGATAGTCAAGATGTTCAAAACCTCTAAGTTGAGACATGTATACCTCTTCTTGAAGTTCTCCATTGAGAAATGCTTTGCTAATGACTAACTGATGTAATTTCCAATGTTTGGATAGGCCCACGGTGAGAATAATTTGAATTGTAACTTGTTTGACTATAGGACTGAATGTTTCTAAGAAGTCAAATCCAGGGGTTTGATCATACCCTTTAGCAACCACATGTGACTTTCTTTTGTCAAGAGATCCATCAAGTAATGTTTTTACTCGAAATAACCATTTGTTACCAATGATTAATCTGTTCTTAGGAGCTAGAACCAAAGACCAAGTATTATTTTTTACCAAAGCATTTAAACTCCTCTTCCATAGAGCTCTTTCACAATGAATCTTGAAGTGCCTGCTTAACTGAATTTGGTTCTTTAAATGTTAAATTTAGAAGCAACAACATGATATAACTTAGGTTTGATGATATCTGCTTTGGTTCTAGTGATCATATGATGTGTGTTAATGGAACTAGAGGGATCAGTTGCAGGTAATGGAATACATAAAGTGCCAACTGAAATGGTTTTAGAAGGTGATGTAGTGGAAGGTATTGAATGAGAAGGAGTTATTGTCGGTGTAAGATGTTGGAGAGGATTGATAAGGTGAGTGATAATGACTGATCATGTGAGATTGGAGAACGAATAGGAGAGACATAACAAATAGTAGTGCTGAGTCACCATTTTCTATTAAGAGGGAGATTAATGTCTGATATACCCTTGATATGGGCTACTAAGATATGTAATACTTGTTGAAAAAATAGTAATGGACAAATTTTTTTTCTTTTTTTATTGAAGTGGACAAACAAGTTAAAAATAAATATTGTGTAAATTTTGATTAGAATTATGTAAGTACAAATACAAATAAATTATCAATAAAAAATTTAATGAATACAAAATAAAATTAAGTAAACAAATGACCGAGGCCCGTGTATCATACGGTTTCTTTAAGATAATTTTATCCACTCATTGTAAAGTGTTTGAGAAATCTGAAAAAATATCTCACAGGATACAAAGATCAACTAATAACAAACTTATACCACAGTTTACTACCCAACAATTTTTCAAGTGTCTAAACTCTATGAGAATGAACCTAACTCTAGACTATAAATTGTGAATATTAGAAAAATTCTGTACTCATCTAATTATAGATGAAGCTCAAAGCAAAATTAGGCAAACAAGAAAATTAAGGCTAAAACGATTGGGAAGAAAACAACCAAAACATTTTTTTCATTATTATTATCGTTTCTCACCTCAAATAGCTACAAGCAATTTTCATTCAAAACAATTTCAACAATCCCCCACATGAATAAAAATTTACAGAGTTTTTAACTTAATTTTGACATAGAGATAGTGTCCACACTAAACCACAAGTATACAGAATGCATAAAAGTGATAAGTATTTTTAGAAGCGAGTATCGAACCCATATTATGACTACTATCTAGACAATGAAAGATAATAACTATAACTAAACGGCTAACACTTCAAGCAAATACAAAAGCAACAAAAATATGTATGAGAGATATAACATAGGAAGTCATTAATCTCCTAATCTCCAAAGCATGTGTATTACTAATTTCCTCCCCAAATAACTGGCAACAAATTATATGATTAATTGACCCAAAACTATGCATACATTCTTCTCTCAAATAAATTGCACACAATGTAATAACTTAACTTAATCACACTTTCATGCCAATCAGATTAAATTATTACTCATAAAGAACGTTAATTATGGACCACACATATACGAGTCATACATTTCGGCCTATAAGGGAATTAATTGATGATTAAGCAATTAATTAACAAATAAGATCAGATCAAATAATATAACATAAATTGCAATCATAAGGGAAAAATAAATTAGATCAACACATGTTAGAAAATTAGGTTCATAACCCCTACATTAATAAAAAATTAGCTAGACATGATGTTCATTAAATCTAGATTTATAATTGAAGAAGACATTAAAATACCTTAGAAGATAATAAGAATTAACAAATTCAATCTCTTGAAGAATGTCACCCTATGCTCTAATCCTCCACTCTTAAGTTGTTCTTCAAATTGCTCTTCAGATTCTTTTTCTTTCAACAATCTTTGCTAGAATTTGGCCTCTTGAATGTTGAATAAAATCTAAGAACTAATTCTATGATTAAGTACAATGTATATTGCTCTATATCATTACATCTCGATTTAGGACTTTAACAATGTATTTATAAGCACACACAAAACCTAAGAAAAATAGAATTTGATTCCAATTGAGATGTCGAAAATATGCTCCAGGAATTGTACGGACTCTGTGCGGGCCGCGGCTCAACATTTTCACCACCGTTGCACAAGATGAATTCTAGGAAAACAAATCTAATCCAAGAGGACTCCACCTTGGCTCAACGATTCCATCCCAGTGGCGTGCATTGATCTTCAAAATTGCATAATTTGATCCAAGAAAGTTAGGCCGTAGTGCCAATAGGCTTGGGTTGGGGCATGCATGTTAGTGTGTCACTTTCCTTGCTGATCATTCACTTGCTGTGCCACGTGGCATGCATGTATGTTGTTGTTACTCAAAATCACTTGAGATGCATGAAAGTATACTCGTGATTCTGAAAACAATATTTGTGTAATAATTTAATAAAATGAACACAATTAGATCCTAAAACCTCATTTAAGTTCCAAATAATCATAAAATAAATGCGTATTTCAAGCACGCATCAAGTAGAGTTCAACGGTTTGAAACCTGCATAGGATAAGTAGGTGTTACCCTTTGAACCTTTCGTTGTGAAATATATTTACCTTACTGGCTAACTAGTAGAAACGATGACCTTGAACTATTTTGATGTTTATGAAAGCGATTACATTTACACATGAGTCTTTTCTGACACAATTTAATTATCACTGTTATGTTTGTTTTAGCCATCAACATACGCCTGATTCTATAAGAGTTTCTAAAGAATTGAGCCTTACATAATTCCCTTTTGATGTGCCCCCACTTCTCTCTCATATGGGTAATCTCTTATCTATAAGAGTAATCCACAAAGAGTAACTAACAATACTTCGTTTTGTATGTACTTCATAAGATTCATTAAAAGCTTTTAGCTTAATCTTAACCATACGGGTATTGTTGTATTTCATTATAGGAATGAACTTGAGGGTAAATCCTCATAATGACCTCACTAATTGTTTAAAATTAGGTTTTCCCTTTGAACCTAAATATTGGAATCCCCAGTCAACTAGGTTGAATTTCCTTTGTACATCCTTTTTCTTTGATTGACTTTAGTCTCATTATCCTCGATGACTTATCAATTAACTCTCGATTTAACCTTCTGGTTAGGGGATTCACAATTTATCCTTTGACTTTACATAATTAACAGAGATAACCCTAATTGAGAGTAGTTGTCTAATGATATTATGTCTACACCATATGTGTCAAGACTTACCATTATATATATTGCACTATCTTGCCAATTGTAGATTGACTATCACAATGATACAAATTGCAGGCAAAAGCTTTGACCATTTTGGAATATCCTCTAAGAAATTGTGTACTCATTCGGTCTCTTTGTCGAATTTATCCAAAGCGATGAATTCCAACTCCATTGTGAATCTAGTTATGCAAGTCTATTTAGAGAACTTTCATGAAATAGTTGCACCACCCAATGTGCACACATATCCACTAGTAAACTTAGAATCTTTCATATCAAATATCTAGCTAGCATCATTGTATCCTTCTAATATAGTTGGATATCTTGTATGCTATATTCGATAGCTACGTGTATATCTTAAGTATCTAAGTAATCTAGTAATACCTTTCTAGTGATCAAATCCTGAATTGCTGGTATACCTAATTAGTTTACTTACAGCGTAAGGTATATTAGGTCTTGTACATTTCATCAAGTACATAAGACTTCCTATCACTATAGAATAGTTAAGTTGAGACACATTCTCACCTCTATTATTGGATAGGTTTAGAATTACATCTATTGGTGTTCTGGAAATTCCATAATCATCACTGTTGAATTTCTCAAGTATCTTGTCAATATAATGATATTGACTTAGAATAAGATCCCTAGATATCTTTGATATCTTAATTCCCAAAATTATATCAGCGGGTCCCATGTCTTTTATGTCAAACATTGAATTCAACATATTTTCGGTAGATTTGATAATTTGATTATTGCTACCCACTATTAGCATGTTATCAACATTCAAACACAAGATGACATAACCATCTTCATTGACATATACATATTTGTCACACTTGTTGATTTTAAAGCCATTTGTGCTCGTGACATTGTCAAATTTTTCATGACATTAGATTGATGCTTGCTTTAAGCCATATAATTACTTTACCAACTTATAGATCTTTCCTTCTTGTTCTAAGGTTAAAAAACCCTCAGGTTGATCATTTTTAAGTCTCTATTTAGAAAGGCCATCTTTACATTCATTTGATGTATCTCAAGATTTTGCAAAGTTGTGATAGCAATTATCATCCTAATAGATGTTATTCTCGTCACGACAGAATAAGTATGAAAGTAATCAAGACCATATCGGTGTTTGTAATCCTTAATTACAAGTCTGGTCTTGTACTTTTCAATTGATCCATTTGGTCTACATTTTCTCTTGAAAATTCACTTAAATCCTAGTGCTTTATTACTCAGAGGTAAATCAACTAATTTTTAAGTGTGAATTTTGCATAATGGACTTAATTTCACTATAAGTGCCTCTTTCAATTAAGGAACTTTAGAAGAGTTTATAGTCGTTTATAGGTTTGATGTTCATTAGATATGCACATAATAGTTGTGCTTATCATTTTCTAATGAAAATGCAATATATAATTTTCAGACCTATCTTCACCTTTTTAGGTATAGATATGGCTACTTTAGGAAGACACCCCATACTCATAAATATTTATAAGAAGCTACCCTTCCTTTAAATTTTTCATATGGTGTTTTTTGTGCCTTTTTTTGGGAAACTTTATTTAAAAGATAGTTGGTCGACAAAATGGCTTCCTTCCACAAGTTTTGGGGTAACCCAAAACTTAATAACATTGCATTCATCATTCCTTTCAAGATACGATTCTTTCTCTCAACTACTCCATTTTGCTGTAGCGAATAAGAGGCTGTGGTTTCATGTATGATTCCATGTTGTGCACAGAACTCACCAAATGGTACTTCAAATTCACCACCACGATCACTTCACAGTACCTTGATTTTTTTGTTCATTTAATTCTCAATTTCAGCTTTATAAAGAATAAATTTATCTATAACTTTATATTTTCTTTTAAGCAAATACACATAATAGTATTTCATGTTATCATTGATAAAAGTAAAAAAAAATATTTATTGGCACCTCTTGTTTGAACAAACTTCAAATTACATAAATCACTATAGATTAAGTTAAGAGGTTACATGTTCCTTTTGATTGAATGGAACGATGTCCTTGTTATTTTTTCCTCAACACAAATCTTACACTTGTGTTTGGAATCAATTTGAAAAGCAGGTATATGATTCATGTTAATTAATCTACGCAAAAAGTCGTAATTAACATGACTTTGTCTACCATACCACAAATTGAAAGACTCAAGCAAGTATGCAGAAGAATTATCTTTATTAATTTTCTTAGGCATTACAGTTGTAACATTCAGCTTAAATAGCCCACTACAAGCATACCCCTTGCCTACAAACATACTCTTTTTGATCAACACAACCTTGTGTGACTCAATTACAATTTTAAAGCCATGTTCAGCAACAAACCAGACACAAGGTTCTTGTGAATCTTAGGCACATACAATACATTATTCAAAGTCAAATCTTTCCCAAAGCTTATTTTCAATATAACTCTTCCTTGTCGTTCAACAATAGAAGTAGTAGAGTTTTCCATGAATAAGTTTTCATCAACCTTAACAACTTTAAAGGTGATAAATAGTCCATTGTCTGAGCAAACATGTCTGGTCACACCAATATCAATTCACCACTTTTTTGGGTCGAATTCAACTAGATTCACCTCAGAGACAACTGCACGCACGTCACTATCAGAGACATCTTGAGTGTCATCAACCATGTTTGCCTCATGGTTCCTATTTCTCTTTGGAAATGTGTAGTCTTTAGATTTATGTCCTGTCCTTTTATAGTTAAGCAAGTCCTCTTGAAACTTGACTTCTTAATAATTGCTTCCTTAGGTCTCAACTTTGACCATTTAACCAGCTTACCCTTGCCCTTGTTCTTATTGTGCTTGGAGCTTTGACCATACTCCATCGCATTAGCATTGGGTGCTGATAGGATATACGCTCTTTTAGAAGAAGCCCTATTGTCTTCTTCAACTTTGAAAATGATGAGCGAATTCTTCAAGTTCACCTCCTTTCGCTTGTACTTAAGGCAGGACTTGAATTCCCTTCATGAAGGGGGTAGTTTCTCAAAAATAGCAGCTACCTAGAAGGCCTCACTAAGAATCATCCCTTCATCATGAATCTCAATCAATATTTCTTAGATTTCTCTCATTGGCTTGGTCATTGGCTTGGAATCTACCATAAAAAAGCAACCCACTACAAATTTCTTGGTACGGACATTTTCAGGTTTATATTTTCGGTCCAAAGACTCCACAAGTTCTTAGCTATTTTCTCCTTGCAATAGTCATGGTACAGGAATCACTAAGGTTGTTTAGAACATAATTCAAATAAAGGTAGTCAAAATGCTTCTATGCTTCAATAACACTAGCAGACTGCACATTCTACTCACCCTCAGGTTGCTTAGGAGCTTCCTCAGTCGAGAATTTCACCAAATTCAAGGTGGTAAGATAGAACGTCATCTTACTTCTTCACCTCTTAAAGTTAAAATCACTAAATTTCTTTGGTTTCTCTACCATAACATGGTTCAAAGGAACAGAAACTGGTAACATTGAGGTAATCCCATGAAACACAAAAAATCTCATTACTTGGTTCACATTAGAATAACCCAAAATAGGGTTAGGAACATGAACAGTTGGAGTTTCAGTTTGGGACACAGGAGTGGCCATATTAGATTTTATTTTGAATTTTAGTTTTTTCCTTTTGTTAAAAATAGTAGTTATAACCAAGTAAAATATAGTAGGATTAAAAGTAAAATTAATTAATATAAGGGAATGAACGTTAAATATAATAATAATCAACGGTGAGTTAACTTTGACATATCACCAAAGCTAAACCTGCCAAAAGGAAAAACTGATTAATGCAAGCAGTAAAATAAAACACAAGTTCACCTGTAAAAAGAATACAAACGTTTTACTGGTAAAGAGATGGGAAACAAATTACTAAGAAGCAATTCGCAGAGAAGGTTTAAGCAAACTGCTTATAATACCAACCCATAAAATAATCAAGTACCTTTCTAAAATCTTAACCACACAATAAAATTAATTAGACAACATATTAAGAAATATGAAACTAAATAATTGGCAATTAGCAATACAAAGGTGATAAAGAAGTAAAAACACCAAAGGAATATAGAAGGCCAATTGAAATAAAAATAAGTGATCTTTATCTGGAAAAACTTGTTTGTCTCGGAAAAAATTATCCTAAGATCGTAGGAAAAATAGTAATGGACAAAGAAGTTAAAGAATAAATATTGTACAGACCTACATCATAATTATATGAACACAAATACAAATAAATTATTAATACAAAATTTAAATGATACAAAATAAAAATTAAGTAAAGAAATAATCGAGACCCGTGTATTACACATTTTTCTTGAAGATAAGTTTTTTCACTTATCTTGGGAGTTTGAGAACTTCGGAAAAATATTTTTCAAGATACAAAAATAACAAACTTATATCACAGTTTGCTACCGAACGAAAATTTTAAGTGTCTAAACTCTATAAGAAGATACCTGACTTTAGAGTAGAAATTGTGAATAAAGAAAAATTCGTCTGCTTTTCTTTTCTCCTTTTGTTTTCCCATATCTTACATAATGTGGCTGCTCATCTAATTATATAATTAGATGAAGCTCAAAGCAAAATTGGGAAACAAAAATTAAAAGGAAATTAAGACTAAAACGGTAGGGAAGAAAACAGCCAAAACGTTTTTTCATTATTACCACCGTTTCTCACCTCAAAAGGCTATAAGCAGTTTTCATTCAAAACAATTCCAACAAATACTTTCATTAGTTCTTTAAATTCCCATGAGATTCCCAATTCTGTTTTGATTTTCAGCATTCATATTACTTGAGAAGAACAATCCAGACTTGGATAAATAGGTGATTGGCCACAAGTTATACCGTATTGTGCTATATATCCAAGAATGCTCTTGCTTCTCTCTCATTAGCTCTTAAAAAACAATAGCACATCATCTGTATAAAATAAATGAGTAATAGGAGAAGCATGTCTTGACATTTTAATTCCATGAATCAGTTGATTTTCCTCTGCTCTCATGATAATACGTTAGAGTGCTTCAATAGGCATTATAAATAAGGTGAAATTGGGTCTCCTTGCCTCAAGCCTCTTGATGAACCAACCTTCCCATATTTAGAGCCATTTAGTAAAATGGAATATGAAAAAGAAGACAAACATTGATAGATCAAGTGATTAAATTTTTCAGAAAATCCTAATCTCCTCATGATTAAGTTCCTATTCTATTTTATCATAGGCCTTATTTTCTTTACAGGATTGTTTTCGAGCAACATAAATTTGGAGGTGTAGCATTTCGGGCTTCAGGTGTAATGAAGTTTTGAGACAGATTTGTATTTTGGGCTGTTTTATCCTAGGAATGACGAGGCTTCAAATTGGTTGTACACTTTGGATAGAGCCGCGAAACATCTTAAAGAGAGCTATCTAATCTGCGACTCAATCTAAAGCAGTATATTTCAATATATCGGTAATTTCATTATTGTCTATTTTATCTACCTACAACAATAGTTTGGGTTGACATCATGAACCAAACCCCTTAGAGCTATTTGAGCATTTTTCCTTACCAATTTAATCTTCTTTCTCTTTTTCTTAAGACGTTCTTTTTTCTCTATTTTTTCTTTTTCTGCCTCTCCCCTTTTCACTCTTATTCTTCCTCCTCTTCTTAATCAACAACTAAATTACAAAATGAATACATCACATATTGATAGCAAACTAACATATACACTAATACTATAATGCTTACAGTAAGTCTTACGTAATGCCAGTTTGCATACAAAAGAACACTAGTAAGGCTACAAGTAAAGCTTACAAATTGAACAATGAACACATTACAATTGTCATGGAATGGTGAGAGGCCAATTGATAGCTGAGAAGATATAAAAGCTATCATGAGCAAGCGGTTCATTCCAAGTCATTACTACAGAGAGCTTTATCAGAAATTACAAAGACTCAATCAAGGATTTCGATCCGTTGAAGAGTACTACAAGGAAATGGAGGTTAGCATGGTTAGGGCAAATGTAGAGGAGGATAGGGAGCCCACAATGGCTAGGTTTGTGAGTGGCTTGAATCAAGACATTGCCAATGTTGTTGAACTTCATCACTATGTGGAGTTGGAGGATATGGTGCATATGGCAATCAAGGTGGAAAGACAACTAAGAAAAAGGAGTAATCAAATATTACCACCAAAGGCAAGCCCTACTATACAAGAACAGAATCCTACTACACATTTGAAAGAAAGATGAGGGGACTAGCTCTAAGCCAAGTTTTGAACCTAACAGAGGCAAAGAGACGGAGGCTAGTAATGATAAAGGTAAACTTGAAAACCCAACTCGTGATTGTGATATTAAATGGTTTCATTGCCTTGGTAGGGGTCACTATGCATCTCAATGTCCAAAACAAGAGAGTCACGATTACACAAGCCAATGGTGAAGTTGGAGCCGATGATGAAAGTGAAGAGGAGAAGATGCCACCACTAGAGGAAGCTAGGGATGAGGAAATAGGGCCCATTGAAGGAAAGGCTCCTATGATAAGAAGATCTTTAAGTGTCCAACTCAAAGAAGAGGCTATGGAACAACAAAGAGAGAAAATATTTCATACAAGATGTCATGTGAGTGGTAAAGTGTGCAATGTGATTATTGATGGAGGGAGTTGCACCAATGTTTCTAGTACTACTTTAGTTGAGAAGCTAGGGTTGTCTACAATCAAACACCCTTAACCATACAAGTTACAATGGTTGAATGATAGTGGAGAAGTGAAGGTGGATTAACAAGTTTTGGTGTCCTTCTCCATTGGGAAATACAAGGATGAAGTAATGTGTGTAGTTTCGATGCAAGCCGGACATATCTTACTAGGAAGGTCTTAGAAATTTGATAGAAGGGTTCCACATGATGATTATAAGAACAAGTACTCCTTTGAAAATGAAGGAAAGAAGATTACACTTGTGTAGAAAAAAAAAAGGAAAAAAAGAATTTAAACTTCAATGCTAGATGGCATGATTTTAAAAGAGCCATTTTGGCAAAAAGGCCCATACTTGTGCCTTTAACTCCGAAGGAAAGAAGATTACACTTGTGCCTTTAACTCCGAAGAAAGTTTTTAATAATTAAAAATGAAAAGGAGAAGGAAGGGAAAAAGAGTGTAGAAAAAGAAAAGGAAAAAAAGAATTTAAACTTCAATGCTAGATGGCATGATTTTAAAAGAGTCATTTTGGCAAAAAGGCCCATACTTGTACTTTTGTACAAGAAGGTCAATTTTTCTACTAACGATCTTGATAAGTCTTTGCCAAGTGTTATTGTTTCTTTGTTGTAGGAATTCGAGCATGTGTTTCCTGAAGAAATCCTGGATGGAGTGCCACCTATTAGAGGAATTGAGCACCAAAAAATTGACTTCATTCTTAGAGCATCGCTTCCAAACCGACCTACCTATAGAACAAACTCTGAAGACACTAAGAAGATTCAAAGGCAAGTTGAGAAATTTTTGACAAAGGGGAAAGTTAGGGAGAGCTTGAGTCCATGTGCAGAGCCAATGCTACTTGTACCTAAGAAGGATGGCTCAAGTCGAATGTGTGTTGATTGCCGAGCCGTCAACAACATTACGGTAAAGTATCGACATCCTATTCCTAGGTTAGATGACATGTTAGATGAATTGCATGGCTCTAGCATATTTTCTAAAATTGATCTTAAAAGCGGATATCATCAGATTAGGATGAAAGAAGGGGATTAGTGGAAAACTGCATTTAAAACGAAGCATGGTTTGTATGAATGGTTAGTTATGCCTTTTGGGTTAACTAATGCACCTAGCACATTTAGGAGACTCCATTTTTATAGTTGTAGATAGGTTTTATAAAATGGCACATTTTATTGGGTATCCAAAAATCGATGATGCAACTAATGTAGCAAACTTGTTTTTCAAAGAAATTGGGCGGCTGCATGGAGTTCCAAAAAGTATTATTTATGACAGAGATGTTAAATTCCTTAGTTACTTTTGGAAAACTTTGTGGGCTAAGTTGAGGACAAAACTCTTATTTTTTACGACTTGTTATCCCCAAACTGATGGCCAAACGGAAGTAGTCAACCAGACCTTGTCTACTTTACTACGTACTGTCATACAAAAGAATTTGAAAAATTGGGAAGACTGGTCTACCTTTTGTTGAATTTGCTTATAATAGGAGTGTGCATTCAACCACTAATCATTCGCCATTTGAAATTGTTTATGGTTTTAATCCACTTATTCCTATGGATTTGTTACCTTTATCTGTTTCAGAAAGAACTAACCTTGAAAGTGCTAAAAAGGCTGAAATGGTAAAATGGTTGCATGAAAGCGTTTTTGAGCGTATTGAAAAGAAGAACACGGAATATGCTTTCAAAGCTAACAAAGGGCGATGAAGAGTTATTTTTGAACCTGGCGATTGGGTTTGGGTACATATGAGGAAAGAGTAGTTTCCTGACAGGCACAGGTCAAAGCTACAACCTAGAGGAGATGGGTCATTCCAAGTGCACAAATGGATTAATGACAATGCCTACAAACTAGACCTTCCAGGTGAGTATAATATTAACACATATTTTAATGTTTTTGATCTTTCTCCTTTTGATTGTTCAGGTGACGATTCGAGGTCGAATCCTTTTGAAGAGGGGGGAATGAGACAAATAATTTACCACTACAACTATTACGAATCCTGAACGGGCCAATCACGAGATCGAAGGCTAAACAACTCAAGGAAGCTTTGAATGGACTTATTCAAAGTTGATACAAGACCAAGGAATGGTGAAGAGTGATCATAAAGCTTGTGAGAAGCCAATCAATGAATTGAAGGTAGAATTTTGAGAAGAAGCTGTACGTTGCGGCATGCATTTTTAGCCGCTGCAGCAAGTAACATTCTGTTTTGGCATGGGTTTTTTCCAGGCATGCATGCTGTGGCATGTATTTTGGGTGCCCCAACACAAAACTTTCTATTTTGGCAAGAAGACACTTCCAGACTTGCGCGCGTGCTGAGGCATATGATTGGGAACATACGTGCGCATGGATTTGGGTTGCCGCAGCACAAGCCTCTCAGGTTTGTTATCCAAGTTCTCTACTGCGGCAGGAATTTTCATCCGTCATGGCCCGCCTAATTTTTACCATAATTTGAGCCCTCCTCGCCGCGGCACAATTAATTTACCCGCCGCGACATAGTTAGATATTTTTAATTTTTGACCATTGGATCAAAATCAATAGCTAGGATATTTTCCCACTTTAGGTTTTTGTTTGTATGCTATAAATGGACAAATTGTGGATGCTGAAATGTAACTTTTGTCATAAATGATATTTTAAGAGCTCAAAAGCTCCATGTCCTTTCCAACCAAAAACTTATCAAAGGATTTGCAAACCTTTGTAGTGTTTCTTCTCGTCTTATTTCATGGTGCGTAATATCCATAAGTATTGCTATCCAAAAATTTGATCTTTCTCTAGGAATTTGAATGTTATTGCTGTGTGAATCATAAGCCCAATCTTTCATAAGATTTGTGCTCCTTTGGTTCACATCAAGCTCTCAACTACACATGTGTGATATTAATCGCACATAGAGGAGACATTTAGCACTACTGCTAGCTCTCAACTCCTCGTGTGGGGAACTTACTTGTTACAGCCATAAAATGGCTCAGTTGGCTTTGCAAATACATAAGTCATGTGCGCACTAACTTAACTGAACTTGTTATCATACTAAACTTGTAATATCATACTTAGTTGGTAAACATCATAGTAAGCTGAACTAGACCAAATCTGTTAATTATGATGTCTTACCAAGTCACTGCATATCTGAATGCTAAGTATAGCCAACTATCGTGAATACATGAGGGGAAGTATTATGGCAACTGTAAAATATTTGTGGAACTTGCAAGCTTGTACAAAAATTAGTATAAGTAATAAAATTGATTTAATCATAGTTTGCTTACAAATTATCTTTCATTTACTTGACTGATTTTATTAATAAAAAGGAAATATATTCTCATGGTTTAAATGTTCTTGAAGAGCATTGAAATTGACATATGTTTTTCTAACACTAGTTAACATGAATGCACTTTTCATAAATATGTAACTTGTACAAATTAGATTTATTTGAACATGAATATTTAAAAAAAAAAGGCTATCCATGCTTTAGAAATAATTAGATGTCCACTCACAATAATATGTCTCTATTGGTCATTTACGTATCTTGTAGGTTCTGCTTGCTTAAATCTTTCTAAATAACCACACTTGTGTCAAAATAAGAATAATGCCCTCACTTGCTTATTTAATTCAAATTGAAAAGTATACTAACATTTATAAAACATAGGATGTTGATGGTTACTTGACTTTGATAATTGCCTTTTTAAATAGTTTTAGGGTACTCCTAAACCTAGCCTTGTATATTCACATATAACTATTGGTAGAAATGTCTAAATTCATTTATGTAAAAACATACATAAACCAGGCATTTTAATCTTTAAAATTAGATATCACACACTCAAATATCAAATGTAAAATCCTTTTAAATTCTTAGAAAATCAATTACTTTCAAACAATTTTTCTCACCACATTTACCGCAGAACATACCATTAGTTAAATTGCTATAAATTTGTCTAGAAAATTCTCAATAACAAACCATAAATCCATATCAATCTAGACATCTTAAGCTTTCTTCTAAGTTCTTACTATAGATGAGAATGTCATCAAAGTAAACAACCACAAATTTTTCAATGTAAAACATGATTCATAAGCCTCTGACACCAAATGATGAGAACCTAAGAGTACGATTCTTACGACCAACAAACGACAAATGGTTTGAGAACCATAAGAAATTTGGTCTAAGAGCCAACTGATACGAACTGAATAGCATGATTCTTATGATCCACAAATGACAAATGGTTTGAGAACCACAAGAAATTCGATCTAAGACCCAACACTAAATTAGCATGCAATTTCTAAGAGAAAGTTCAGATTTTTGGATAGCAGAACTCACCTTAACACATCGATATTATGCACCGCAAAATAAGATGAGAAGAAATGCCACAAAGGTTTGCAAATCCTTTGATAAGTTGGTTGGAAAAGGACATGGAGCATTTAAAGCTCTCAAACTTGGATTTTTGGAATCAATTTTGTATTTATGTGAAAAGTTCCTTTTCAGCTGCTACAAAATGTGTATTTATAGCATACAAACAAAAACCTAAAAGTAGAAGAGATCCTAGCCATTGATTTTATTCCAATGGTCAAAATTATAAAATATCTTAACTGTGCTGTGATGTGATAAATTTAGTATTCGCAAGTGTACGAATAACTCGTAGAAAAGTGACAAGCAACTTCCAAGGTCGATCTCTCAAGGAATTGCAGTGGTTCTAAATAACATTTTTCTTAATCTAAATAGAGTTCTAACAAAAGTGAAATACTAATTAAATAGAGTTCTAGTGAAACTAAAACTCTAAGTAACTCGAATCCTAAACCTAATAAAACTATAAAAAGGTGTTTGTTTTGTAACGAGATCAATGATACGAACAATTAAATGAAAACAATATTGCAGATTAACAATTAATTCAAATGGATTAAAAATCAATAGAGGATGTATGGACGTTTAGCTTGGTTGACCATTCTTGCATCGAAAAGTAATGGTGAAATAACATGAACGTTCTATATAAACAATATTACCGGCTTTCCTTTTAATTACGAGACTGCCTTCAATCGGGGTAAATCTCTTTGTTGATTAACTAATTAACTGCCTTTAGTCGGGGTAAATCAAATAGCAATCAAATTATGTGCAAGGAAATACATGCCAATCAAACTAATGCTATGACTAAGTCACTAATTTGAAGCTTTGATTAGGTATTTTGGAATAAAGTTAAGGTGACGTTCCTATAACTAGATTCTTAGATTTTTCAACCTAACTACGAATCTCGAATTGGCCCATGATAATTCATAATTAAATATCTAAACATGCTCTTAATTAAAATGTAATTTATTTATTTTAAATCAATAAAACATTCACCATACACAATTCTAGCAAATATGGCAACACAAACTAAACATCCATAATGAAACTAGTCGCTCATGTTCATATTAATATTCATAGACAAATATAATATGATCATACACTTCAACGAAAGAAGAATAAAATAGAATTCTATAACAACAAGGAAATCCTAGATCTAAATACCGCTTATGGATGGGATAACGTTCTTTTCCAAAAGCTTGATCTTCAATCGTCAACGGCTTCCTTGGATCCTTAGAATGGTTTCTCTTGCTTCGTTGAGTGTGGCAAAGCTCCTAAAACTGATTAGATCTCTTGTTTACTCGTAAAATTGTTGTGTGTAAAAGTTGTATTCGAGTTGTTCGAGTTGTATGTAAGGGTGACTCTAAGGGGGTATTTATAGATGTAAGAGATTACACAAATCCTGATTGTAATAGGAATAGGCGCACCGCGGCATACATTTTTCCCGCCACGGCGCAACACAATTTTTGGAATTAATGATCAAAACCTGAGAGCTCCCCGCCTCGGCATGCCCTTTCCTCGCCACGACGCGTGTTGCCTTCCTTTTCTTCATGTTTACCCCCTTACATATGTAAGGCTTACATATTTGACTTGTCTTGCCCATAACTCGTGATCCGAGCGCCGTAAGTGTTCCGTCTTTTCGTGTTTGCATTATTCAACTCATTTGATGCTAAAAACACTTGAAATACACTAAAACATAATCGTAATTTCGAATTGATAGATTTATGAAAATAATCAAATAAACAATCATAACAAATCTATATTTTAAACAATTAAGCACAATTAATCACGAAATATTAGTGCTTTTCGAGCACTCATCACAACCCCCAACTAGCTTGTTGCTAGTCTCTAGCAAGAGGAGCGATCTAAAAATTAAAATAAACGAATAAACTAAACTAACCTAAATCACTTTCGTAGATTGTCACAGTTGCATTTAGCGTACGAAACAAGCCTTTAAACCCCTAGGTGGCCTAGTGGACGAGTTATAGTCTCGTGAGGGTTTCCAGTAATGATACCCACAAACATGCTAACAAACAAAATACACAAAAGACTCTAAACATACTTGAATCAATCCATGCATATGTCTCAAAAATTGTTAACAACGAATGGCATACAAAATAGTTAAAAATCACTTAAGCTCAAAAACAGTCCAAATATCAAACCCATCTTAGTAATCGAATTTTGAACAACCAATCATACCACAAGCCCGTTAGTTACACTATTTGATCGTGTCATGCATGATATTCATAGATTATATTTTAATATCTCATAAATGTGCAAATAAAATTTGAATGAAAATTGCACTTACAACCTCCATATGCTCACTTTTCAAATCCATCTCTACTAATATAGAAATCAAACTACCTAGAATCAATAAGACTTCATTAAGCTTGCAAAGTTGTGGTTCGGTGTGTGATTATGAAAGTACGGAAATGATATTTTCACTAGGATAAGAGTACTTTTTATTTCACAAACTTATTTTCAACTTTCTCCACCAAGTGTTCTTTTTCATCCTCCTATAAATTTCATATGTCCCTTGGATCTTTTTGCTTGATTTTCTTTCTTTACTTTTCTTGCTTATTATTTCAATCATCATCATCATTTTATTTTTATTTTTTTTGTTGTGATGAAGCAAGATAAATACAACATAATTGCGTATGAAAATCAAATATTACATTGAGTACTCTTATCACTAAGGGTAGTACAACGTATGTCAATGTTGAATTCAAGGGTGTACTATGGATAAAATAATGCGGGGAGGCTTGAAAAGTCCAAACGGTCCAAAGATGGCCTAAATCACTTTCTAAGTGGTATTTGATTCTATTATTTCGCTTCAATGGGTTTTCAAATGAGTTCTAGAGCTTGTTGAGACTTAAAATTTATCATAAACATGCAAACATTACACAAACCAAAATAGTCATACTAACCATGCAAACTACCACATATACCACAAAGTCCTCAAATTAGATTAATCTAACATTTATGTACTTCGTTGCATAGGTAAAAATTTAATTTCTTTCATATATCACCATCATTACAATCATGTTAATATCATAGACTTCCGGATCGACTCAAGTAGACACGACACTAACCTAACAAAATTCAAGTGACAAAAGTTATTTTTTTTGGAAAATTTGAAAACGTGCAACGTATCCACCCCCAACCAAAACTTGGGAATGTCCTCATTGCCTTGAAAAACTTTTAAAAATAAAAATACAATAAAAATAATAAAACAAACAGAAACAACGAAAGAAATACAATACCGAATGGGTGCCTCCCATTAAGGGCTTAGTTTAACGTCTTAGCAAGACGTGGTTGCTCTCGTGTCTATTCATCAAGGAGACATATTATTTCGATACTTTGCAAATTGTCTCCTTCCAAGTATGGCTTGACACGATGCCCGTTTAGCTTAAACGGTTCTTGCGTTTTCAGATTGAGCAACTCGATTACTCCGTGTGGAAGTACGTTTGCAATTGTGTACGGTTTGCTCCACCTAGAATGAAGTTTTCTTGGAAATAAACACAAACGTGAATTATATAATAGAACTTTCATTCCTGGGACGAAATACTTACTAAGGAGCCCTTAGTGCGCTCCTTGTAGATTTTGGCATTTTCGTAAGCTTCGTCTCGAATTTTCTCAAGTTCGCTCAGTTGGAGTAGTTATTTTTCCCCAGCTTGTTCCATGTCCATGTTGAGCTTCTTAATAGCCCAATAAGCCCTATGTTCTAGCTCAACCGCTAAATGACATGCTTTACCAAAAATTAGCCAGTAGGGACTCATACCAATTGAAGTTTTATACGCTGTACGATATACCCACAAGGCATCATTCAGTTTAATTGACCAATCTCTCCTTGAGGGACGCACTGTGCGTTCCAATATCCCTTTGATCTGTCGGTTGCTCACTTCCACTTGCCCCGAAGTTTGGGGATGGTATGGGGTAGCCACTCTATGAGAAATGTTGTACTTTTTCAAAAGCCCATCGAAGAGTTTATTGCAAAAGTGGCTGCCTCCAACACTAATGATCGCTCTCGGTGTGCCAAATCTGCTAAAAATATTATCCTTCAAAAATTTAACAACAACGTTAGCGTCATTAGTTCTAGTGGGTATCGCTTCTACCCATTTTGACACATAGTCAACAGCGACTAATATGTAAATGTAGCCAAAAGATGGGGGAAACGGACCCATGAAGTCAATTCCCCACACGTCAAATAATTCTACTACAAGATTAGATGTCAAAGGCATTTCGTTACGCTTACCTATGTTACCGGTCCTTTGACATCTATCACATCTCACACAAAACATATTAGCATCTTTAAATAATGTAGGCCAATAAAAACCAGATTGTAATACCTTTAGGGCCATTTTCTTACCACCAAAATGGCCCCGGCAATGTAGCTCATGGCAAAAGGTTAAGATGCTCTCATGTTCCTCTTCGGGCACACACCTCCGGATGACTTGATCTTGACATAACTTGAACAAATACGGGTCATCCTAAACGTATTGCCTGCAAACACTGAAAAACCTTTTCTTTGCCTAAAATAACATGAACGTTCTATATAAACAATATTATTGGCTTTCCTTTTAATTACGAGACTGCCTTTGGTCGGGATAAATCTCTTTGTTGATTAACTAATTAACTGCCTTCGGTCGGGTTAATCAAATAGCGATCAAATTATGTGCAAGGAAATACATGCCAATCAAACTAATGCTATGACTAAGTCACTAATTTAAAAGCTTTGATTAAGTGTTTTGGAATAAAGTTAAGGTGACGTTCCTATAACTAGATTCTTAGATTTTTCAACCTAACTACGAATCTCAAATTGGCCCATGATAATTCATAATTAAATATCTAAACATGCTCTTAATCAAAAGGTAATTTATTTATTTTAAATCAATAAAACATTTACCATACACAATTCTAGCAAACATGGCAACACAAACTAAACATCCATAATGAAACTAGCCACTCATGTTCATATTAATATTCATAGACAAATATAATATGATCATACACTTCAACGAAAGAAGAAGAAAATAGAATTCTATAACAACAAGGAAATCCTAGATCTAAATACCGCTTATGGATGGGATAGCGTTCTTTTCCAAAAGCTTGATCTTCGATCGTCAACGGCTTCCTTGGATCCTTAGAATGGTTTCTCTTGCTTCGTTGAGTGTGGCAAAGCTCCTAAAACTGATTAGATCTCTTGTTTACTCGCAAAATTATTGTGGGTAAAAGTTGTATTCGAGTTGTATGTAAGGGTGACTCTAAGGGGGTATTTATAGATGTAAGGGATTACACAAATCCTGATTGCAATAAGAATAGGCGCGCCGCGGCATACATTTTTCCCGCCGCGGCGCAACACAATTTTTGGAATTAATGGTCAAAGCCCGAGAGCTTCTCGCCGTGGCCTGCCTTTTCCTCACCGCGGCGCGTATTGCCTTCCTTTTCTTTATGTTTACCCCCTTACATATGTAAGGCTTACATATTTGACTTGTCTTGCCCATAACTCGTGATCCGAGCGCCGTAAGTGTTCCGTCTTTGCGTGTTTGCATTATTCAACTCATTTGACCCTAAAAACACCTGAAATACACTAAAACATACCTATGATTTCGAATTGATAGATTTATGAAAATAATCAAATAAACAATCATAACAAATCTATATTTTAAAAAATTAAGCACAATTAATCACGAAATATTAGTGCTTTTCGAGCACTTATCATGCTGCAGTGGGTAAATTATTTATGCCGTGGCGAGCAGTGCTCAGATTACCCTAAAAAGTAGGCAGGCTGTGAAGGATGAAAAATCCATGCTGTGGCAGAGAACTAAGACATTCAACTCGAGAGGCTTGTGCCGCGGTAGCCCAAAACCATGCCGCAGCGTGCACGTTTGGAAGTGTCATGCCGCAGAGCGCGCGCACGTCTGGAGTCTTCATACCAAAATAGAGAGGCTTGTGCCATGGCGCCCAAAAACTCATGCCACGGTATGCTTGACAATAATCCCTCAGCTAAACGTGCGAATCATCACCTAAACAATGAAAAGGAGAAAGATCAGAAACATTAAAAGATGCGCTAATATTTTAATCACCTAAAAGGTCTAGTTTGTAGGCATTATCGTTAATTCGTTTAAGCACTTAGAATGGCCCATCTCCTCAAGGTTGTAACTTGGACCTTCGCTTTTCAGAAAATCTTTCTTTCCTCCTGTGTACCCAAACACAATCAAGGGGTTCAAAAATGACATTGTGTCGCCCTTTGTTAGCCTTGAAAGCAAATTCTTTGTTCTTTTTCTCAATACTTTGTGAATACTTTCATGTAAATTCTTTACCATCTCAGCTTTCTTAGGACCATTTAAATCAGTTCTTACTCAAACAGGTAAAGGCAATAAATCCATAGGAGTAAGTGGGTTAAAACCATAAACAATTTCAAATGGGGTATGATCAGTGGTCGAATGCACACTCCTATTATAAGCAAATTCAATAAAAGGTAAACAATCCTCCCAATATTTTAAATTCTTTTGGATGACCGTACGTAACAAAGTGGACAAAGTTCGATTGACTACTTCAGTTTGGGGATGACAAGTAGCAGAAAATAAAATTTTAGTCCCTAATTTAGCCCATAAAGTTTTCCAAAAGTAACCAGGAATTTAACATCCCTATCAGAAACGATACTTTTTGGAACTTCATGAAGCCGCACAATTTCTTTAAAAAACAAATCTGCTACATTTGTTGCATCATCGATTTTGTGACATGCAATGAAGTGTGCTATTTTGAAAACCTATCCACAACCACAAAAATTGAGTCTCTACCCTTTTTCGACCTAGGTAATCCTAAGATGAAATCCATGGAAATGTCTATCCAAGGTGAAATAGGTACGGGTAGCGAAGTATACAGTCCTTGGGGTAGAACTTTAGACTTAACCTGTTTACAAGTGAGCATCTAGAACAAATTCTTTCCATATCCCGCCTAAGTTTTGGCCAATAAAAATGTTCATAAAAAGTGTCTAAAGTCTTTTTAATTCCAAAATGCTCCATTAATCCTCCCCCCTTGAGCTTCCTTAACTAACAGCTCACGCATAGAACTGTTGGGTATATAGAGTTGATTTTCTTTAGAAAAATACCTATCCATTTTATAAAACTTTCCAAACGCACTTTTGTTACATGCATTATAGAGCAAAGAAAAATCATTATCATTAGCATATATTTCTTTAATGTACTCAAATTCTAGTAACCTAGCATTCAAAGCAGAAAGTAATGTGTACCTTCGCGATAAAGCATCAGCTACTACTTTTTCTTTACCTCTCTTATATTGAATAATATAAGGAAATGATTCAATGAATTCCATCCATTTTGCATGCCTTTGGTTCAACTTTCCTTGTTTCCTCAAGTGTTTTAAGGATTCATGATCCTTGTGAATAACGAATTCCTTATGCCACAAGTAATGCTGCCATGTTTCTAGAGTCCTTACCAAAGCATAGAGCTCTTTATCGTATGTTGGGTAGTTAAGAACTGCTCCATTGAGTTTCTCACTAAAGAATGCTATTGGTCTCTTTTCCTGCATTAAAACGGCTCCTATACCTACTCCTGATGCATCGTACTCAACCTCAAACATTTTAGTAAAATCAGGTAGAGCTAAAACAGGCGCACAACACAATTTATCCTTGATCAGATTAAAAGGCTTCTCTTAACTTTCTTCCCACTTAAACCCAACAGTTTTCTTAATAACCTTAGTTATAGGTGCAGCTAGAGTACTGAAATCTTTAACAAATCTACGGTAAAAACTATATAGACCATGGAAACTCCTAACATTAGTAATAGATTTAGGCGTGGGCCAATCCCTAATCTCCTTTACTTTCTCAACATCCACTTCTATTTCCCTAGAACTCACAATAATACCAAGAAAAACTAAATTCTCTATGCAAAAACAACATTTTTTCAAATTAGCCTATAGTTTTTTTCCTTAACACTTCAAGCACAAATAAGAAGGCAAGCCCAAGCTAACGGTGATATTGAGACGGACGAGGATAGAGAGGAGGAGGAGATACAACCACTAGAGGAAGCTAGTGATTAGGAGATTGGGCCGGTAGAAGGAGAGGCCTTGGTGATAATGAGATCCTTGAGTATCCAATACAAGGATGAAGATGTAGAGCAACAAAGGGAGAACATATTTCACACTAGGTGTCATGTGAACTCCAAGGTATGCAATGTGATTATTGATAGTGGTAGTTGCACCAATGTGGCTAGTACTACCTTAGTTGAGAAACTAGGGTTGCTAAGAATCAAACACCCGAAAGCCTACAAGTTGCAATGGCTGAATGATAGTGGGGAAGTGAGGGTCAACAAACAAGTACTAGGGTTCTTCTCTATTGGAAAATATTCGGATGAAGTTATGTGTGACGTCGTTCTCATGCAAACCGGGCATATTTTGCTAGGGAGGCCTTTAAAATATGATAGGAGGGTCACCTATGATGGATACAAGAATAAGTATTCTTTTGAGAAGGAGAGAAAGAATTAACGACATTGCCTACAAATTAGACCTTCCAGGTGAGTATAATGTTAGCGCATCATTTAACGTTTCTGATCTTTCTCCTTTTGATTGTGCAGATGACGATTCAAGGTCGAATCCTTTTGAAGAAGGGGGAATGATAGGAATCATTTAATGTTACAGCCACTACGAATCCCGCACTTGCCGATCACGAGATCAAAGGCTAAATAACTCAAGGAAACTTTGAATGGGCTTATCGAGGAGTTAACACAAGATCAAGGGATGGTGAAATTTGAGGTTGAAGCTTGTGAGAGACCAATCAATGTGTTGAAAGCACATTTTTCAAAAGAAGACCTGCGACCTGGCATGAAATTATAGTCCCCGAGGGGAGCAATGTTCTGTTTTGACTGAGGGTTCATCGCTAATCTTGTGCATTGTGGCATGACATTTTGGGCACCATGGCTTAGAAATTTCTATTTTGGCTAAGGAAACATGCTCTCCGTGGCACAAACGGACATACATGCGCTGACACGCTTAGACCTGCGTGCTGACACAGACATACGTAATTGACAGTATTAGACCTATGCGCTAACCCCCAGCGTATGCGCCGCAACATGTAAATTTTGCTACCACTGCCCGATTTCTCTTATGGCAATTCAAGCACCCCTCGTCGCGACACAAGTATTTCACTACCGCGGCATAGATGAATTATTTTGTAATTTTTGTCCATTGGATTACAATCAATGGTCCAAATTCTTTGCTTCTTGGTTTTAATTATTTGTTATAAATAGAGAATGTAATCAACTAGGAACAACAATTCATTTTCATATATTTTACATTTTGAATCAAATTTCAAGATTGAGAGCTTGAAAGCCCCATGTGCTATTCAACCAAACTTATCAAAGGAATTTGCAAACCTTTGTGGCATTTTCTTCGTCTTGATTCATGGTGCATAATATCCATGCGTTAAGGTGAGTCTTGCAAACCAAAAATCTAAGTTTCTCGTAAAAATTTGCATGCTAATATAGTGTCGGGTCTTAGACTGTTTTTCTTGTGGTTCTCAAATCTTTGGTGTTTAGGGTCATAGGAATCGTGTCATTCGATTCATATTAAGCTGGGTGTGTTAATGTGTGCACGTCTGGGAAGTTTCCATGTGCATGCTGCAGTGCTCAAAAATTCATACCACGGCGTGCATACTTGGCCTTTAAACCCTCAACCAAAATAAGAAGTCTCATGCCGCAGCGCCTACAAACTCATACTGCGGTGAGCATGCTTGGCAATGTTTTCTAGCCAAAATAGAAAGTCTTGGGCCCTGGCACAGAGAAACACATGTCACGGTGCAGCTCTAAATTCTGGAATTTTCCAATTGAGCTTGTGACCACCCTGCCAATGTGCTTGCACACTTGCTTGTGATGTGGCGTGCCTCTTTACACAAACTTTTGACCTTTTTCATGGCATGAATCTTGACGTGTTCATGCCTTCTTTGCAATGCAATTTGGGTCACATCACATCCGACTTGATCCATCATTCTTAGGTACGAGCAGCACTAGTACTGATACGATCCAAATGGCCTCGTAAAGAAGGCACGACATGTGTCAAGTATCGTGCCACGAAAAGGGTGAAGAAATTAGTGCAAAGAGTCATGCCACATTACAAGCAAGTGTGCAAGCACCTGGGGCATGGAGGTGACAAGCTCAATTGGCAAATTCCAGAATTTAGAACTGCATCGCGACATGTATTTCTGTACGCCGCAGCCCAAGACTTTCTGTTTTGGATGGAAGATATTGCCAAGCAAGTGCGCCATGACATGAGTTTGTGGGAGCTATAGCATGAGACTTCCTGCATTGGTTGAGGGTTCAATGGCCAAGCATGCGTGCCACAGCATGAGTCTCTATGCATTGCGCATGAACATGGAAACTTCCAAGACTTGCGTGAGCTGACACACCCAGCATGTGTGCTAACACAAATAAGGCGCCTAACACACCAGACCTGCACGCGCTAACACGGACATCCTTGCTGACCCCAAATGTGCGCGCCGAGGCATGTAATATTGGGCGTCGCGGCCCAGCTTTTTTTAGGGCAACCCAAGCATTCCTCGCCGTGGCACAAGTATTTCACTGCCGCGGTACAGTTTAAAAATGTTGTAATTTTTGGACCATTGGATCACAATTCAATGGCTAGGGTCTTTTCCACTTAGGGTTTATTTGTATGCTATAAATAGGACTTTGTAACAGTTGAGAAACAATCTTTGATCATTTATGAAATTTTTGATTCTCAAATCAAAATTGAGAGCTCCATAGGCTCCTTGTGTTTTCAACAAATTTATCAAAGAAATTTGCAAACTTTTGTGGCGTTTCCCTCGTCTTGATTCGTAGTGCGTAATATCCATGCGTTAAGGTGAGTCTTGCAAACAAAAAATATAAATTTCTCTTAGAAATTTCATGCTAATATAGTGTTGGGTCTTAGATCGTATTTCTTATGGTTCTCAAATCTCCGTTGTTTGTGGGTCATAGGAATCATGTCCTTCAGTTTGCATCATTTGGTATCAGAGCTCTAGGTAGTGAATTTAGATTCCTATCCTTGTTATTGTTGTTTTTGTTGCCATATAATTTTTTTAAAAAAAAATCTATGTTTTTTTTCAATTTCCTGCTTGTTCTTTAATTTTTGTTTGTTTCCTCTTGTTCTTTCAATTTTCTGCTTGTTGTTCTTTGTTCCTGAACTTATTGTGAAATGTGTTGTTGTTCCCTACAATATCTAGGTAGATTTAGGTTAAAATTTTTGTTTTTAAAAGTTTTTTGAATTTGTTTTGTAATTTTAGATTATTATAGTCATTTTCTGTGTGTTAACGTGTCGTTAATCTTTCAGAGATTGTATCGTAATTTATGAAAGAAAACATTTCTTGGTATTTAAAAAAAAATGAGGATTGCTAAATTCTAGTGCCCATTCAAAATTCTTGTCAAATTCTAGCACTAGGATTTCCAAATATATTGAGTTAGTTTCTATCCGTACTTGACCTTTGGATATTATAAACTACTCTTGGTGAAAGAGGAATCTATAATGGTTATGTCTCAAGAAAAGATAGATTTCAAGTTTCTTCTTAAGTCCCAAAAAGCTATCGATAAGATGTTATTGAAACTTGAAAATAAAATGGAGAAAAGAGACGACATTGCATATAGTTTGCCAAGTGGAAGGCCGTTTCAAAATATAGATCATATACAATGTGCGGACTTGTTTCATTCTAGATCCTATGTCAAAGAAAAGGTATGTAACATGATTATTGATGGAAGCATTGTTATAAATTTGGCTAGCACAATCATGGTAAAGAGATTGAACTTGAAGACTTTGCAACATTCAAAACCATATTTGTTACCATGGAAGAATGACATGAGAGAAATTATGGTGACTAATCAAGTGTTAGTTTCATTTTCATTGGGAAGGTATCAAGATGAGGTGTTATGTGACGTGGTACCAATGGAAATGGAACACATATTATTAGGACAATCTTGGCAACTAGATAGAGGGGCTATTCATGATAAAATCACAAATAAGTACACATTTGTGAAAGGCAACAAAAGAATCACTCTCGTTCCCTTATCTATGAGGAAAATGTATGATGATCAAGTGAAGATAGACAATGAAGAGGTTGAAGAAAATAGAGATGAATGTGAAAAGAAGAATCGAGTTTTAGCTATTTTGGCAAACTTCAAGAAAAAAGGAACTTACATTCTTACTAATGAAATTATTTCTCTACCTAATCCAATTTTGCAAGATAAAATAATTGATTTCATTGGGATTGGGAAACATCATGATAGCAAGGAGGATCAATGTTTAACATATTCAATGGTAGGTCAAACAACCTCCAAAAGGCCACACAAGCACTTTGTCAAAGATGCATTTGACTCAACCATCATCATGGCGGAAATTCGCATTACAAGAGCTAAAATTTGAGGACAAATTTTCTTGAAGAGGGAAGGTATGATACGACCCAAATGGCACCGCAAAGAAGGCACGACATGTGTAAAGGATCGTGCCATGAAAAGGGTGAAAAAGTTAGTGCAAAAAGTCATGCCACATCACAAGCAAGTGTGCAAGCACATTGGGCACGGAGGTGGCAAGCTCAATTGGAAAATTCTAGAATTTAGAGATGCACCGTGACATGTGTTTTTGTGACATGAGACTTCCTTGTGGGAGCTGTGACATGAAACTTCCTTGTGTTGGTCGGGGGTTCAATGGGCAAGCATGCGTGCCACAGCAGGAATTTCTGTTACCCGTGGCATGCACATGGAAACTTCCCAGACGTGCGGGCGCTGACACACCCAGCCTGTGCGCTGACACACCCAGCTTGTGCGCTGACACGGACAAGCATGCTTGACACACCTACCCTGCACACACTGACACGGACATGCACGCTGACCCCAAACGTGCGCTCCGCGGCATGTAATTTTGGCCGCCGTGGCCCGACTATTTTTAGGGCAACCCAAGCATTCCTCGCCATTGCACAAGTATTTCACCACCGAGGCACAATTTAAAAATGTTGTAATTTTTAGACCATCGGATCACAATTCAATAGCTAGGATCTTTTCCACTTAGGGTTTTATTTGTATGCTATAAATAGGACTTTGTAATAGCTGAGAAACAATCTTTGATCATTTATGAAATTTTTAATTCTCAAATCAAAATTGAGAGTTCCAAAAGATCCTTGTGTTTTCAACAAACTTATCAAAGGAATTTACAAACCATTGTGGCGTTTCCGTCATCTTGATTCTTGGTGTGTAATATCCATGCGTTAAGGTTAGTCTTACAAATTAAAAATCTAAATTTCTCTTAGAAATTTACATGCTAATATAGTGTCGGGTCTTAGACTTTATTTCTTATGGTTCTCAAATCTCCGTTGTTTGTGGGTCATAGGACTAGTGTCCTTCGGTTAGCATCATTTAAATGATAAGGAACAGGCGCCTATCATTTCGACTAAAACCTTAAGGTGATAGAAGGGTCGCTACCTGCCCTTATAACCCAATCTAGTAGACAGTCCGAACCCTTATCCATGTAAGCAACTAGACCCAGAGGTACTAAATGAGCCACTGGATGTTACGCAACAGTGTAATCTAGAATCCACCAGACCCTTGGATGTTACTCACCAAGATCGCATCAGCTACATACTCATGCCATCTTCAAAGTTATATCCAAACAGCCTCTAACTACGTGTCATGGCACCAAAATTATTTTAATCAAGATATCAAGTGCTTCAAACTCTTTAAAAAAATCCTTTTTGATGTAGTTGACATAATTTTTAAATTTTTTCAATATTGTAGTATCTTATTTTCAATCAAGTTACTATTTTCTTTTACATGTAGCTATTAATTTATTAAGAAGACTACTCTGTTAAATGTAATATTATTTAATTTTCTATATCTTAAGTTATTATCTAACATTTTAATATTTTTAGATTACTTTTCATACTTTTTTTTAATTACTTTTACATGAATTTAAGTCGATATCAACAATATCCTCGATATTTCTGTAAAATTGAATTGTCACTGTATTTATTAGTATCGATATTTTAACCCTTGGTGGTAGCTGGTGGTGGTTGAAAGTGAATGTCAAAACTAGTAATGGTGTTGCGATAGATTCTGGTGTTGGGAAGGGCTAAAAATGCGTGGAAAGTCTTTTGTTGGAAGTTGGCAACAGTTAAGGGCTAGTCAAGGCCACTGTGTGTGGCATTTCGATTTGGAATGTGGGTTCCTTGTTCTATACAACGTCCACTGGGGAGGGATTGAGGACTATGGTGGGTTCTGTTTCTGGTATGGTGACAGTGGCAGTGCAAACTTGTGGATAGTGGCAGTTGAAGGGTATGGGAGAAGGTGGTGTCATGGTCTTCCTTTTTTTCAATTTTTTTCTAATGAAACTGCATTTATTTTTAATAGTAATTTTTTTAATAAGGATAGTATATAATTTTGTTTAAGAAATCAAAATTTTCTTGCTCTTATGGAAAATTAATGCAGAACATGAGGGATTAATATGAGGGAAAAAAATACAAAAATGGAGGAATTTAGACAAATTAAGGTTAGAGATTTAGACAAAAAAGAAATGAGAGAAATAAAAAATAATTGGGGGAGAAATTAATAAATTGTGATCTCAAGTAACATTATGGTATATAATTCAACTATAATGCTATGTCCTAGTTATAAGACTGAAACAACAAACTAGATAATAAAATAACTAATAATAATCATAAATGGTAAGTATAATTCAAACACTAGATAATTGATTAATATAAAATCTCACACTAATATTTTTTGGGATTTACATCATTAAGCATGAAAAAATCTTAGGTTCATGGGATTTAAACTTAGAAAATTAAATTATTGGTTTAGAGTTACCCAATAAAAAAATGGTGGCAATTAATTTACATTTGGAAAATGTTCGGATTCAGCTAAAGATTAGAAAATAACAAGAGATCGAGGAAGAAAACATATATACGATTTTAATCAGATTCACTGTAATTTTCATACAATAGTTATCTTACCCAACTTCATAGAAAGAACAACATTGGTAGGAGGCACAACAAAGTGTTTTGAGAAAAGGGATAAATACTTTGCGGAAGAGAACTTGTCTCTCATTTATAGGACTTGTATTACAATTGTGGATAGAAACTCCATTCATATTCAAACTATTGTGATTGTTAATAAGAACTCTACTTTAATTTTGATTAACAGGAGCTTCACTTTTACTCTGATTATTTCCAACTGATACGACATTGTTTTAGGTTCTAGAACCTTTTCCATTATATTCCATCGACAAGTTCTTCCTATATATTCTGATGCCACTCCACACTTAACATAAAATGAGAACAAAAATTCTTTTTATCACAACTTGATATATATACATGACACAATCTAATTGACCCATATTAGTGAGTGGTCCCATAATTAATTCACATCCTTACATCACTAACTTTACATTCAGTCAATAACTAACACGTTACTTGATGTATATAGCACTACTTAAATGAAAAAGATAAAATACACGACCGTTTACATGTATAAGCTACTTGTATAATCATTTAGTATAAATGAGCAGAATAAAAGTGTCAATCATAATTGTTGATGTAGTTTCTAAACGTAAGTTTTAGGTTGCTCCCCATCATGGCTGTCCTAGAAAGGTGAAAAAAATCACTTTTTGCTTCCTCTTCTCATTGCATCGGTCATAATCTATTACGCATATCTACACACTTTCTACCTTTCTTGTCACCATTATGGTGGGCATGGGCATATTAAACCATATCGTGAGAGATTGACTTTCTCATCCTTTTGTGAGAATCAATGCTAGGCTACTACTACCTTATCTCCTCCTTTCCTTTATCAAAAATCCCCATTAGCTTATTTTTTCTTTTTAAAGTCAATTTCAATGGAAGCTTAGATGCAAGAAGACAATGCACATGATGAAGATGCAGAGAATGGAGTCAATATCAAGTTGGGTGTGATTCTACTGTCCTTTATTAGAGCTTTGAATCCCAATATGATTTTAACCTTAACAAACATAATGAAGAATTTACTTTTACCATAAATATATTTGTTATTCCAAAGAGTATAAAGACACATATTTGCTTCATGTTTTCAACATTTTGCTGATATGCTAACAGTAAATGTACGAGTTGTGCATGTAATATAATGTACCTAACTACAGATATCAATCCCATATAGAGTTAATTACTTTAACTAAGTACCAACTTGATTACTATTCAAACTATTTGGACAACAAAAAACTTCATAAATCGCAAAAAAAAATGGTATATTAACAACTAGATGACTAAAACACAAAATATGAGAATATAACAGAACGAGCTCTAGGAACCTTAGTCCCCTAGTTTTCTATGCATGTAAATCACTAAAATTCCTTCATGTAATTATTACAATGATTATAAGATCAATTGCACTAAAACTAGCACGCATTTCTCACTTAAGTAAACTATGCACCATGTAGTAATAAACTAGATCATACTCTCATGCAAATTGAGTACTATTCATTAAGTCAGTAATTATAGATCAAAGACATACAAATCATACATCTATGCCTAGAAACTAAGCATGTTGTTCAACCATGACAAGCACCTAAGTAACTTTCTCAAATATAGTAACTCTCTTTATAGATTAATTGATGGCCAATTAACTAATAATATAGAAATCATATCAAACAATATAATTGCATCACAATCACAATGGAAAAAATAATAGATGAAGCACATACTAGAAAATTGGATTCATAATACTCCTAGATTAAGAACTTAACTACTACATATATTCATTGAGGTCAAAGCATCCATTGAAAAATACACAAACATGGCTAGAAAACTAAAGAGAATAAAGAATACAATCAATCTCTTAATACGTTTGACTCTTCGATTTCCTTTAGTTCTGTGTCTTCTCCACACTATGCTCTTACTCTTCTCTACTCTTTGATTATTCGTTTTGACGAAATAATTCATGCGTGTGTGGATTGCACATGATATCATCCAATTCACTTGTGAAATCATATGGCATAACTCATACCAAATTTTCTCCCAATAAGAATACCAAACGATCAATCATGAGCACTGTGCATAAAAAATTATATCAAACTAATAAAAAACTAGCAAACATTTCGCATGATTAATATAAGTACCTTAATGAATATGCTAAATTCCTTATCCTACTCTTGACAACTAATTTTATCATTAAATTCATATATTTCATATCAAACATACATACATTTGGTTTCAATAGGTTCATCAATTTATACCCAAATTATTACTAAAAAATCCTAAAATAAAAAAAAAATTGAAAATGCTGACTAATCACTAAAGTAGATAACGAAGTTCGTTCCCCCACATTTGAGTTGCACATTGTTCCCAATGTGTGAATACTAATGTAAAAGAGTGAAAGGAAAAGAAAACTCCCTTAACATTGGCACACCATTCTTTATCACCAAAACTATCCAACTTTTTGTGCCATTGCTCTCCATGCTTATTCACCTACCAAAAACATAAACATAAGTAGAAAAATGTTGGGTTGCCTTCCAACAAGTGCCACGTTTAACGTCCTTGGTTAGATGATCATACCAACTTCTCTAAATTGGGTTTAAAGAATCATAGTCCAAGTTAGCATTTCCATTAGTATTCTTGGATCTTTTCCATATCATCACTCCTTAACTCTTTTACGACCATCTTGACCCGTGTCAAAACTTGCAGGATTGTTTACAATATAAATCTCCTCCTTAAAGGCTGTGTTCTCATCATCACTATCTAAGTAATAGCACTTCCTTATCCAAACTTTCTTTGTTTTCTTTTTCTTCTTCTATACCACATCTCCATTCTTCTTATGTTCGATTTTATTTTCCTTTTTTTCTAGAACTAATACGGCATTCACTTCTTCCTTCTCCCTAAAGAAATAAGGATTTTCTAAAAATTTAATAACCTTGAAAGTGACTTCCTCCTCTTGCACTCTCATAGACAACACCCCTCTGTCCACTTCAATCATTTTTCTTCCCGTGGCTAGGATGGGTCTCCTAGATAAAAGGGTATGTCATTATTCTTCCCCATGTCTAGAATGATGAAATTTGCTAGGAACATAAATTTTTCTACCGTGACCAACACATCTTCCACTATCCCTAAAGGTTTCTTGATTGAACCATTTGTCATTTGTAGAATGACAGATGTGGTTTTAGGTTATCCAAGTCCATGTTTTCTAAAAATTGAAAGAGGCATAAAGTTCACACTTGCTCCAAGGTCACAAAGTGCATTGTCAAAATGTAGATTACCTATGGTACATGGGATTACAAAGCTTCTTGGGTCTTTTTGCATGAGAGGTAATTTTCTTTCCAAGATAGCACAACACTTTCCAATTAACGATACTAGAGTCCTCTAGCTTCCTATTTTTGGAAAAAATTTCTTTCATGAATTTAAGTTAGAATGGAATTTGCATTAGGGCATCAATAACAGGTATGTTTGTGTGTAACCTTTTAAACACGTCAACCAATTTAGAGAATATCATATCTAGTTTGTGTTTAAAAAGTTGCTCGGGAAAGGAGGGGTTTATTGTAAAGGCTACCTTTCTTACTTGTGTTTGTCTTGACCACGAAAAAACGTAAGTATACAGGACGTGTACAAGTAATAAGTGTGTCGAACCCACATGAAAAAGTATAATTAATAACAAAGTACCAACATGGATACTACTAAGATATAAATGCCAAAATTACGAAACTAAACTAAAACAACGAAAGAATATATATGAGAAATATAACCAAGGCAGTTATTAATCCCCCAATCTCCTAAGCATGTGAATCCCTATAAATTGTTACATTTAACATATGACATATAACATACTATGCAAATTGTTATTACATCAGTATGTAACCATTTACATATGACATATAACATACTATGTAAACTGTTACATACAGATGGTTTAACAGTTTACATACGGATATGGAAGATATGTAAACACATATTACATACATGGTATTAGGAAATAAAATAATATTCATATAGATATAACCTCATACTTGGTCATTTCTATCATTTGTTACAGTAACAAGTAAAACTCCTCCTTGTTTTTCCTTTACAAATGTTTCATCTACTATTATTATAGGTCTCATATATTTGATGAACCTATTAATGCATGCATCTATTGCCATGAATCCATATCTGAAGGTGGAATCAATGTTAGTTTTTATCTCTATGTAAGAACCTTGGTTTGCTTCTTCCAACATGTAGAAGAACCTAGAAAGTTTCATGTTTGAATTCTTTGAATCGCCTCTAAAAAAATTTATTGCTTCCCTTTTTCCCATGTTACCCTTTTGTATGTGATTTGCATACCTGTTTTACTTTTAATGTCAAAAATGATATCCTTGGGTCTTAATTGCCAACTGGTATCTCGATAAATGTCTTTGATATTCTCAATTACGTATTTATAAGTAGCATGTTTTTCACGTTAATCTTTGTAAATTTGTGAACATGTATGATCTTCCATATAAGTTGTTATCTTGAATGCATTAGATTCACCGATTTTGCATGCTACAAGCTTCCATTCACACATATCATCCTTGTATTTCATTCTTATGGTTTTCTTGTTGGATTGCTAACTTTGTAATGAAATCTTCTATTTATAACCAATGTTGAGACATGTAACTTGAGCTCTTCCTTACTACTGTACACTTTCCTATTATATAAGCCTTCATCATCTTCTAAATTTGTTGTCGAATCAATTTCAATTCCTGTATTTGCAGTTACAAATTCTGCACTTGTAGTTATACTTATCTCATCTTGGGATAGTTGTTTGCTTGTATGTATTACATTCAATTTGTTATATTCCTCATTTTATTGGCTTACATTTACTTTCATAAAGTATTCCACATTGTTATGTTCCACAATTATTAAAGCTATATGAACACCCATACACTTCATTTTAATGTTGACATCTCCTTCTAAGTGTAAACCAGCACATATTTTTTTCTTCAATTGCAACATGGTCACATCCTTTCTTATACATATTTTCTTTGGAATGCCATTTACAAACGTCTCCTCTTCATTTTCAAATATCCATTTTTCACTATGGATAAGTATTGATTTTCAGGTCATTGTTGTAATTACATTGAATGAATTCAAATTAATATATTTAAATTATTTTAGTATGAGTAATACATAGTGATTTTGTATCATATAAAATATTCAGTATGTAACAGGTTACATATGTGTTAAAAAAGACTTGTAACACACACAATATAACTTATTACATACTTATGATACAGTATGTAAATGGTTACATACTTATCTATGAAAAAGACTTGCAACATACACAATGTAACTTATTAAATACTTGTAATACAATATATAAATAGTTACATACTTATCTGTGAAACAATGTAACTCATTACATACTTGTGATACAGTATGTAAATGATTACATACTTATCGGTGAAAAAGGACTTGTAATACACACAATGTAACATGTTTCATATTTGTGATACAATATGTAAAAAATGACTTATAACACGTACAATGTAACCTGTTAAATACTTGTGATATAATATGTAAATGGATTATATGATCAGATATGTAAATTGTAAGTTTCTATTACAATATCAAAATCAACCATTAAAAAAGTTTTAATAAAATATGAGAAGGAGATTAACAAAGGCAAGTATTTGTAGAAGAAGATTATTCTATTTTATTTCATTTACATATTTTCATGAATTATTTCATATATATAGATTTACGTTCAAGTTTTACATATGCTTTTAAGTCTGTGATTCTTACTCTTAAAAGTTGCATCTGTCAGATTTTGGATAATAGTTTTTGCAAAAAAATATACAATCTGTTTTCTTCCTGTTTTCAGAGTTGTTAAGTGATACTTTCCCAATCTTTTTGCCAGATGGTGATATGTAAAATCAAAACGAGATACATTGTTTCAGTCTTTCACGTAGATTACATGTGATGATTTTGTTGATTCAATTCATTATGAGAAAAATGTCGGGAGCATTTGGAGAATGGCACGATATATATGTTTATAGTTTGTTGTAGTTGTTTGTTAGCCCTAAAGGGCATTTCTGTAATTTATTTAAATTATGGGTAACCAAAACGCACAATTTTGGTCCTAATTTTGCTAGGGAGAAGAAGTGAAGATAGAGAGAATACAAGTGTGTTCTATTTATGAATATATGATTAGACTTATGTGTATATATATAGGAGATAAATATTTACCTAATGACAATAACTTACCTATAGAGATAGACTTTTCTAATATTAGTGATCTCTCTCCAAAATTATCTCTTATTGGATAATTATGGAATGTTTGCACTTAATTATCTAGTGGGTTGTTTATTTAACAGTTGGTCTTACCTGTTGACTCAACGCTCACTAGGCTGGGCTGTTAGCCATATTGCTAAGTATGATCAATATTATTGTGACACATGGCATGGGTTACTTTATACCCAACACATATTATATTATTCTACATGCCAGTAAATCTAAAAAATGAATCATTTCAATTTTTAAAACAATTTTATACATGATACAATGTAAAAGGTGTAGATGCAAAAAATGAATGTAAATTTGTGTTATATTAGCACTTCTCTTCACATACTCATACTTTTCTTTTTAAAAAATTATTTTTATTATAACTTGATGCATACATCAATTCACATAGTACATAATTTAATTGGCTCTCTATTAGTAAATACTCTCTCAATTACTGCTTAATCTCATATCATAAATTTTATATTCAATCAATAAAAAATACATTATTTAATAATAACAATACTTGACACATATAGCACTTATTCTTCTGTTTTGGAAAGAAGCACAAGAAAATGTAGTAGATAGGATGAGATTTTTAAGTATTTTTTACTTTTAATCCACAATTCTTCAAAGTGTTTCCCTTTTTATTAACCAAAAAAAAATTAGTTTTATCACAATTTAATATATACATAAAAAAATATAATATAATTTAATTAATCATTATTAATAAATAGTTTAATAATTATTTTATTATTTCATATTCATAATTTTAAATTCAATTAATAACTAACATATTACTTATTAAATATAACACTATTTTTTAATTAATTCATAAATGATTAGTATAGAGAAATTTGCAGTTTCTACTTCCACAAAAGTATATTTTTGGTTAGTTTATCCTATTTATTTATATAAATGTAAATCATATATAAAAAAAATTTAGACAAAAATATAAAGTTTAAGAAATTATATATCTTGCATTCTATATTTTATTTTCAATTTTAAAATATATTATCTTTTATTATTTTAAACATAATAATTTATATTCTAAAGTTAAAAAAAAAAAAAATTATGTTTTGTTTTAAATATATTTTAAAAAAAATTAAAAAAAAATATGTATAATAATTTATATATAATACATGTGGTTTTAACTAGTTAGCTAAAAATTGTCATTTTTATAATTTAAAAAAGTGAAAATGAATTTAATAAAAAAAATTGCAAATGAATTCAATCAAAAAAGAAAAAAAAGCGAAAATCCATGACTCAAATTATTGAAAATAAATGTGTGTTTTGTTTGGAACGAGTGTGCCATATAACCCCTCTGTTCTTATTCTTACTCAGTTTTATAAATAACCTCTTCCCATTTTTTTTTTCCCTTCCTTTCTTTGGCTGTTAGTAGCTTTTTCTTTTTCCTTTTCTTCCTTTTTGCTTTCTTTTATTTTATTCTTATCACAATTAGCATAAACCTTTTAAGTTAAAGTTCAAATATATTTTTTTCGCTATACATTAATGTATATTTTCTATTTAATTGAACATACATATTTTTATATATAATTAAATATATGTATTTTTTTTATAATTCAATCATTTCTACTCAATAAAAAGTGAGAGTTATTCTTAAAAAAATACATACTTATATTGAAAAAAATTAAATATTATACATTAAAAAAATATGAAACATAATATATGCCATTTTAGAAAAAAAAAAAAGAAAAAAAAGAATGTACTTAATATTATAAATTTTTTTTATAGGTATTTTCCGATATATATATATATATATAAAAGTTAATATATTTTATTTATCGAAAAAACACAAGAAAATAGAACGCTGCGTAAAGACTTGAGATGACTAGCGGTCTAAGCTAACGAGCTTATAAAAGGACATACATATCACATGTACATCACGTCCTTGTGCATACTAGACAAATAAGAAAACAAAACTCTAAAGAGATCAATAATGACGAAGCTTCACATAGCCATGTTCCCCTGGTTTGCCATGGGTCATATTACCCCTTATCTTCATCTTGCTAACGAGCTAGCAGCCAAAGGCCATAGAGTCTCAGTACTCTTGCCAAACAAAGCCCAAATTAAGCTCCAATCTCTCAATCTCCACAAAGCCCTCATTACCTTTTACCCCATCACTGTTCCTCAAGTCAATGGTCTCCCTTCAGGCACTGAAACTGCCTCTGAAATTCCTCTTCAATTAAATTCTCTTCTTTGCGTTGCCATGGATCTAACACGTGACCAAGTTCATGACTATCTCCTTTCTCTGAAACCCAATTTTGTTTTTTACGATTTTGCTTATTGGGTACCAGAAATTACCAATCAGCTTGGCAATAACGTCAATTCTATTTGCTATTGGGTTCTTAGTGCAGCAACAATTGCCAATGCCTTTGTTCCTGCTCGAATTATACCCAAAAACAGAGCAATTACAGAGGAAGATCTTATGAATCCACCACCTGGTTACCCATCTTCCAAAATTGTGCTTCGTGGTCTTGAGGTTCGCTTGTTGTTGTTCATTATTTCATTGCAGGTTCCTAATGACATAACACTTCACGAGCGAATCACAACAGCTTTAAGGAACTGTGACACTTTGGCTCTTAGATCTTGCCGAGAATTTGATGCCAATTTTTGCGATTACATAGCAAGCCAGTTTAACAAGCCTGTGTTACTAACCGGGCCAGTTTTACAAGCGAAGGCGGATACAACGACGTCGTTAAAAGAGAAATGGACAAGTTGGCTTGGTGGATTTGAGACTGGGTCTCTAGTGTTTGCCGCATTTGGAAGCCAACCTGTTCTTGGAAAAGACCAATTTCAAGAGCTTGTATTGGGGTTTGAGCTAACTGGGTTTCCATTTTTGATTGTTTTGAAGCCTCCTGTGGGCTGCAAAACAATTGAAGAGGCACTGCCAAAAGGGTTTGAAGAGAGGGTAAAAGGGAAAGGGTTAGTTTATGGAGGATGGGTTGATCAGCCATTGATATTGAAACATTCATCAGTTGGGTGTTTTGTTAGTCATTGTGGGTATGGATCTATGTGGGAGTCTTTGATGAGTGAGAAGCAAATTGTGTTGGTTCCATTTTTGAGTGATCAAGTTATGAACACTAGGCTTTTGGTTGAAGAACTAAAGGTTGGTGTGGAGGTGAAGAGAGATGAGAACAGATGGTTCTCAAAGGAGGATTTAAGCAAAGCCATAAAATCTGTAATGGATAAGGAAAGTGAGGTGGGCAAATTAGTGAAGGAAAATCATTCAAATTGGAGACAAGTATTGGTTAATCAAGACTTCTGTGGAGGATACATAACTGAATTTGTGCACAATTTAGAACAACTTGTAAACTCAAAGGACTTGGATTCTCACGTTGCCTAAACTCTGTACTTGCCTATCCTTGTTTTGTAATTTTAATAAATAAAATAAAACTACTTTGATTAAAATTATAATTCTGATAAGGAATGTATATTGCGACTTGTGAGTAGTCTTTAAAGTGGACTCTTTCAAATAAAAGATTATATTTTGTATTTTTGAAAGAGAAAATACAGAAGCAGGTACGAAGTGGGTTTCATAAACCCACGCCTACACTTTTTGCAAGTAGAAGAAAAAATATAATCCTACTCAAAATAGAGACGAGGAGTTATGAAAAAAAATAAATAAAAAAAATAAATAAAAAATATATATATATACACACACATACATATATATAAAGGGGAACCCACGTTCAGTTTGGTAATAAAAAAGAGGTAGAAGTAATTAGTTTATAATTAGGATTGGAAATATTGGGTTTTTTTTTTTTTATCAAGAGAATATGATCATGAGTTTATAGAGATCTCCTACCATATTCTCATACCTTTTGCTCTCAATTGTCTGCCAATATTTGAAGTGAATCAACTTAAAAGATCTGTGAAAATTCTCTAAAGTATACTATTGGTAAGATTTTTATGTTTATTCTTTAGTAAGTTTTAGAATTTTTGTAAGATATACATGAGAATTACTACACCTATGCTTTGAGACTTATGATTGAGTAAAAGAAGTGCAATGATTTTTTTGGGTACTGTAAAGACTAAGAGAAAGTAGGTAAATTTATGCAAAAATTTAATTAGTTTTCATAAAAGTGGTTTGATTGGAAATATGATTATTTTAAATTCACTTGATTTGGGAAAACCTAGCACAGATTTATTTTATATAATATTTTTATTTTATTTTATTAAAATAGAGTATTTTACGAGTCATCATATTTTTATTTCGATGAAAAACTCCATGTATTGAGTTAGTTATGAAGTTTGATCTCCTACTACTCCATATCGTGAACAGTACAGATATTTGTATTTTGTTTGATAACTTAAATTAAACTAGACATCTTATATTTGTTTTAAAAAAATTTAGCCCAAGAACTCAAAACATACAAATTTGGTGCATTTTGCAACTTGTTTTTCTGCTGCTAAAATATTGAGTTTTGAAATAGAAAATCTGAATTTTTAACATTTATTTAATGGGCTTCCAATTGATAAAACAATCTCAATTTTTTAGAAGTCAATCCTTTATATGTTAAAGCTTAGGATAAAATATTTGGGTCGAGGAAATTATTGAGTCACTTTTTAAAAATAATTGATTGCTTTATGTTCTCTTTTTTCCTAATATTCGCAGATTGATAACGATGTTTTATTTAATTTATTCTATTTATCTTGTTGGGTTTTTCAAGAAATTTGTAAGGATTTATTGATCATTATTTATCCTATTATATACTTAAATTTTACTGAATTATGATTTTAAATGTGTTTACAATATTTATCTTCACTATCTAGTCCCCCACATACATACATACATATATACATACATATATATATACATATATATATATATATATATATATATAAAACTATGTAGTTATGCGCTAAAGTTTTAATTTATGATAATATAATTCAAGTTTGACCGTAAGCTGCTACGTGAAATTTTTTATTTTTTATTTTTTGAACAAAAAAAAAGCTCCTCAAGAGGAGATGGAGTAATACCCGCTTTTTTTCATTCATTTAGATCAACGCTTTGTATTGAGAGTACCAAGCGATGGCTAGTACCAGAGGCTGTCGTCAAAGGGATCTTAGTAACCAATACGTACCTTTTCATTCATCAAACCTATGACCTAATACATGTAATCCAATTGGTATCCACCACTCAATGATTGTATGTTATTTTATTGTTGATGTGAAGTAGTATTTTATAAATTTTTGTGCTTTATGTTGCAAGTTTTCTTATGTATATTGGGTCATCGTATGACGCATAATTTATGCATGTCATCACAAGTATGTTTTTTTAAAAGCTTTTATTGGCAACAAAGCTTCTGAAGGAAATAAATTTTTCATAAGTAAATGTTTTAATAGAATGCCTAAATTATCTATATGTAAATTAAGTGTTATTGAGCCGTACGATATAAATTGTGATAAGTTTAAGGACTGTATTTAGGATGTGTCTCTTATATAAGTATGGGTATTCGGAGACAAAAGAGTCAGTATAGTCGATTTGAATGCATTTGTGCATGTGAGAGTGATATGAAATTCTAGTTTATCTCTAACTATTATCAGGCTCATTGTACATGCCTTTCATACATATGTACTAGTCACCAATGAATGACTTATTTAATATTACACTATGATAAATTTAAGAAATAATTCACAGTACTTCTATAATACTTCTATAAAGAAAGTAAGACCCTTTTTTTGAAAAGTATTATTTCTAAGACATAACCATGCATTGTAAGCACTACCCCATAAATATAAGTATGTTATAGGCGTTTGTTTGTACATATATTTCATATGTGATGTTATTTAACGTTTCAATTAAGCTGAGTTTAATTACTGAGTGGTATTACTCAATTTTACTCCCCAGTTTTTAGAAACACATGAGAATGATTTTGCAAACATTATTAAGAGTTAATTGATCCCCTTAGGCCACACTTAGGTTAAAAATATTAAGCTTCAAGAAATTTAGCAACTCAGTGTAAGGGTGGCTTATGGGTTTTGGGTTCTAAGATGAGAATTATGTAATTTTCTATTTTTTTTTACTTTATAATATTTACTTTCATATTCTTTTTGTTTAAAAATATTGGAATACTACATTAGTAGTGTTAATTCTAATTTATTTTTCAAAACCTAACTTCTTCAAAATCATTTTATATAATACATAGATGTTAGTTTGACTTTGTGCCTAAAATTTATTTAAATGCGACTATTTTTATTATAAGCAAATTACACTCAAAAGCGAACTATATACACATAAACATTTTAATTTGGAGAAATTTATATCATTAAAGTATGCAGAGTTAATAATAATAAAATTGTCATCAATTTATTTTAATTAAAGTTTACAATATTCAGAGTATATTTGTTGTATTTTAGCAGAGTTGATATAAAGAAGTTTTTGGTTCGACTCTTGTTGTCCCTAATTATTTTTTGTTAAAAAATATAAATGATAAAAATAATAATTAAAAAATATGTGGTGAAATCCTAGCCATTTTTGTTCTCTATTTTTTTCCTAAAGATTTCAAGAATTTAATTTGCTTTCTGCTAGGAGGATCTCCTTCTGTAGGAGCATCTCCTTCCTAGGTTTTTTTTATTTATATTCATTTTCTTCTTATTAGTTATTTTGAATAAAAACATATATTTATGTTTCTTTACCTAGATCGTTTAGATGTAAAGGCTGGAGGCAAGTTTGAGATGTATGATGGTTGAACAAGCTTACAAGGTGCTATAGGAAGGCTTACATAGGAGAGTATATGAGCATTATTTGGGGTTCAACAGTTCACTAATGTTAAATGGAGCTATGCAAGTAGTCATTGGAATTGACCTAGAATGGTGCCAACGTGCCTTTATAAATAGTAATGATTAGCTTGTATGATATATGAAAATGAGATTGGGTTGTATAGATGTCCAAGCTCATGTAGTTGAAGTAAGTGTGTATGTATTGAATCATGTGTAAGATTGTTAAGTAGTTTGTTATACGACCTATAGGCGTGAGTTGCAGTAGCCAATAGCATGTGAGCATAACAAATTGTAAAACTACTATATATACGGCAAGTATTAGAATGTAACAAGCATTGCACAATAAAGAGATAAAGAATTATTTATTGAAATCAGATTACAATTTAAACAATTTACTTTTCTTATTGAAGATTCCGTTTACATTTCAGTTTGTGGTACAGTGTGTGAAGGATACAAATATTGGTTAAGGGAAGATCAAATGATAGCCTCATGGTTGATTAGTTCCATGTCTCAGAAATTTGTTAAGAAAATGGTAGTTGTGAAACCAGGTGTTAGATTTAGGGAATACTAGAAGGGTTTTTTAATTCCCAATCATGGGCCAAAATAATGCAATATAAAGCTTAACTCAATTCCATAAAGAAAGGTGGCTTATGAATTAGTGATTTCATACAAAAGGTACAAACACTAGCAGCACAATTATCATCAATTGGATGTTACGTCAGTGATGAAGATAAATTCTTGCTATCTGTAATGGCTTGGATGGAAAATATGATTCAATTGTAGCAAATATTCAAGAAGGAGGTTCCTCAATACAAGAAGTGATTCATAAGCTTCTTGCATAAGAAGAAAGGTTGGAGAGAAAAAATTCAAATGCAGCATTATTGCCCTCTACAAATCTTGCAAGTACGCCAAGTGTCAACTATGCATAGCAAGATTCAAGAACTGATTAACATCAATAGTGACTGCATCAAATGTGAGTATTTCTAATAATTCAAACTCTTAATGTTCAAGCTAATCAGTTACAATCAATTCCCTCTGGAAATATTCAAAGTTATAATCAAGGTCCTGTGCAAAATCCAATGAGTAATGCATTCTTCAATCCATCATTCACTCAAAATTAAGTATTTGATCCTTATAGAAATAGGAATAGAGGAAGAGGATTCAACCCTAGAGGGAAACCACAATGTCAAATTTGTGGGAAATTTGGTCCTTATGCTGGGCATTGCTAGTTTAGATTTAATCAAACTTTTGTCCCAATAACAGATCAAAATAGAGGAGAAGCTCCTATGAATCAGTTCAATCAACAACCATTTAACCCATCACCACCTCAGTATAGCAAACAACAGAATGGTATTTGTCAAATGGTATGCAAGGTATTTATATGCCACCCACCTATCCTCATGTACCTTACTCCTCTCAACAACCTTACCAGCCTAATGCTTAGTTTTTTCAAGCTCCACAGTCTATACCTGTGCTAGCCTACCAGCAAAGTTCTAGTCAAGCCTTACCAAGCCTAAACCAACGTCTAATGCTAACGACTCCTAACTAATCAAACATCACCACAAATACACCTCAACCACAACATTATGCTATGTATGAAGCAACCACTCCTCCTTAGGTTGCATCAGACCCCACTTGGTTCATTGACTCAAGTGCATCACATCACGTGACATCTGACCCAGCTAATCTTACTGTGAAGATAGAATTTGAAGGAAACTAACAACTTCTGGTGGGCAATGGTGAAAACTTAAAAATTTCACATCTTGGTATGAATTCCTTTTCCTCTGATAAGGATAAGAAAAGAACTTTCTATCTCAAGAATATATTGCACGTGCCTAACATTGCAAAGAATTTATTAAGCGTCACCCAATTTACTAGAGACAATTCAATTTTTTTTCTTGAATTTCATCATAAGTATTGTGTTATGAAGGACAAACTCTCGAGAAAACACTACTATAGGGCAAGGTTGAGCATGGCTTATACTCTTTCAACATCAAGTTTGACAATGTTGGTAGATTTGCTAAAAAATGTCTTAGCAAGGAATTGATATCTCATGTAAGTGAATCTAGTTCCTATTCTGAATTTTCTTTGTGGCATAAAAGACTAGGTCATACAAATATTAAGGTTGTAAATGCTATGCTAAACGCTTGTAATAAGTCAGATGTAGTAGTTAAAGGACAATATGATGTATGTACAACTTGCCACTTAGGCAAAAGTCATCATTTACCATTTCAAGAAGTAATGAATAAAAGTAGCATTTTGTTAGAAGAAATTCATAGTGATGTATGAGGTCCTGCTCTCATAATGTCCTCAAATGGCTTTACATGGTATGTAATTTTCATGGATGAATGTTCGAGGTATTGTTGGATATATTTTCTCAAAGAAAAGACTGGTTTGAAACAAGCATTCATGCTGTTTAAAAGGCAAGCAAAATTGCATACTGGAAATAGAGTTAAAATGTTTCAATTAGATTGTGGGGGAGAATTTGATGCACCGAATGGTTTTTTAGCTAATGAAGGAATCAAAAGACTCATATCCTACTTATACACTTCTCAACAAAATGGAATGGATGAGAGAAAGAATAGGAAGGTAACTAAAATTGGACTTGCTTTTTTAGCTCAAAGATCTATGCCTTTAAAATTTTGGGATGAGGCAGTCTATGTTGCAGTTCATATCATGAACAGACTACCTTCCTCAATGTTGTCTTTTAAAAGTCCATTTCAAATGGTACATGGTGTCATTCCTGACTATGTGATGTTAAAAACATTTGGCTATAGATGTTACCCTTGTATGCACCCTTATAATAGTCACAAATTTGATTTTAAGTCTCAGCTCTGCACGTTCATTGACTACAGCAGTCTTCACAAGGGTTATAAGTGCTTAATTGAGCTTGGAAAAATCATTGATGCGAACCCCGCAACACGATTCCTATCGACCCAACTAGCTACGAGGCTAGAGAACCGAAGGAGAATGGTTTAAGACCCAACAACAATATTGGTAGGGATTTCTAAGCAAAACCACAGATTTTGGCTGCAGGAAACTCACCTCCACACTTGGATATTACGCACCACGCACGGAGAAGAGGTTGAACGCCACAAAGGGATGCAAATCCTTTGATAAGTTCTTGGTTTGCATTGAAGCAAGGAGCAACTTGGGCTCTCAATTTGTTTTCAAACAAATTTCTCATAAAATGATCAAAAGATTACAAAAAGAGTTGCACATATGGTCCTATTTATAGAGTACACATAAAACCTAAAAGAAAAGACAAGATCTAGGCCATTGGATTTGATCCAATGGTCAATATTACACATTTTACACTTGCGCCGCGGCGTGAAAATATTCATGCCGCGGCGAGGAGGCTCGGATTACAAAAGTAAAAGTAGGCAGGCCGCGGCGGAGTAAATTCCATGCCGCGGCGACGAACCAAAGCATCCAACCCGAGAGGTCTGTGCCCCGGCGCCCAAAAGCCATGCCGCGGTGCGCACGTCCTTGATCCTCTGCGCGCACACCTGCCCACACTTGCGCGCATGCCTGTTCCGTCTGCGCGCGCGTATCCCAGCCTTCATGCCCAAAACAGAAACACTTGCGCCGCGGCGCACATATTTCATGCCGCGGCGGGCACCTCTGGCCAAAAATCCCAATCAAAACAGAAAGTTGTTCGCCGCGGCGGGGGAATGTCATGCCGCGGTGCAGCTCCAAAACTCAACAACTCCACAATTAGCTCGGCACTCCCATGTGTCGCATGTTGGTGCCCTTGTTCGTGTTGTGGTGCGCCTTTCTACGCCAATATTTCACCCCCTCTTCGGCCGGGTCCATGATACGTGTCGGGCCTTGTTGGTGGCGCGATCTGGTTCGTATCAATTGTATAAAGGCATATTGTGTTTGATGAGAACTATTTTTTGTTTTCTACAACTTGTCAAAAGCTTCCCTCAGATAAAATGTTAATACTCAAGACATTTTTACCTGTGATTACAACAGGTCATCAAAATGCTCAAATGTTTGGTAATGAGTCTGTTCCTAATGATAATTCTGGAGTGGTCTCTTCACCCTCTAACTTTGAGCAAGAAAAATTATCTAGTGACCAGTCTAAGCATTTCAATCAACTTCATCTATGTAGGGATAGTATATCTGACACCATTGGGAATGAACCAATTCGGAGTGAGAACGAACAACTTGCTCAAAATGCTCCCCAAACAACTACCACTAACACTCATATGATGATCACACTATTAAAGGCTAGTATAAGGATGGTTTATTGTAATGAAGAGTGAGTTTGATGCTCTCATACGCAACAATACATGGGTGCTAGTACCTCTACCTTTAAGGAGGAAAACAACCTACTGTTGCACGATCAAGTACAAAGGCTGAGTATAAAAGACATGCATTAGTTACAACTGAGGTAACATGGGGATACAATCTATTCTTTCTGAACTTAAGATCCCTTGCCTTAGTGATCCTGTGCTATGGTGTGATAATACCAGTACTATTGCCTTGTCTTACAATCCTGTGTTTCTTTTAACAACGAAGCATATTAAGCTTGATTATCACTACATACTAGAGAAAGTACTCACAAAGCATCTTACCATACAATTTGTACCTACCTTTGATCAAAAGGAAAATATTTTTACTAAGATTTTACCTACTGCTCAGTTTGTGTTGTTAAGGAGCAAACTTGGTGTCACTTGCGTGCCACTAAGTTTGAGAGAGGATGTAAAGGCGGAAGGAGATTTTGAGATATATGCTGGTTGAACAGGCTTACAAGGTGCGAAGGCTTACAGAGGAGAGTGTATGAGCAGTATTTGGAGTTCAACAACTCACTAATGTTAAATGGAGCTATGCAAAGTAGTCATTGGAATTGACCTGGAATAATGCCAATGTGCCTTTACAAATAGTAATGATTGGCTTGTCTGATATATGAAAATGAGATTGGGTTGTATAGAAGTCCAAGCTCATGTAGTTGGAGTGAGCGTGAATGTACTGAATCATGTATAAGGTTGTTAAGTAGTTTGTTATACGAGCTATAGGCATAAGTTGCAGTAGCCAATAGCATGTGAGCATAACAGATTGCAAAACTGCTATATATACAACAGGTATTAGAATGTAATAAGCATTGCACAATAAAGAGATAAAGAATCATTCATTGAAATCAGATTACAAATTACACAATTTACTTTTCTTATTGAAGATTCAATTTACATTTCAGTTTGTAGTTTTCTTTTGACTAGAATGATCTATATCATGTTTATGCCAGTAAAATTTGTATTTTGTTGTCAATCTAAATCTTTATCTAGATCCATAATGTCAAACATCAAGAAGATTGCAATATAGTATCAAGATTTTGTTTTTTTTAAGAACAATCAATATATTAATTAGAGCAACTAAACAATATATTAATTGAAGCAACCAAACAGTGGATGGAAGAATCTTACAATAGAGCGATAGATAAAAGCTCAAGTTTTTCTCCGTGTGCTTAAGAAAGTTTTAAGTTTTGGTTTAACAATTTTAATTATTAATATATTTAGATTGATGATTTTTTTTAATCTAGATTGTACCCTTAAATTTTCATTTTCTAAAAAAAAAAAAAAATAGGTTTAATAAATTTTTATTTATAATATAATTTTTTTCAACATAAATTTCGATATGAAAATTGAAAATAAAGGCCAACACTCTCCTTGTTAGGTCAAATATTACTTTTTAGTTATTTAAAGAAACAAATGTTTTCGTTCAGGGAAAGTTTAATTAAGAAATTAAATTATTATGCTGTACTCATATTCATTTTTAACAGATTATATAAATATTATAAATACAATATATTTGACAATATAAATTAAATTTTAAATAAATTATTTGAAGTTTAATGATCATAAAATCATAAATTTTAATTTATATATGGACTAAACACAAATAATTACTTGCAACTATTATAAGTTTTTGTAGAAAAGTATGGTTTATTAAATTATTACTGATTTGGAAATCTCTTGTAGTTCAGGTGGTAAGATTCTTAATTCTCTTACCAAAAATTCAAGTTCAAATCTCACCCGAGTGTGTGAATGTATTTTCTCTTTATTAATTAAAAAAAAAGGAGACTTTAGTGTTGGAAAATTATTATTAATATGTGGGGCCACACATGTAGTTTTAAATGTGCTATGCTATCTTATAGTTTAGCCAATTAAAAGGTGATCTATAAAGTTTAATTTTGGCTGTCGGGTATTAAATTATTGTGAAATTAATATGTAGAGACCGGACTTGTATTTTTAAATTGATGAGGGGCCAATTTAAAAATACTAATTATTGATAACCGCCTTTGGCTGTTATCTATATAAAGGGGTTATGGTCCTCATTTGAGTGTAGTACTTGTAGAACACAAGTTTTCTCTGTATTCCCATCAACAGAGAAAAACCATTGAGATAACTACGCATCAATTGGAAGATCTGAACACATTCGATAGAAGAACACTATGGATTCTGGTACGCTTCCGCTATAATCTCTTCTTCTTCTCTTGATTCAACATGGGATTTAGAAAACTATGATTTTCACTTTCAGTAAACCAATTCTAACAAGTGGTATCAGAGTCAACCCATGTTTGATTCAAAAGAATCTATGAATTTTAGAGATTAATTTGTTTCTAATAAATTTTGTATGGTGTGTCATATAATCTAGAAAATAATTTATATTGTTGGGATTATATCTTACTAATTGTTTATATAGGCATATTTTATATATATATATACTTCACAAAATCTGTTTTAGTGTATATATATATGTTTTACGGTATTCGAACCCTTCTGATGGACATTATATATATATATATGTATTGTTACTTTCCTGTTTTTTAAAGTAAAGGACATTTGTTTTTTTTTTTTTTTTTGCTACATAGAATAGTCATGTGTATTGGGTACACATGGCTATGAGGGGACTCTTTGGGGTTTAAGAGTATCCAGCTATATCAGAAGGTAAGAGAGAGATATCAATGTCGCCTACTCTGTTATTATTAGAAGCCCATTGTATGAGGTTGTGAGCTCTGAAGTTGAGATCTCGTGGTATCCATCTAATGGAGATCATGTTAAATCTTGAGAGATGCTTATTCATTCCCTGTAAAATCTGTGCGGTTGAGGGATGAAGGTTTGTCCAATTTTCTTCAATGAGAGCATTAATGATTGTTTGGTTGTCACCTTCTAGATAGACTGATTGATGAGAAAAGTTTTTCAAGTAAGAGAAGGCTGCAGCAAAAGCTAAACTTTCAGCAATCTCACTGTTGATGGTGATCCTGTAATCAACCCAAGCATGAATTGTACGTCCATGGCTGTCAGTAGTGATAAATCCAAGTCCAGCTTGCCCATCTTGCCATGCAGCATCAAAATTAACTTTGATGGCGTGCGGTGGTGGGGGTTGCCACGTAGAAGGAATGAAAGTATTTTCTCCTACTTCATTTACCCGAGTCCAAGATTTATTGAGGATGGGTTTGAATTCATCGATGCGGTGATGAAGTCTGGAAATGAGTTGTTGCTGATGTAAGACTTTGCCTTTGTAGAGTATCTCATTCCTAAGCCACCAAACTTGGTCTATCATGAGTGTGGAGACTATAGTGAATTCAGCAACAGTTATGTCATTGGGTAGCCATTTTTTGGGAGGATTGATGATAAAGTTTATGTATTCAAAAATATCTAACCTCTCTAGGAATTCCCACCGGATGTGCCATTTCCATGTTAACCACCAAGAGCGAATTATGTCACATTTGAGGAAGAGATGAGTGGAGTCCTCGATTGCGTTATGACAGAGTGTGCAGAAAGGATCTTCTAATGGGTGAAACCGGCTAATGTTCTTTTTGGTGCTGAGGCAATTGGTCATAATTTTCCATAGCAAAAGTTTATGTCTTTCATGAAGTTTTGCTTTCCAGAGTTTCCGCCACAGTGGTGAGTCTGATAAAGGTGCTAATCTAGTGGCTACTTGAGTCCTGTAAGCATCTTTGACAGAATAAATGCCTGTGCCCGAGCCAAACCATTTAAGTTCATCGGAATTTTGAGATGGAGGGTCAAGCCTTGTTATGTAAGGGATTATGTTCGGCCGACATATGCTTCTTAAGAGAGTATGATCCCAACTCCAGAAATTTTGCCAACTGCACAGATCAGTTATCTGAAGTAAGTTTTGTAGGTTATGAGTAACCTGCACAGGAAGTTTTTGATCAGGTAGACCCGGTACCCAAGCATCCTGTTTGAAGTTGAAACTTTGACCATTACCCAATTTCCAGTAGCTACCTGCTGTAATAAGTTCTCTTGCCCATAGGAGGCCCTTCTAGGTATAAGAGTCACTGGTTCGTTGTTCAACATTCAGAAAATGGTTGTGTTTCAAGTACTTGGCTATGAAAATTGTGACCCATAATTTCTCAGGTTGGGTTATTAATTTCCATGCAGCTTTTGAGAGCATTGCCTTATTAAAATCCTCCATTTTACGAAAACCAAGTCCTCCCAAATTTTTTGGTAAACACAAGCAGTCTCAAGGCAGAGGTGAGTAATAGCGGTTGCTATGTACATTGTTAGTCCACCAAAAGCGCCTTATGATCGAATCTGCAGCCAGGCATACATTTACTGGGATTTTGAAGGTGCTCATGGAGTAGATTGGTAGGTTCTGTACAGTTGAGGTGATCAAGGTCATTTTACTTGCCTGTGAAAGTAATTTGGATTTCCAACTGTCCAATTTGAAGTGTAACTTATCAAGTACGCTGCTGAATTCTATTGTTTTTTTCCTGCCATGGGGGAAAGAGTGGCCTAGATATTTGAGTTGGTCAGCCAAAGTGGTCACTGAAAGTATTTGACATAAAGAGTGTTTCTGAGGAGTGGTTACATTCTTGGAGAAGAAGATTGCAGATTTATGGTAATTGATTTGTTGCCCAGACCAGTTACAATATGTGTCTAATATATGCTTGATTTGAATAGCTTCCTCAGCAGTACCTTTTAAAAAAATGAGAATATCATCTGCATAAAGTAAATGCGAGATTGTAGGAGCTGCTGGAGAGAGTTTGAGACCATGAATTAAATTTTGTCTTTCTGCTTTGAGCATCATCCTGGAGAAGCACTCTGTGACCATAATGAAAAGATAAGGGGATAGAGGGTCACCCTGCCGGAGTCCGCACTGTGGTTGGAAATGATCATGTGGTGCACCATTTATCAGAATTGAAAATGTCACTGTGGATATGCACTGATGTATGAGATTACACACTTTTGAGGAGAATCCCATGAGCCCCATGATGTGAAGAAGGAAGTTCCAATTTACAAGATCATAAGATTTTTTCATATCCAATTTTAAGCCCATTAAACCATTTTTTCCCCTTGTGGTCCTATTGATTTTTGTTGCAAGTTCGTGTGCCAGCAAGGTGTTTTCTGCAATCCATCTACCTAGAATAAAAGCAGCTTGGTAAGGTGAGATATGGTCTGCAATATAAGCTCTCAGTCTCTTAACTAATATTCGCGCTATGATCTTGTAGTTGACATTGCATAAACTGATGGGACGATAGTCAGTAACATGTATGGGATTTTGCACTTTAGAAATAAGTGTGATTCCAATTAGCATTTAGAGTCCCAGTCATAAAAAAATTTTGGATTTCTTTGGTAACATCTGCACCTATGGTGTCCCAGCTTTGTTTATAGAAAATGACAGAAAACCCATCTGGTCCAGGAGCTTTAAGAGCATGCATGTCCCACAGCGCTTCCTTTATTTCTTTTGGTGACAGTATGCTAGCAATATGATTGTTCTGATGAGATGTTATGACAGTGGGGAACAAATCTTGTATATCTTCACCAATCAGAGTAGGGGAAGTGGAGAACAGCTGCCGGAAGTGATTGGAGAAGGCTGTTTCAATTTTTGCTCTATTCCAAGTGAGTTCTCCACTATCTAACTTTAGGAGTGGGATATGATTTGTTGTTCTGCGGATAATGGTAGAAGTATGAAAAAACTTTGTGTTTCTGTCTCCATCAGAGAGCCAAAGTTCTCTTGACTTTTGCCTCCACAAGGAATCCTGTCTTTCGAGCTGTTCATTCAGTTGTTCCTTTAGGTGTTGTTCCAACTGTATTTGATCATCAGTTTGGGGAGAAGATTGTAAGAATTTGAGTTTTTGCTCCAGAGTTATGATCTGTTTCTGTACATAACCCAAATGATCTTTATTCCAACTAGTTAACTTTGTTGACAGTGATTTCAATTTGGAAGAGAGATTCATTGGTCCTTGAAAAGAATCCCATGTTTCTTGTATTATTGTCTTGCAATGTATATCCCGATACCACATGGCCATAAAGCGAAACGGACGAATCCGATAAGGTTCCCACATTCCATTTGCATGTAATATAATTGGGTTGTGATCGGAAGTGAATTTGGGAAGGTTGAAAACTTTAGCATTTGGGAATTGTATCAGCCAGTCAGATGAAGCAAGCACTCTATCTAACCTTTGCAGTATTCTGTCTGAAGAGTGTCTATTATTGCACCAAGTAAAGCGGGTTCCAGTGCTCCCAATGTCAATAGCATTTGTGTGCATGATAAATTGCTGGAGTGGGTTTTGAGAGTGGGAGGGAAAAGGCCTTCCTCCAAGTTTCTCTGATTTTTTGGTGATATTATTTAAATCTCCAATAAGTGCCCAAGGTTTATTTAAGTTGTTGATATGATTGGTTAAATGATTTGATGCTTAGGAGTATGATAAGGGGGAACATACACACAACAAAAGCAGATAGTATTATTTTGATTGATCGGGTGGGAAATATCAAAACATACATAAGTAGTTCCCACTTCTGTTATCGTTAAATGATAACTAGAGTTCCAAAATAACATATACCCTCCCCTATTTTTTTCAGCTGGTAAGATTTTGCTGTGTGCAAATCCAAGGTATCTTTGTAAAGGACATTTGTTTTGTTCCTGCAAAATTGCGAAAACGACAGTGATAAATTTTTTTTTTTTGTATTTTTTTTGTTTTGTTCGGTTTCTGAGAAACTAAAAAAAAAAAAAAAAAGTTTCGTTCGGTTCCTGCGAAACCGAAAGTACAATTGCTTTCGTGTAAAAAAAAAACTGTTTGCTCTATCTGGTATCAATATATATCAGATATATATCATAAAGGCTTTTTTTTTTTTTTTAACAAAAAGGGGCTCTAAAGTCCCCTTCTATTTTATTAATATAAAGAAAACACACTCACGCATCCGATGGGATTCGAACTTGAGTTCCAGGTGGGGGAATTGGAGTCTTACCACTTGGAGCACAAGAGATTCCCATGTACATATCATAAAGGCTTGATAGCATTCCGATAATATATATATAATATACAGTTTAAGTTACTTTTCGGTTTATATATATATATAATATACAGTTTATATATATATATTACTTTTCGGTTTATATATATATATATTACTTTTCGGTTACTTTTCGATTTTTATATATATATTATATATATAATATACAGTTTATATATATATTATTTTTCGGTTTATATATATTATATCAGATATATATATAATTTTGGCTATATATATATACATGTACGTGTGTGTAATAAATAAATTACATATATTATTGAAGCTTAATTCATGAATTAAGATTTTTTTTTTTAATTTTGATTAATTATGTACACATTTTTTTAACACTTATCTAGTATTCTAATTCACTCAATTTATACAAGATGTCACCAAAGTGGCCACTCTTGTGTATATTGATTTTGGGAGAATACTTGGATATGATGTTGGTGCATGTGTAATTCATGCGAATAATAACCAATCCAAAGAGGGGTTCATATTTGGCCGAATTACACACGCACCTGCGATGGTAATCGTATGACAATTATCAAGGTGACCTCATGTGAATAATGAATTGATGCAAACATGGATTTATTATTTGACATAACTTATTGTCATTGTTTGATCATTGCAACAAGAGTACCACTTACAATTAATATCATTGTCCAAAGGCTTGATATTAATGTTGTGCTTGGTATCTTGAAATGTTGTCATGTAATTAATCATTTTAATGACTGTTTACTTTGGTTATTTTATGCGAGTATAGTTTATTTATTTAATTTTGTTCTCTGTTCAGCTTTAATGTCTACTACTACAATATCTGCCAACATGAATAATGTTCCAATGTTAAATGGAACAAACTTTAAGGACTGGAAAGAGAACATATTGATTGTTCTTGGCTGCATGGACATAGACTTGGCATTAAGAATGCCAAAACCAAATGATCTCACTGCACAAAGTACCCTTGAGGAAATTGCATACTTTGAAAAGTGGGACCGTTCGAACAGGCTAAGTCTTATGATCATGAAGCGCGGGATTCCATAAGCCTTTCGAGGTGCAATAACAGATGACAATATCATTGTCAATAAGTTCCTTGAGAAAATTCAAAATCGTTTTGTCAAAAACGATAAAGCTGAAACAAGCACGCTCTTAGCAAGCTTGATTTCAATGAAATATAAGGGCAAAGGTAATGTCAGAGAGTACATCATGGAGATGTCTCATCTTGCTTCAAAACTTAAGGCACTAAAGCTTGACTTATCAGATGATTTGCTCGTGCATTTAATTCTGATCTCTCTTCCTGCACAATTCAGTCAATTTAAGGTCAGTTATAACTGCCAAAAGGAGAAATGGACTCTCAATGAGCTCATTTCATTTTGTGTGCAAGAGGAAGAGAGATTGAAGCAAGAGAGGACTGAAAGTGCTCATATGTCAAGCACTTTTAAGGGCAAGGGTAAAAGGAAGGATAAAGGAAAGGAAGTTGCTGTTCCTCAGGGTCCAGTGCATAAGAAACAGAAAAGTAATGAAGGTTGTTTCTTCTGTGGTAAGCCTGGACATCAGAAGAAGGAATGTGCTAAGTATAGCGCATGGCGTGAAAAGAAAGGTATAATTCCTGTTTTGGTCTGTTCTGAGATCAATTTAGCATCTGTACCAAGAAACACTTGGTGGGTAGATTCTGGTGCTACTACTCACATTTGTGTTTCTATGCAGGGTTGCCTAAACTACCGAGAGCCAACTGATGCTGAAAGACGTATCTTTGTGGGTGACGGCAAGTCGGTGGAAGTGAAGGCAATAGGGCATTTTAGATTGTTATTAAAAACTGGTTGTTATTTGGATTTGAAAGACACTTTTTTTGTACCATCTTTTAGACGGAATTTAATTTCTATTTCTGTTTTGGACAAATTGGGTTATTATTGTTCATTTGGAAATACTCAGTTTACTTTGTCTTTAAATTCAAATGTCATTGGTACTGGTTTACTTAATACTTTTGATAATCTATATTTGCTGGAAACTGTTTCATCTTATAATAAAACCTTGCATGTAGAGTCTTAGATAAGGAAACTTCAGCCTCATTATAGCACAAACGCTTAGGTCACATCTCTAAATCTAGAGTTGAGCGACTTGTGTCTGATGAGATTCTGGAATCCCTTGATTTTTCAGATTTTGATATCTGTGTTGAGTGTATCAAGAAAAAACATACCAAAATGAAGAAATTAGATGCAAATCGGACTACGGGCGTTTTAGAATTGATTCATACGGATATTTGTGGTCCATTCCCTACAGCATCTTGGAATGGTCAACAATATTTTATAACATTCATAGACGACTATTCTAGATATGGGTATCTATTTCTTATACATGAGAAATCACAGTCTTTGGACGTGTTCAAAACATTTAAGGCCGAAGTTGAGTTACAACTCAACAAACGGATAAAAAGTGTCAGATCTGACCGTGGTGGTGAATACTACGGTAGATACGACAAATCAAGTGAACAACATCCGGGACCGTTTGCTAAATACCTAGAGGAATGTGGAATCGTCCCTCAATACACTATGCCAGGGTCGCCTAGCATGAATGGTGTATCTAAGAGACGAAACAGGACTCTTAAAGACATGGTAAGAAGTATGATTAGTCAATCTACTTTACCAGAGTCACTCTGGGGTGAAGCTCTAAAGACAGCAACTTATATCCTGAATTGGGTGCCAACTAAAGCAGCTGCAAAAATGCCTTATGAACTTTGGGTTGGGCAAAAGCCTAGTCTAAAGCACTTGCGTATTTGGAGATGTCCTGCTGAAGCGAGGCCTTATAAACCTCATGCAAGAAAATTGGACTCCAAAACCATTAGCAGCTACTTTATTGGCTATGCAGAACGATCAAGGGGTTACAAGTTTTATGATCCTACTAGTAAGTCTATATTTGAGACGGGAATTGCAACATTTTTTGAGGATGTTGAGTTTGGGAGGGGAAATCGAGTTAGGAACATTGTCTTTGAGGAGGAAGAGGGAGTAATCCCAATTCCTGCTACTACTTTTCTTGACGATGTGCAGGTTTCCATACCTGTCATTGATCAAGAAATGAATTCAGATCCTCGGCAAGACAATGTTATTCAACCCCTTATTCAAAATGAGGTAATTGTTCCAGAGGAACCAATTCCTGAGGAACAACCTCAACAACCTCAACAACCCGAGCCATTGAGGCGATCCACGAGAGAAAGGAGATTTACAATTTCAGATGATTATGTTGTATATCTCCAGGAACATGAGGCAGAAAGTGGAATGTCGGAAGATGATCCAATCAACTTCCGCCAAGCCATGCAAAGTTCCAACTCTCATAAATGGATTGAAGCCATGAATGAGGAGTATAAATCTATGCAAGACAATAAAGTTTGGGAACTTGTCCCATTACCGGCTGGTGCGAATCCCGTTGGTTGTAAATGGATATTTAAAACCAAAAGGGATTCAAAGGGTAACGTGGAGAGGTATAAGGCACGTCTTGTAGCCAAAGGCTTTACTCAAAAAGAAGGAATTGACTTTAAAGAAACTTTCTCTCCGGTTTCCACGAAAGACTCTTTTAGGACAATTATGGCATTTGTTGCACATTTTGACCTTGAATTGCATCAAATGGATGTCAAAACAGCGTTTTTCAATGGTGACATTGAAGAAACAATTTATATGGTACAACCAGAAAACTTTGTAATAGGAGATTCAAAGAATATAGTTTGTAAATTGACGAAATCCATATATGGACTCAAGTAGGCTTCTCGTCAGTGGTACTTCAAGTTTCATCAAGTCATTGTTTCGTACGGTTTTGAGATGAATGTTGTTGATGATTGTGTGTATCACAAGTTCAGTGGGAGTAAGCACATTTTTCTGGTTTTGTATGTCGATGACATTTTACTTGCCACAAATGACATAGGCATCTTGCATGACACTAAGAGATTTCTATCAAAGAATTTTGAAATGAAAGATCTTGGTGAAGCTTCCTTTGTATTAGGAATTGAGATACACCGAGATCGCTCTAGGGGTATATTGGGATTGTCACAAAGGAACTATATTGAGAAAGTTCTCAATAGGTTTGGCATGCAAAATTGCAAACCAGGTGAAACCCCAGTCTCTAAGGGAGACAAATTTTGTCTCAGCCAATGCCCAAAGAATAGCCTTGAAATTAAAGAAATGCAGAAGATTCCTTATGCTTCGGCTGTAGGGAGTCTAATGTATGCCAAGTATATACGCGTCCGGATATTGCGTTCATAGTTGGCATGTTAGGTAGATATTTGAGTAACCTTGGCATGAATCATTAGAAAGCAGCCAAACGGGTTATGAGATACTTACAGAGAACAAAGGAGTATATGCTCACATATAGAAGATCAGATCGGTTAGAGATCATTGGGTACTCTGACTCTGATTTTGCTGGATGCCAAGACAGTAGGAGATCCACATCGGGTTATGTTTACCTGTTGGCTGGTGGGGCAATTTCTTGGCGGTCTGCCAAGCAAACGCTTGTGGCTTCATCCACCATGGTCGCAGAATTTGTGGCTTGTTATGAGGCATCAAATCATGGAATATGGCTGCAAAATTTTGTCACTGGGCTGCGTATTTTAGAAGGTGTTGAAAGACCACTCAAATTATTTTGTGACAATAAATCAGCGGTTCTATATTCTAACAACAACAGAAGCTCAACGACGTCAAAGCATATTGACATCAAGTTTTTGGTTGTGAAAGAAAGAGTGCAGAGTGGTCAGATTTTTATAGAGCACATAGGAACAAACTCCATGATAGCGGATCCGCTCACAAAGGGACTACCACCCAAGGTCTTTCACGAGCATACTGCTCATATGGGTGTTATTCTGTTTGAGGATACTTTAGTTTAGTAAGAGTTTGAATTTGATTTGTTATATACATATATTATTCAGTTTACTTTCTGCAGAAGTAAAGTTTTGGTTTAACACACTCTGTTAAGTAATGTGGTAGTATTGATCTCAATAAAGAATAAAGTAGGACTAGTTGAAAATAGACATGTTTGGATCACATTACATGTAATTTTCATGCTACACATCCATGATTGATCTATGTCATTTGGTTGTATTGGTATATGTGACCATTGATAGATTTAGTCACGATAAATGTGACGAAGATCGCTTTGATCCTGTATCAGTATGATTAATGGACGAGATTGTTCGAAAGTACCCTAATTGTGATGGCAATTTTATGAGCTCATAAGGTTATGCACATTTACAAAGTTACATATGTGGCCTAGTGGGAGATTGTTGGACAATTATTATTAATATGTGGGGCCACACATGTAGTTTTAAATGTGCTATGCTATCTTATAGTTTAGCCAATTAAAAGGTGATCTATAAAGTTTAATTTTGGCTGTCGGGTATTAAATTATCGTGAAATTAATGTGTAGAGACCGGACTTGTATTTTTAAATTGATGAGGGGCCAATTTAAAAATACTAATTATTGATAACCGCCTTTGGCGGTTATCTATATAAAGGGGTTATGGTCCCCATTTGAGTGTAGTACTTGTAGAACACAAGTTTTCTCTGTATCCCCATCAACAGAGAAAAACCATTGAGACAACTACGCATCAATTGGAAGATCTGAACCCGTTCGATAGAAGAACACTATGGATTCTGGTACGCTTCCGCTATAATCTCTTCTTCTTCTCTTGATTCAACATGGGATTTAGAAAACTATGATTTTCACTTTCAGTAAACCAATTCTAACATTTAGAACCTTTTTATTAGAAAAAAAAAATTATTACCGATGTCCTTGAGTCATGCATGAATTATGATGATACGAGTGAGAGAGATCCTTTGTTTTTCGATATAAAATTAAATGAGACGATAGAAAACCTTAATAGCGAAAAAAGTTACAATTGAGCATTTCATGTATATATCTTGAATAATTGATCCCAAAAAAATGTATATATCTATCTTGAACCAGTAAACCATCAACCAGCATCTAAAAGACTTTAACCTTGTTCAAATTTAGATGTCAAATTTACACATCAAATTATCCCAAGACTTACCAATTATTTGGTTAATTTATCTCCAATTGTTCTTCCCCTAGATTCCTTGCTTTAACATTTACTCTCTCCATCCTTTCATTACTCTTTATACTTTGAGTATAATTTGTATTCTCCATTTTCTTTGTTGATCAACATTTAAATTGGTCTTATTGCTAATTATATTAAGCACTATTTGAAATTCAGTATTCACTACTTAGTTGTGTTTTAATTTGTATTTTGTTCACGTAATGCAAATGTAGATAATAATTCTTTAAATATGTGGGTTGAATACACGTATAGGGATCCTTTCGTATTTTTTACATGTTATCCTGACTTTTTTCACTATGTGATTAGCCTGAAGGTACACTCGTATAATAGATAATTTTTTAATAATTAATATTACTATTTTTTCAATAAAAAATAATTTCATTAACATTAAGTATAATATTAGAAATATTCAAATATGAATTGATATTTTCTCCTATAATATGACCTCAAAGAAGAAAAATTTAAAACCCAATTAAACAACTTGAAATAAAAAGGATGTCTTGTTATTACTTCAAAATGTCTTGAATTCGTTAGTTAAAAAACAAAATCCAACGAGCCTTTTATATCACACTTGTATTCTCTATGTCCACGTAATACTTTGTTTATGTGTATGTATGCGTTGCAATGATATTGAAGATGGATAACTCTTTTTATTAACTTAGATATATATCATAATTTATATGATATAATTTAATTAATTTATTATTAGCAAGGGATCTCATAATTACTTCTTTATTTCACATCCTTAACTGTACATCAAATCAATAATTGAAACATCACTTGATACATACTACAACTTAATGTATATAGTACTACTTTATATAAGATTTATACTATATGTACACATATAAAGCACTCGTTTTTATATAAATTGTACTAGAATAGCAAAATTGATCCTAATCAAGATCATGGATTTAGAAGAAGCAGCGGAGGGGCTTTCTCTATCTGGATTCCCACTTCATAACGAGTAGAATAAAACCCAAAAGATGTTGCCAATTCACAGTCCTCGATCACCATTTGATCATCAAACACCATCAGATCAGTTGTTTCAATTCTTCAGTGATTGTAGATCAAACGACTATAACATGTGTTCTGCAGATGAAATTTCTTCTTTGGTAAGTTGATTCTGTAATATTAAAAACAATTCAATATGATATATATCTTAGTGTTTGTAGAAACCTTTCACCTATGAATGATTATATGATCGTTTCTTGAATGTTTTATGTGCTTGAAATTCTAACGAAGTCAACAGAAAAATTCCAATACTGAAAAGGATTAGAACTTAGGGAAAATAACAAAACTAACACCCCTCAAAAATTATAATAACAAAACTAGCACCCCTGTGTTCAATTAAAATTGAACGACGATAATTTAGACTCGTTCAATATTGAACGTTCAATATTATCCGTTCAATTAGAATTGAATGACGACAATTAGACCTATTTAATATTGAACGTTCAATATTTTACGTTCAAATTGAATATTGAACGTTCAATATTAAACGTTCAATTCTAATTGAACACAAGGGGGTGCTAGTTTTGTTATTATAATTTTTAGGGGTGCTATTTTTGGTAATTTCCCTAGAACTTATTAATCCACAATCTAAAAGCTTTTAAATATTTTTAGTAGAGAGAAGAAAATGTAAATCCTTGGTTTTTCTTTTTGTCTTTCCTCCTTTTTTTCTGTATTTTTTTTTTTTTTTTTTACGCTTGACAAGAGCGTCTTTTTTAAAGACCCAAGAAAAATTAACTGCTAAGCAGTTTTTCTTTTTTCATAATTTCCAACTAATTTTTTTTATCTTCTTTTAAATAAAAATATTTGGATAATCTTAAATGAGTTGGATCGGATACACCCATGGGCGACCCATTTGGATTCAAGTCCAAAATTCAACAAATTCCCTTAAAATAAAACTCATCACATTATCAAACATAGGAGACTATGAGCTCGTTTGGAGTGCTTCTTTTACAAGTAATTTTAAAAGAAGTGGTTTGATTAAAAGTGATTTTGAGAAAAGTATTTACGTATTTGGGATGAAAATGTGTTTTATTTTTTCATGATATTTAAGATCCTTAATATATGCCAATGTAGCCATACTATCACAACGAATCATTATAGGTTCCGATGCATTAGAAGCAACTCCAACGTGTTGGAAAAACCTTCTTAACCAAACAGCTTCTTACACTGCATCAATGCAAGCCGCAAACTCTACCTCTATGGTAAATAAGACAACACATGGTTTTTTTTTTACTACTCCAAGAGATAGCTCCTCCATTAAGGAGGAAAGCATATCCAGACGTATATTTGCATTCATTTATATCACCACTCTAATTAGCATCAGTATAGCCAACAATGTGCAAATTTGAGCTTTGATAACAAAGCATGTAATCAGCAATCCCTTTGAGGTATCTTAATATTCTCTTTACTGCTTTCCAATGAACAGATCCTGGTTTAAATTGGTATCTATACCAACCAGTCCAATTGCATAACATATGTTAGGACGAGTACACATTATAGCATACATCAGTCTCCCAACAGCACTAGAATATGGTACACGAGCCATTCAATCCCTTTTTTCAAGAGTCTTGGGTCCCATCTCACAGCTCAAGCTTTCACCTTTAGCAACAAGAATGTCAATGGGTTTGCAATTTTGCATTTGGAATCTTTCAACGATTTTATGTATATATGGCTCTTGAGAGAAACCTAATAGTCTCTAAGCTCGATCCCTAACAATTTTAACTCCAAGAACATAATTTGCCTCACTCATGTCTTTCCATGATTGAATCTCTTGACATTAAATATTATGCTTTTTAGTTCATTAATGGCCTAGGGGTGAGCTTGAAGGTGCATGACAAGTTTTATACTAAAAATTTTCCTCACCATTAATTAGCTTCCAACAGTTATATGCAATTTTTTCAAATTTTTATTCACATTTGCAATATTTTATTCATTACATTAATATTTAATTAACACAAATATTATTATATTATTATTTTTCTGCAACATCTGAATCCCCTAACACATATTTTGAGGTTACAAACTCTGTAGTTTGTTTTTACAATAATTTGATTCACTTTGAAACCAATGTAAACTTTGGGATATATGAGTAGACCAATATTTGATATTTGGAGGTGCACTAAGAAAGTTGTAAATATGGGAGAAGCGAGTGATATTTACCCCACATTTTTATTCAATAAATGTGACTCTAACATTATTTTTCAAATTTTTGGCTAAATTACTTAAACGCACTTTAAAAATAATAAAAAATGTTTAGAAAAATTACATAAAATAACAATATTAAAACTTATAATAAAAAATATCACCCAATAATATTAAATTTGATTTCATTGAAAGGGTTTAAATATTCATAATTCAACTTAAACGAACTTCAATTAGCAGCATTTAATGTGAAATGATGGCCATATCATCCATCTCCAAATGATGGACTATGCTTTAAGATATGTTTTGTATTTTATTGTTAAAAAACAAGGGTACTTAAATGGCTGCATGCCCTTTATTGGATTAATGCCGTTTAAAAGGGCCATATGGAGGGATGTTACTAAGTGCATGCTATTTGGATGCTAACAATGGAAATCTTTTACTTTCATTGGCTTGGATGGAAGTTGAAAGTGGATAGACAGTGGTTCTTGATGCTTATTGATAAGGTAATTGAACCTGAAGAAAGAAGACTCATATGCTTCATGAGAGACAGAAGATGAAAGGTATTAGCAACACCCTATCTCAAAATTTTCCAAACTTATACTTGGTTTTGTTGCAAACACATTTATGCCAATTTAGAAAGAAGTTCTTTAGTGTCAAATTGAGAAAGTTGTGTACGTTGGAAAGACGCAAAGGCAACAAACATAGGTGAAAGTGAAAAGGTGAAAAGATCGTATGGATTGAAATGTAGAACTTGCAAAGAGTTTTGGCCATAACTCTACCACATGCAAAAAAAGGAATGTCAATTCTACTCAAGTAAAATCTTTTTATGTTGTTATTTAGTATATTACATTTTTCTATACTAACTAATTTTAACCTTGATTAGAATACCAATCAAAGTGAAGTTCTAGCACAACAAATGGACCCAACACCTGCTGCTTAATCATTTCGTGACAAAGGTATTGTGGCAGCATTGTGAAATGATGGTCCCAAACTTTACCAGATTTTTTACTTTGGTCCCTAAATTTCTTTACATAATATTACATTCACTATTTTTTTAAATTTAATATTTTAGTCTAAATTTAAAGATAATGTGCTAAATATGTTAAATTTTAAATGTTAATGGACCAAATATGGAAGGAAATTTTTTTTTTTCATAAAATACAGTACAATTTAATCTAATTTTTAAATGTAGATTAAATGTGTCAATTTTAAAATATAATAGACGTAATATTTTGAAAAAAGTGAAGTGACAAATTTATGGACTAATATATAGTTTGCCTTAATAGTAAAATATTTAAGCTGGACCAAAGAGTGTTAACAAATGCAACAATAGTTACACGAACTAGAGATGGAAATTTGTCCAACTGTTCAAGTATTCACAAATACCCAACCCATTCGGGTCAAATCGAATTGGGGTGAAAATTAGACAGGATATTATTTATTTTATTTTTTCATGATTCTTAACTTGAATTATATGTGGAAGACAAAACGAAAATGTATTCTAACATGCCACAAATGTGAATTTAAATATAATATCATAGGATTCATTACATATTTTAAAAAAAAATTATATTTTACATAATTCTAATGTAATTATGAATTAAGAAAATTTAAAGCAATGAAAACTGATTTAATTTTTTGTTAACTAGCATCGTTTCAAATAATTATACAATTAATATTTTTCAATTATTTGTTAACTGGTGGTATGACCCATCTTTTCCTAACTTAAAGTTATATGTTCGAACCACAAAATATTCTTTACAAAAAACAAAATTAATTACATAAAAATTGTACTATTTTATTTTAGTTAAAAAAAAAAAAAAAAAAAACAAAGAAAGAAAGAAAGTCAAATGCGTCAAAGCTTGACCTTTGAATATTATCCCAACCAATACCCTGTTTAGTTTGAAACAATTTATTTCCAATTAACCTGAAGGTTAGAACGGTTCTGGTCTGATCTAGGTCTGTTTTCTAGCATGAACTCTTAATGCAATGTGTACCAGAGTTGAATCATTTTCATTTTGGAAGGACAAGGACAACTGGTAATTTTGGGTTGTGTTAGTATGTCAATAGTTTGCTCTAAAAAATCAATAGTTTATCGATATTGTGGTAATTGAGCCTCCATGACCTATGTGTTTTGTATGGAGTGACTTTGCATATACATGATGAAAATCCTTATGGTATTTAACACATATACATGATGAAAATTTCTGATTCCTTAGTCCATTGTTACAACTTAAGCAATGCCTTTATAGTTCCATAAAAGCCCCAACAGTAAGTTTGGTTTTAGACTTGCAAATAATATTGACGAAGAGATGCAACATGTTAATTATCATGCTTTAAGATTTACGAAACCTATACATGCTATTGGCTAGAAATTTGTCATGATGATAAGGAAGATGAGAAACGGTTTCATTGAAATACACTTGAGGTTTGCTCTGATTTCTTACACTCAAACGCTCATATGTTCATCTACTATTGTGGGACTGATATGTTTAGCTTCATGTTATTAATATTTATTGAGCCAGTGCAAGCTCAACCAGATGCTTTCCATCCATAATATTTAATCAATAGTTTGGACATCTGGAAACAGTTTTCACTCACTATCATTTGTAGTGTTTTTTTTTTCCATTCAGAAATGAGAAGTTTAATATTGAAGAATCCAAACAAACAATAAAACTCAGTCAATCACAACTGAAAATACAAGTGGCCAAACAAACTCACTCTATTTTAAGTAGGACAACTACTTGAAGGGAGTCGCCAAAACAAATCACCCAACAAGTTTTACAAAGCACAAGTCATCCAGTGAGCACCTCAGCCAATAGAGATAACTAGCTTCAGAAAACATACGGCATAACAACAATCACTATACAAACAAAGCACTTGCACAGTCAACACAAAAACTTGCAAACACACACTGCAACAACAAACAAAAGCCAACAGAAAACAAAAACAAGACTCAATAGTAAAATGCAAAGAAGTAAAAAAACTTACCTCCATTGAAATGATGTCATTTTCTCATTTTTGATTCAAATCTAAGCCCTGATAGAGAGAGAGAGATAGAGAGAGGAAAATGCCCTCTTTATATAAACAAGGAAAAAATTTACAAAAACATAATTTAAAAAAACTTGTAAGTATAGTCGTTAATTGTACCTAAAAGAAAATTTTAGACAAGAATAAAATATTTTAAATGTATCTAAAACGTATTAGGTATCTAAAACGTTTAAGGTACAATTGTTGACTCTACCCTAAAACGTTTAAGGTACACATTGGGTAGTAATTTAACTATGTACACATGGTGCCATTTGATTGGTCCTCGTCATTAGTAGAAAAGTCAAATGACACAGTCCGTGCACAGTTAAACAAATATTTATTAAATTATTTAATAATTTAAATATTAATTAATACTGGTTAATTACTAAAATGTCATCCAACAAAAACCTATAAATAAGTCCTCACAACATGAAAAGATAAATGTAAACTCATACCTAAATCTCTCAAATTCTTCTCTAATCTTAACATTCTCTCAAGAAATTGATTTAAGCATTGAAGTGGATACAACACCCTAAGGTATCATACCTTCTGATGTGATTTTTTAGTGACGTGTAGGGTCGACATGCCAAGTAATGCATCTGAACAAAAATTGACTTTAACATCTAGTGTCGTCTGTGGGAAAGAAATTTAGTGTCCAATCGATTGAGCTAACGAAAACTTAAGAATATTTATTGTGTTTTTCGTGTTCTTTGTCTTTGTTCATCGCATTCTTCATCAGCTTTACCCCTCAAAAGCACGTTCAATCCATAAAATAACTAAGATGAGATCCCAATCAAGTTCTTAAAACTCTTCTCCTCCCCCACGGGATGAGGAGCATGTAGAGGTTGAGGTGAGTAATCCACCCCCACCATAGAAAATCAAGAAAAATAAGAAGCCAGCCTTAAGTCTAAGGTTGAGCATACTAGAAAGCATTATGGAGCAATTCATGAAGTTCTAGGGACATTCTTAGAGGTAACCCAGTGCTTCAATGACACCTTCACTACCACTGGACCCTCTAAGGCATGACGCCCAGGAAGAACAACACCAAGTGCCCGGCATCAACCAAAACTCTAGAGATCTAGTCCATATTAAGTTGGGTCCTCCCTAAAGATCAGGACATACTCAATAAGAATGGCAGTGATGCCCTGCCACCCGTACCTCAAGCAATCAATGGCCAAGTTAGTGGCAGTGAACTAGGCTCAGAACGCTTGCACACTAGATGGCGAGACCTGAGGAACCTCCTAAAGTCTAAGTATCGTGCTTATTATGGCCAAGAAAGCTGCAATGATGAAGCTGATGATTCTACCCATGACAAACATTAAGGGTTGGACGTAGGCAATCACTTACAAATCCCATCGATTGGGGACTTGATAACTTGATGAAAGTAAAGTAATTTAACCACTTCAAGCAAGCTCTTTATCTTGTTTTGGACTAGATATTATCAAAAAAAGCTTGTTTTATGTTTAATTGTGTTAATGTAGGTGGAACGATAGCAAAAGGAGTCAAAAAGAGTCAATTAGGACAAATTTAGAATAGTCTCGATCTATCCAACTAGAATCTTGATCGATCGAGACCCTATCGAACTTGTAGCTAGACTTATCAAGTTTATATGTTTTTATGGTTAGATCGATATAACATTTGCTAGATCGATCAACCCAAAGACCTCAATCAGTCGAGCATCAATCAAACCTTCTAGGATCAAGTCTAGTCATTGCTCGCTCGATCTACCCAAGATGCTCAATCGATCGAGCCCATCAAGAATGTCCACATCAGCTCCATTTTCACTCCCAAGTCTCAATTTCAACCATTGGATCTTATGAAAATTGATCAAGGGTCCAAATTAGGTCCTTTCTAACCTAAATAGAAGTTATTTTGAGAGCCTAAGTCATTAATTAAGAGCCAAGCATATGATAGAAGAGCAGAGAAATCAATTTTTTAGTATGTGATTGATCTATTATTTTTTCCATTGTGATTGTGACCCAATTATATTGTTTAATCTAATTTTCATGTTATTAGTTGATTGGTCATCAATTGATATATAGAGGCAATTAGGTATATTTGAGAGAATTATTTAATTGTTTGTTATGATTGAACAACATACATTGTTTTTAAGCAAAGATATATGATTCTTATGTGTGTGATCTATAATTGTGGGCTTAATGAATAGTTTGCAACTTGATTGGCAAGAGAGTGTGATCCTGTTTATTATTGTATAGTGCGTAATTTATTTGAGAGATGAATGCGTTCTAGTTTCAATGCAATTGATCATATAATTCTTGTAACAATTATATGGGAAAATTTTAGTGGTTCACATGCTCAAAAAATTAGGAGTTTTAGGTTTCTAGAGCTCCTTCTCATATATTTTTGTTCTCGATAATTTAGCTATTTTAGTTATTAGTTTATTATTTTTTTACACTTTATCAAATTTTCTATAGTCCAAATAGTTTTAGTAATAGTCAAGGTGGTACTTAATTACAAATAATTAACTAGCTATGGGATCAATATCCGTACTTAGGTATACTATATTACTTGCACGACCCATACACTTGAGATTAGTATGTCAAGTTTTTGGCACCATTACAAGGGAGTTTTAACTACCATGTAAAGGATATCAATAGTGAATATCTGACACATTTATATGTTATAGTTGTAACAAGCTTGGCCACTTAGCTAGGAACTGCTGGAACAGACACAGGCGAACCTTACTAAAAAGCAACTTATTGCTATGACTTTGTTGGTGGATCCGAGGGATGGTAGGTAGACACTAGTGCTTCTTGCCATGTTTGCTATGATCATGAATTGTTCAAGTCTTATTCTGAAACTGAGGATAAGAAAATGTTGTTGGGTGATTCCTACTTCACTAAAGTTGCTGGGACTTGTAAGGTAGAATTGAAGTTCATCTATGAAAAGACTATCATCTTGAAGAATGTCTTGCATAATCCAGAGATGAGAAATAACTTAATTTCGAGCTTTTTTTAACAAGGTTGGGTTTACTCAAACTATTGGGGCTTATTTGTATACAATAACTAAGAATAATATTTTTGTTGAAAAAGGGTATGCCACTGATGACATTTTTAAATTGAATAATGAAATTAATACAGCAACTTCTTCTACTTTTTTTTTTTTTTTTTTTTTATATTTGGCACGCTAGATTTTGTCACATAAATAAATGCATAATAAAGATTATGAGTATCTTAGGACTTATTCCTAAATTATACTCGAATAATTTTGAAAAATGTGATTTTTGTAGTCAAGCTAAAATAACCAAAATTTCACATAAATTAGTAGTTAGAAAATCTAAATCATTAGATTTAATTCACTCTGATATTTGTGAACTAGGTGGTGTTTTAACTAGAAATAAAAAATACTATTTTATAACTTTTGTTGATGACTTTTCTCATTATACTTTTATATATCTTATAAAAAATAAAAGTGAAGTATTTGACATATTTCAAACATTTTTGACTAAAATTGAAAATCATCTTAATAGAAAAATAAAAATAAAAGATTTTTTAGTGATAGAGGTACTGAATATCATTCCACTATTTTCAATGATTTTTATAAAACTCATGGGATCATTCATGAAAAATTGCATATTATTCTCTTAAAATGAATGACAAACTTTGAAAGAAAAAAAAATAAAAACTTTTACTGAATCAATTATTGCAATTTTACTAAACTATGGTACTGCTTCTCATTCGTTGGGAGAAATTTTATTAACTATCTATTATGTGCTTAATAGAGTGCCTAAATCTTCAAGTAAAATTTCTCCATATGAAATTTTTAAAAACAAGAAATCTAACTTATCTTATTTTAAAACTTGGGGATGTTTGGTCTATTTTCATATTCCTAATCCTAAAAGAAATAAACTTGTTAGTAGAGCATATGAATGTGTGTTTATTGGATATACTGTGAATAGTAAAGCTTATAGATTTTATGACTTGAATAATCATGTAGTAATAGAATCAAATAATGCTAATTTTTATGAAAAGAAGTTTCCTTTTAAATTGAAGAATAGTGGGGCTCGTCTTCTAGTAATTTATTCATGATTAGAAATAGTTAACCAAATGAGGAGTTAGATTATGAACATAAGAAAAATAAATGAGTTTGAACCACTAAGGATTATGAGTCTGATTTTTATGTTTATACCTTAGAGAAAGATCTCTAAACTCTTCAAGAAGTCTTGTCTTCTTTAGATGCCAACTTATGGAAAGAAGTCATTAATGATAAAATGAACTCTTTTGAGTCTAATAGGACTTGACATTTAGTTGACTTACCCCTTAGTTGTAAGATGATCGATTGTAAATGGATATTTGAGAAGAAATTGAAACCAGATGGTGCCATTGAAAAGTATAAAGCTCGTCATGTAACCAAAGGGTATAGGCAAAAGAAAATGTATATTTCTTAGATACCTTTTCACATGTAACTAGAATGACTTCCATACGTGTGCTTTTTTCCCTTGTTGCTATTCATGATCTAGTTGTGTACCAAATAAATGTTAAAACTGCCTTTTTAAATGTTGTGATTTAGAAGAAGAGATTTATATGTAAAAACTTGAGAGTTTTGTTGTCCCTGGTCAAGAAAATAAAGTTTACAAACAAGCACCTAAGCAATGGCTTGAAAATTTTGATAATCTTGTTATCTTGCATAGTTTCAAAATGAATGAAAGTGACAAATGCATTTATTATAAATCTAAAAATAACATTTGCATTATTTTAAGTCTTTATATGGATGACTTGCTTATTCTTGGTTCTAATATTCATGTCTCATAAATATTGTAAAAAACTTGTGTGCTAATTTTGACGTGAAAGACCTCGAAGAAACAAGTGTAATCCTTGGTATAAAGATTACTAGGTTTGAAAATGGACTTTTTTAGATCAATTTCATTACATTAAGAAGATCTTAAAAAATATATAATTGCTTTAAGTACAAACTTGCATGTACTTCTTATGACCCTAGTGTAAAGTTGTTCAAGAATACTAGAGATAGTGTTAGAAAAGTGAGTAAGCGAGCATCATTGGTAGCTTATGTTATGCTATTGATTGCACTGGGCTCGACATAGCTATGTTGTGAGATTACTATGTAGGTTTACTAGTAGACTTAGTATAGAACAATGGAATGTTATTAAAAGGGTCATGAGATATCTAAAAAGGACTATGAATCTTGGATTACATTATCAGAAGTTTTTCGCTATCCTAGAAGGATACAACAATGCTAATTGAAAGACCCTTTCAAAAGACTCCAAAGAAACTCGCAGCTATATTAGCATAGCTAGTGGAGATGTTTCTTTGAAATCTAAGAAATAGACTATTTTGGCCCAATCAACGATAGACTCTGAGATGATAGCGCTAGCTACTGCTAATGAAAAAGTAGACTGGTTAAGAAGTCCGTTAGCTGATATCTCTTTGTAAGAAAGACCGATTCTAGTAGTCTTGATCCACTGCGATAGTACCGCAGCTATTGCAAAGATTCAGAACGGTTAATATCATTGTAAGAGACGACAGATACATTGCAAGAAAAGTATTGTTAGAGAATTTCTCTCTACAGAGCTATAAGATTGGAGCATGTACATAGTGATGATAATTTGGCTAATCCTTTGACGAAAGGATTAGCTAGAGAAAAGGTTTTCAAAACCTTAAAAGGAATGGGACTAAAGCCCTTAGAATTAAGTCATTTATGAAGGTAATTGAGCTTATAGGCTAGGGATCCCAAGAAATAAGTTCAGTGGGTAATAACAAGTTATGAATTGATATGGGATGAATCATGCTATTGTCAGTCCTATTCCATATTATTATAAGCATAAAATCCTGAAGCAATAGAATGATGAGTTAATTATTAAGTCTTAATGAGTTCAATACTTTATGTGGAGTGGAATACATAGCAACATGAGTTCTCTTAATAGACTTACTTATGTGAATGTGGAATTATGGCTGCTTCCTATGAAATTTTTTAGCAAAATTCACTAGAGTATTCACTATACTGAGATAGATGTGCATAGTTATAAAGTACTAGCTTTTTGAACTACACTTTAGAGAGGTTGTTACATGTGATGTTGTTAGAGATAGAGTTCAAAACTACAAGTTAGTATATTCTAAACCATATTCACTATGCAAAAGATCAAGTTGATAAACACATTTTGCCTATGCACAATCATATATTTTGATTGATTGGTTTTTCGATAAAAACTATTTTTTAAAAAAATTCAAGTAGGAGGTTGTTGGAACTAAATAATAAATTTTGAAAAAAAGAGAAAAGTGTCAATGTGAGTTTACCCTCTCCATTTTGTTTTGTCCTACATTGCTTTTTTACATTTTTTTAGAAGTGTATATAAGCTATTAAAAATAGACTTAAGATTGGGCCCCAAGTAGTACCTACTTTTGTAAAGGGAAGAGGATAAGCAATTGTGGGTTCACCTTTCACACCGCGTGCCGCTGCCGTCCGTTGGACCTTGCGAGTCAAGGGAGTGTATGAGGTAAGGTGGCACTTTATTTTTTAAATAAATTTATTTTATTTAATTAATTTTTCCCAACAGTGAGATAAGAACTCAGTTATAAATTTTATTCTTATCCAGATCGAGTCAGTCCTTACCCACGACTCTCACGACCTTTTTTCACGCACATCGTTCTTAATCTCCCATTTTTTTGTGACCGCTAGCTGCGAATTTTAGTTATAAATAGAGCCTCAATGCTCTCAGTTTTTTAGAACTCAAAAACACATTCTCTCAAGCGCTCACTGTCTCTTTTTTTTCTTCTCCACTGAAATAAATAAATACTTTACAGGAAAACATTTTCTTTCCCTTTCATTGTTTTTTGTTTCCAAAAAATAATTAATTTGCATGTGTAGTATTACAATCTTCAATCAGTGCATTAATGTTCCAAGACAAATAAAAATTTTGTATAATTTTATCATGAGAACGACGGAGCTGTGACTGCTTGTACATATTTGAGTACAGCCGTAAAATGTTTTAAAAAAAGAGATTTAATCTGTTACTCAACTCAAGTAGTAATTTGATAATTTTGTTCTTGTTTTTTTATATTCTGCACCATCAATATTCTTTAGCATCCTCTTTACGTATCTTCCTTTTAAGTTTATGATATTTTTCATAATTTTCGAGCAGATTTCACAAGCATTTTTTTAGAAGTACTTTTGCTAACTTCAAGCGGATTGCTACGTGTCTTAGATTGATGGTTTCTCTTTTTATTGGTATGCCAGCCAAGAAAACAGTGGGATGATAAGATATATTAAGAGAAAGTCTTGGTAAATGTTATATTTCTTAGAACTTTATTCATTCTAGCCATCACTTCTTTAGTTTAGTGATAATATTTGAAGAATGACATGTTCTTTCAATGTGATGGAATGTTCAGGTGGTTGGGTATCTGTTGTTCCTGCTGCAATTTTTGATTTTTTCATGGAGTTATATGCAAAGAGTCCTTATTGGATTTTTAAGGTTATAGTAATTTCTGAATCCTCTACCCATTTGATTGTTGGATTATAAAAAAATTTAGAATATAGCTTGTTTTGCTAAATTTTTTTACTTTCATTAGTTTTGATTCTGTAAAATTTTCCTTCTTGTTGGGGGTGAGAATTATATTTTAAAGATTACTCCGATGCTTTGAGCAAGTGTAATTATTAACTTTTTTTTTTTATAAACAAATGGGAGACTGGAATCAGTAGGCGCACCAGGGTGCCCCATCAGAATGGAAAGCAGTCTTTGGCACCCTTTTTATTTTCCAACCACCCATAAATATTATTAACTAAATAAAAAGTAATGAGTACAGAACTTTGCATCAGCAGAACCTATAAGAAGGTTTTTCGACCATATCAGAAATAGTAAAGTGACGCGCGAAAGATGGTACATTCCACCACCAAGTCGCCGTACAAAAACTAGAAGATCTGGAAGCTAAGCCATCAGCAGTAGAATTATCCTCTCGGTAAATATGAGAACAGTGGAAGTTCATGCGTGCAATCCGAGCCAAACAATCTGTCCAAGGTGAGAGCCATCGCCATAGCACCATATGAGATCTAGGGCGGAATAAATTTACCACATACGCAGAGTCAAACTCCAACCAAATCTTATTCCAACCAAACCTGTCTGCATATTTTATTGCATTAATAGCCCTTGCTAGCTCAGCCTCATAGGCATAGGAAACCCCTAAAGGAGCACAAAAACAAATCCTTGACAAAAGATTTAGAGGCTCGAAAAATTCTCGCACAACCTGAAAGACTAGGTGCCCCAAACGCAGCCCCATCCATGTTTACCTTTAACCAACCTGGAGGAGGAGGATGCCAGTTAACTTCAATCACCTTTGGGGATCTTGGCAGTATACCACGAAAAGCATAATTATTAACTTCTTTCTGTTGTGTTTTTAGATTTGTTGTATGGTTTAATTGATATTGTTCGTGAGTAAGTTGTCAATGGTATGTACGAGTTGTAGGGAAATTGTAAATTGAAATTAAAAAAAACCAACTGTCATGGTAACACTTATTTATAATGTCGTTTGGATCGATAACATTAATTAGTTATATTTTTTTTGGAGCATTATAATAAGTTTACGATAATAGTTAATAACGGTCATTAAAGTACTCCTTTTCAACATAGTAAAAGAAAAAAAAAGTTGGAAAATTACCAAAAATAATACCCCTAAAACTTATAGTAACAAAACTAACACCCTTAATAATATTAAACGTTCAATTTAAACATGAAATATTAAACGTTCAATTTAAACATGAAATATTAAACGTTCAATATTGAACGGGTCTAAATTGTCATCGTTCAATTCTAATTGAATGGATGTTCAAAGAAAAATGACATATTAATCATTTTTTTTAATTGTGAAAATATAAGTTTGAACACAAGGGGTGCTAGTTTTATTATTACAAGTTTAAGGGGTGCTAGTTTTGTTATTTTTCCAAAAAAGTTTATATGTTCAATTACATATGTGTCTAAAAAGAGAGCTTGATGAAATTTATCTTGTTTATCTCTTTTTATCGAGAATTTAATTATATATTAAAAATTGCTTTAAATATATTAATAGATAATAAATTGTATGCTTATGAGTGTATCTGTGTATGTATGTACACCTATATGTGATTATTTTAACAAAGTCAATAACTCTATCCACGTGAACTAAGCATGACCCTCTCTATATGAACTCTAAGACTCAATGTGAGCATGAAGATGAGACTTTTTGTAATACCCTATTCTTACATGAACTAAACATTTGAGTCAAATTTATATTTTCAAAATTGTTATAAATTTACCCTCAATATTTAGAAAATAAAATTTATGAACTTAATTTGTGAGGTGAAGATATTTTAATAATTAAAAAGTATTTAAACTAAATTCTGAAAATTTTGAGCAAAGTTACCAAAATGCCCCTTACTCCTAAAATTTTTCTTGTTATGAGACAATGATATTTCAATCTTTTCACCTTAAAAAGGATTTCTCACAAAAAAAAAATGTTGATCGAGTATGAAATTTTGAGAACACATGATGTGAACCTAGCAACACGATTCCTACGACCCACAAACAACAAGACTTGAAAACCACAAGATATACAGTTCAAGACCCAACAATAAATTAGCATGAAATTTTTAAGCATAAAACCAGATTTTTGGCTGCAAGATACTCACCTCAACACATGGATATTACTCACCACACACTAAGAAGAGAAGAAACGCCACAAAGGGATGCAAATCCTTTTGATAAGTTTGGTTGAAAGGGACAAAGAGCTTTGAGCTCTCAACTTTGATTGAAAAATCAAAAATTTCATAAATGATCCAAGATTGTTATTTAGTGGATGCACATGAAGTATTTATAGAGAACAATAAAAACCTAAAGTGAAGAAAAGATCCTGGCCATTGGATTTGATCCAATGGTCAAAATTACACAAAATTAACTTGTGTCGCGGCGGGTAAAATAATTGTGCCGCAGCGAGGAGGCTCGAAAAATAATTAAAAATAGGCGAGCTGCGATGGATGAAAATCCATGCCGCAGCAAGGAACACACAAATTCAACCCGAGAAGCTTGTGCTGAGGCGCCCAAAAGCCATGCCGCAATGTGCACATCCTTCCTCCTCTACTCGCACGTCTGCCCAACCTTATTGCCAAAAACAGGAACCCTTGGGCCGCGGCGCCCCACATGCGTGCCGCAGCGCGCATCCCTTGCAAGAATACTTTCAGCAGTCGTGAGAAATCATAGTTCTCTTATGTTTTCTTTCCTTCTTCTCTCTTCTTGACGTTTCTAAGGAAAAATCTCAAAAAGTGAAAGGGGATTTCTTTTCTAGATTCAATTTTTATAACCAAACACACCTTTAAGTGATTTTGGTATGTATACAAACTTCCTTCCTATTTACTTCTTTTAATTAAATTCTATTTATGATCTGAAAAACACATTTTAAAACAAAAGGATCAGCCATGGATGATTTTTACAAAAATAATCTAAGAAAAAGATATTTGTGATGTTGTGAACTTCTTATAAAACTATTTTTTTAAAAATTGAAATGAAAACTGAGAAACTTCCACAATGATTTAGGGTTAAATTATATTTCTGAAAAGCTCTGAATATCTAATATATCACAAATTTTACGATTTGTAATTCGAAGTTTGCTATGCAAAGTTATACCTATTTAAATGAAGGTTGTTTTATGAAACATAAACTCCAAGAACCCTCGATATTTTTGGTATTTTAAATGGTTATACATTTTAGATTTGAGTAAATTTTTTTTTTTTAAAGTTGTCTAGTGTTTGAAACATTTCACGGTTTGTTATTTCGATATTTCTAGACAAAATTATATCTGTTTAACCGAGAGGATGTCAAGTAAGATTGGTACTGAAAAAACTGTTTGAAAACAAATAAGTATTTATGTAATTTGACATAGTTTTACTGATTGAAATGGATAAATTATATGTTATTTTAAATTTTAAGATGTCTAGTTTAATATGAATTTTACTATGTATTATTCCAAGCTTGTTAGACAAATTTATAGTCATTTAACTTAAAATGTCTTGTTGAAATCGTGCTGTAAAAACTGTTTTGAAATAATTTGTTTTCTATAGATTTGAAAGGGTTGCATATATGATATTTGAGTGTGTAATATATGATTTTAAAGTTTGAAATGTCTATTTTCTTATATGATTTTACATAAATAAATTTAAACATTTTTACCAAAAATTATATGTAAATATACAAAGGTAGATTAAGAGTACCCTAAAACTACTTAAATACGACAATCAACTTTTAGCAACCCCTATTTTGGAAATGTTAAAGTGCCTCTTTTTTTGTACTAAATAAGCAAGCTATGCCGTTACTCATGTTCTAACACAAGTATGGTTATCTAGGAAGAGTCGAGCAAGCAGACCCTATAGTACACGTAGAGAACCATCAGTGATATAGTACAGTGAGTAGATACTTAAAATCTTTCTAAAGTATTGATAATATTGTGTTGAACTACATTCATGTTCAAGTAATCCAATGTATACAAGTTGCATATTTATGAAAAGTGCATTCATATTAACTAGTACTAGAAAAACATATATCAATTCAATGCACTTCAAGTTAACTAGTCCAGTTCAGCTTAGTATGGTGTCTACCAACTCAGTATAATATTACAAGTTCAGTATCAAGTTACAAGTTTAGTATGATAACAAATTCAGTTATGTCAGTGTGCACATAACTCATGTATCAGCAAAGCCAACTAAGCCATTTTAATGGTTGTATCAAGCAAATTTTTCACATGAGTAGTTGAGAGCTAGTGCTAGTACTAAATGTCTCCTCCGTGAGTAATTAAATATCCCACGTGTGTAGTTGAGAGCTAGTGCTAGGGCTAAATATCTTCTCCATGTGCGATCAGATTCCTAAGTCCTCTTTGCAATAAAAATATTGTTCTCATGGTTTTACATTGTATTTACATACTGATCATAACGTTTTATATTCTAAAGATCATGAACATATAAATATTTATCAGAATATTATTTTATTATAAGTCATAAGCATGTCATTCATAGTTTCACAAGTATCAAATTATGATTATTTCATAATACTCAAGTTATACATTTATGAGTTCATTATTTTACCATAAAGACAATGTATAGGTTTTTATTATCAATATGCATTTCATGATAATTCATAGACAGTTCATACACAGTTTACATAAGTACTATGTTATTTTATAAAACTTATCTACTTACTGAGCTCTCAAGCTTACCTTTTTATATTTATTTTCCACTCCTAGGTAACAGGTTTTAAGACCACATCAATTCAATTTGAAGGCTTAGGATCCATCTTTTGTTGTGCAATTTAGGTTGTTACTTTGATCTTCTTTTCACCTTGTACAGTGTTTTCTGGCTTTGTGTTTTTGACTAGTGACCAAGGCAGGAAGTCTTTTGTGTTGTATTGTATGTATCTGACAATATGTAGTATTGTTTAGCCATGAGACACTTTCTGGATATGTAAAGTTATATAAAGTTTGCTGGATTGTGGAAATATTTATCCTTTAAAATTATGGTCATTTACTGCAAGGAGGATAGTTCAATAATTAGGAAAAATTTTATCTAAATTTTTATAAATTTTTTGCACAAAATTTTCCTGTTAAACCAAGATTGATTTAAAATGTTAGTTAGTATGTTTTCTAATAACACGTCATATGCTCTAGTGTTGAGCTATGACAGGTCTTGACACTTCCTTGTAAAAGAGAGAAGTTGAACCATAGTATAAGATATAAATATAATGCATATCTTTGATTAAGAGGAGTTAAATGCAATGTAAATGTTATATTTGGTTAATAGTAGTAGGAACCATAATGAGAATTTTGATTTAAGTGTTAATTTAAAAAGGAATGTAAATCATTTTAATAGTATCAAAAATACTCATTTCTCTCACACTTCTCAAGAATACTTTAGAATGGTCTATTTTCTCTACAACTATTTATTATTTTTTCACATTTAAAAATGAAAAAAAAATATTTTCTAATTTTACTTCATTAATAATTTTATAAATGTTACTTTAATATTTATAATTACGTTTTGATTCCATTACTCAAACAAATATAATAATAGTAATATTATTTTTATTGGATTTTATTCATATTACCATTCTTATTCTCTCTACGTATTCATTCTACAAACCAAACATGACCAAAAGAAAATGTATATCTTGGACTTAGGAAGAGTTTAACCATGTGGAACATTATGCGAGGGGAGACTATGAGAGCTTGTGCAAGTAACGTCTCATATTGATTAAATTTAGGTAGATTCTTGGATTAATAAGTTAACTTTTTGATATGAAACCCCCGGTCCTGAGTTAATCTCAAAAAGGATGGAGTTGGTTACTATTTTGAAGCAGAGACACAAGTCTAATGAAGTTTCTTTGAAATGTCAACAAGGAGTCTGCTGGACATTTTACTTGCAAGAATATAAAAATATAGGCATTGAGATAGGGAAGTTTCTCACGTATGGATGTAATGGTCACGTAAAACTTCAGCAATTTGGCAATAACATTTTGCAATTAGGAGAAGTTATTTTCCAAATTTCAGGTTCTAAATCTGTAATATTTCGGTAAAGTAATATAATAACTTTTAAGATTCTCCAGCAAAACAATAATTTGTATAATTTTGTTCCTTCTAATCATTTCATGAGAATATTAATAAAATAAAAAAATTACTAGATTTTTCAATTAATGTGACACTTTATTAAGTAGATTCTAATCCAAGCTCTTGAACACTATCAATGAAGGATGACGAAAATGGTGTTGTTTAAAAAAAAAAAAAAAAACTGATTTCAAAATTGAAGAGCTAGCACTTAACAATTTCTTACATCAATAAAGTTAATCAAGAATTTAACAAAGTCATACATTTTTCAATGCCTTTCTGTTGACCAACCTGATCTCTAAACACAATAACAAAGTGACGATGAATGCTGATTGTCCTGCAAATCAAACCGTGTTTATACATAATTGCGAGGAACCGAAACGTATATCCAATAAACTAATGCTGGTTAAACGGCATAAATTTTAATCAGGTATGTAAAAGATCTTGAGTTCAAGTCGAAGTTACAGCAGTGAGAGTTTATGTTGTAGGGAAAAAAAAGCTCTGCTGCCACTCCACTATTATATTATATAGTGAGTGGAAATTAATCAACATGATCTGTTTTGCACTCGTCAAAACCAAACCATTATTCGTGACTTTGCTCTCTCTCAGCCACTAAATATGGAAACAGAGACAACCCAACATTCCACTTCAAATTTTAAAATCAGGACACATTGCATTATCTTCCTTACATTAAACTATATATAAAGTTAAAACCCCTTAAACCTTTCATCTTCAACTTAATAATAATAACCACTTAAGCTCATAATTTTCATATACAATTTTGAGCTTTCCATGCTCAAATCTAATGGCAAAAGCGTTCAAGTGCATAGTTGTGCTTGCAATGCTAATCATGTCATTTATTGAATCAGAAAGCCGAGTTTCAAGAAAAGACCTTGGAGTGGATCTTGGTGGTGGGATAGGAGTTGGGGTTGGAGAAGGAATAGGTCTTGGACTTGGAGGAGGAAGCGGGTCAGGTGCTGGAGTCGGATCCGGGTCTGGATCAGGTTCGTCTTCATCGTCAAGTTCCAATTCACACTCTTCTGGTGGGGGTCATTCAAGCTTTGAAGCAGGATCATATGCTGGGTCTCGTTCTGGTTCTGGTGCTGCCACTGAGGCCGGTTCAAGAGCCGGGCTCGGTCTGGGTCCGGATCAGGACGTGGGGGTGGCAACTAAGAAAATAAATATACAAAATGGATTGCTATAGACATACACATTTTTGTCCTCACGTTACTTATATTGTGATTTGTGTCAATATTATCTAAAAAAAAATATAAATCACTTCTCTAATTTTCAAAATAATTCTAACACATGTGAAAGTTTTTAGTTACAGATCAAATATACCTAGAGGGGGGGAATATGTTATTTTTAATTTTAACAAATATTAATTATGTAACATAATCATAACGGCCAGACATGCAATCGCATGTAAAGATAAAATACGGAATAAAAAATAACACACGATATTTTTAGGTGGAAACAACCTAGGCCACTCCAATGACCTAAGAGGAAAATCACCGGTCCACCGGACCACCTAACTATCCACTATGAAAATCAATGTTCAATTACAACCATAGGTCCTAGAACTACCCTTCACAGATAGATCCCCCTTTCTATAATTTACTTACGAGCCGCCGCTCCTTTCATAGCCTCCACAAGCTTGGTGTTTGGATCCGGACCAACGTTCCGATCTACTTGATTCCCACAAGATCAATCGAACTCGTCAACTTTGGTAATTTCGAGTCACACGAAATACCGAACACGTTACCTGAAACGTTAGCACAAATAGCACAAGTGCAAAGTGTGTCCAAGAGCGGATTCAAACAATGAAAAACCCTAACTAGCAAATTCAACAGTATATGATGTAAAAATAAATTAGCTAGTAAACTCTAGAACTATCATGCAATTCTAAATATCATGAAAGACAATTAGGCACGTGAATTATTCAAACATAACCACACAGTATGTTTGAACAATTAAAATAAGAAAGTGCCTAAGCTTAAAGATGAAGAGAAAAAGATTTTTCTTTGAAAACATAATTCAGATATGGAAAATATTAGTTTTGTGTGTAGTAAAATATTTTGCACAAAAAGTGTTGCTTATATAGAGTCTAGTTTAACTTGAAAGAGGATTAATAATAGAGTACAACTCTACTCATATCAGGATTTAGCTTTGACAACAATTCTACTCATGTTAGGATTTTGCTTTCACAATAATTTTACTCAAATAAGGACTCTTCTTTCACAACCATTCTATTCACAACAATTCTACTCATATAAGGATTCTACTTTCACAAGAATTCTACTCATATCAGGATTTTGCTTTCACAAGAATTCTACTCATATCAGGATTCTACTTTCACAACAATTCTACTCATATAAGGATTTTGCATTTAACATTAAATGAGTCAAATTGGTAAAAGTAACATATGTGCCAAATTAAAAACAGAGTTGTAGTAGAACTGAAAAACTGCCTCGATCGATCTAGCAAAGAACTCGATCGATCTAGACAATGCTCGATCGATCAACCAATACTCAATCGATCTAACAATGCAATTTCAAACCCGAGAGCACCTAGATCGAAGTCGATCCAGACTCGATCAATCGAACTATTCTTTCGATCGATCAACCAACATGTGCACAGTTTATTTTTCGTTACAATCCAAACTAAGTGTAGTGTACAATTGTGTGAGGATGTATGTATGAGATCATATTTTACCTTTCATATGAGCATTGCAACCTTGGTAACTCCATCATCATGTATCATCTGATTGAACGGTGAACACTTATGTTAGATTACAATTAAACATTTTGTCCACGAAAATTGCCAATAAAAATAAACCTTACAACATGTTACAATATAAAGAATATAAATGCAAAATAAGTACAAAAGTGAATAATATTAGTATTTCTCAGTATCTCCACGTTTAGGTCAATGATAATAGATGGATTATTTGATATTCACTACTATAAATAGTTTAATTTGTTCTTAAATAAGGTTGATTGTCATGAAGTAGTAGTTGTGATTCTTAAGTGTTAGTCTCCAATGTTAGCTTTCTCAAAATCTTTGATAAATTGTTCTTGCTTTGTATCATCTGCATGTACTTTTGATTATCAGCTATAATATTATCTTTTTCTTACATAAGTTATATTTATATATATCTTTCATGCGTTCATATAACTAAGTACGACATACATCATTATTTATTTCATGTTCTATAGTTTGTGGTTCAAAATCTTTTAGACGGACTAAAATTTGCTATCTATTATTCTTCAAAAGGTAAAAGCTGCTTTTTATGGGTTAAAATACTGGTTTGAGAATAAGACACTTTTTATATTTTAAGTTATATATTTATATTATTGAGTGATATTTTAATAGTATTTATATTATTATTTTAGTATCTATTTTTATTTATATTATTAAAATATGTAGTTTAATACCTAAGCTTATTTATTGGAATTTTTTTGTCAAAAAAGTTATAAAAATTCAAAATTTTGTTAAAAAAAAAAAAAAGAAAGATAATTATAGCATTTAAGATTATTTCTTAAAAAAAAAAAGGTGATATATATATATATATATAACATTTACACAGTAATACATAGATATATACATTTACGAGTTTAAACTCGTGTCTTCTCAGTGCCTACAAAAATCATATATTATTGCATAACAAGATAATTGATAATTATTTTTTACAATAATTTACTATTCGTACACTAGTAAGATAATTGTATTTTAATTGTTGACAACATATTTTCTTAAGAAAATTGGGTGAGAAATTTTTTAGTTGTTAACAACAAAAATAGATCAATGAGAGAAATTACAAGGTAGCATAGTTCTAAAAAATATTATCATGTATTTCTTTTAAGGAGTACTGGATTCTATCACTAAAATGTTTATTCTTATTAAAAAAAAAATATACTTTATTTATTTTTTTAAAATTATACAAATTTAAAAAAAAAAAATCAGTTTTCTTATTGTTTATTTCTATTGTTAACAATTAAAAAATTCAATTAGTTTTTTTTTTATAAGAAAATAATCTTAAATGCAAAAAATCCAAAACTATCCATCTTTTTTTTTTAATAAATATTATAGTTTTTTTTTGAAAAAATAAGTGTTAATATGTGAATTTGAATATTAAATTAGCACCTTTTAATAATATAATTGAGAATAAATATTAAAATAATAATATAGACATAACCAGTAGTTATCAACCCTCAAATATCAATCTAAAAAAGAAGTTTTCTTTTTCAAGTATGGTTTGTATATACTGTTAAGGTAGTTTAACTATTATTTTATTTTAAAAAATATTATAATAATAAATATTGTATCATACTTTTTATTGATAAAAAATTCTCTTACAAATTTAACTAATTATAAAAATTAATAAATTAAATATGATTGACAAAACTTATTTAGGGACAACATATTAGAAGATTTTTTTCACCACTTACACAGCTAAACAAAATTAAAATTAATTAAAATTATTAAACTTCTTAAAATTGGGTTAATTAAGAATTTAAATATATTCATTCTCTTTGAAAAATGGGTCGGTTATTATTACCTCGACCAATTATATAACTTTTTAACATTTGATAAATTTAAGTTTTTAAATAAATGGGATAAAATAAAGTATGTATTAAGGGTGTATTTATTTTTAAATAGAAAATGATGTTTTCAAATAATTTAATAAGGGTAAATATATTGTCTCAACTCGTTTTATTAAAGCCACAATTCATTTAATCATAATTTTAGTAAAATGACAATATTATCCTTTAAATGTATTAAATGCATAAAAAAAAAAAAAACTCATTGATGTATAAAATTTAACATTATCATTTTTTTAGAATTAATATTAAATGAATTGTGACATTAACAAAATAAAAAGGAAAAAAGTTGCAGCAATAGTACCACAGTACCACCTTATAATAAATTTATCATAATTTCTTTATATTTTCGTGAAGTAATAGGTTATTACATAATGGAAGAATCAATTTTGCATGTAACAATAGGTCTTTATTGTATACATATAAAAATAAACAATTATTATTAAAATCAATTTAGCAAAAATAATTGAATATTTATCGATTAAAAATTATTAAAAAAATAATTATAATAAAATTAATATAATAACTATAAAATTAATTAAAAACAAAAGAATGTCTCCGTTGATTGGGGCATATAGAGAGGCAACAATTCGTTATTTATCAAGTACTACTTTAGATGAGGTGGTACCTTGAAGATGATATTTTGCTTAGGCCGACTATTTGGAGAAAGTTTATCACATCGAGTTACATTCCTCCCATATTTACAAAGAGGCAAATGCAGTAGTTGAAAGCATAACTTCTAGAATTCTTAATTTTTATACAATGATTTGGTGGTAGAAAGCACCATTATTTGCTAGTTCTTTATTTATTCGTATGATAACAGCAAACTCAATTATAGAATTTGCTAAAATATGCTTTGTATATCTTTTTTAATATTTAATAATACTTGTAATAGAAGGGTTAAATAAAGAAGGTGTTAAGTTGTGCCAACTTAATTAAAAAAAAAAATGGTACATTCACTCAAGCCCGCTGAGTATAAAATTTTATTTATAAAAAAAAAAACCTATAAGTATTCAAAAGGATGTAAAGTAATTTTTTTTTATGTAGAATTTGATGTAACGCAATTCTGTTTGTTTGTTTCTTTTTTTTTTTTTTCACTAGAACATTCTTAATTTATGAAAATTTATAAAAGCCAAGAAATCTATTTATTTATTTATTTTTGTGAAAAAACCCAACCAAGTCATTTGTACAATAATACTAGTGGGAAAGTGGGATCAAAATAACTTGTTGCGTTTAATACTGAATAATAGAACCCTCTTTTCGTTTGATATAAAAAAAAATTACACTTTCTTTTCTTTTCTTTTCTTTTTTAATTACTATCTAAAAAATTATTTATTAATTTGAACCAACAATAATATATTAGCCTAATAAAAATTTAACATTATAAATTATAACTGTGAAAAAGAAGTGAAAACTACTTTCAACTTTCCTTATTCTTTCCCCCTTCGTAATAATGTTATGCTATTAGTTAGATCCGTGGTCATGAACTAATAAATAATTCCTCCTACTATCTACTTAACTAGTTATAATGTAAGAAAAAGCAAATAAGAGTTTCTCATCGAAAGAATATGATAATAAAAAAAGAATTTTATATTCTATGTATTATTTATAATTATAAAAGATATATTTTAGTCTTTTTTTTTTTTTAAGTAATACACTTTAGGTTTCCTAATTTTTTAAAATGTACACTTAAATCTAATTTCTCAAAAAAAATTTAATTTCTTAGTACATGATTCTCATGTAACTTTTTAAGAGTATAATTTTATAATTTCAAATTTTTTTGCTAAAAAATGTAATAAATAAATAAATAAATAATAATTAATTAAATTATGAGACAGAAAAAAAATTAAAGAAAAACTGATCAAATTTTTCATAAAAATTTAAATTATTTTATCAAAAGTGATTTTTTTTTTAATATTTTATTAAAAAAATATTAAAATTTCAAAATTATCCTTATAAAAAATTAAGAATTTTTTAATTATGTGCTAAGAAATTAACAATTTTTTAAGAAATTGAACTTAAGTGTATATTTTAAAAAGCTAAGGGACCTAAGATGTGACACTTGAAAGAAAAGTTGCTAAAGTGTACATTTTAAAAAATAAAAGACTAGTGGAGTACCAAACCCATAAAAGAAGGTGTAAAAATGCTTGGATTACTCTTCCCAATAATGTTGACCTTTTAGGTTGCAACTCGATGGCACTTTTTGGAGGTCCATTAGAGCCTGTTAGGCTTATAATAATTGGTATTAGAGCTAATAATTGAGAGATTATTAACACATGCATGTTAGCCCATATGGGGTCTATGTCAAAAGATGAAATTTGTTTGATAATTTAGAAGGAGACACGCAACAAACCTTTACATACTGGTGATGGGCTAAATCAATGGTATTGGGCTCAAGTGAACTAAGTAAGAAGTTGCAAAAGTGGTATAACTCCCTTTGCCACATTAGCAACAACAAGGGGACTACAAGTTGAGCTCAAGGGAGAGCATTATGGTTCAAGGAAGAGCCATAAAATCCTCTAAGGAAGGGACCGTAAAAATAAAGGCAAACAATAGTCTTACATTAAAAGAGTATGGCATTAGAAAAATGGTATATAAGTTGCTTAGATTACTCCTCCTAATAAGTTTGAAAAGGTTGAAATTTTATAGTACTTATGAGAGGCCCATCCTATTGAGCTTCCAACATATAAGATATTCATAGTATAGCACAATTGATGCTTCAAACAAGATGTTCAATAAGCCCTACAATGAAAATAGTTATTTGTAAGCCTTACAAAACTAAGACTATCACTTCAAACTAGCTGAACAAAAATAACAATGAAAGTAGCTACTTTATAGTACCGAAGTAGTTCAAGCCCACATGAAGCAGCCTATAACAAATTAGATCAATCAATTAAGACATATATACAGCTTCTCATATATTGCTAAAGTTAGGTATATAGTGTTGAGAGGTGCTTTTTCTTGCTTGGTTGTAATTACAGGTTGTTATATGAGTTGTTTGATAGATGGAGGGAAGAGCAAACAAGGCCAGAGGAGCAGTGGAGTAGCGACTGACGATGAGTGTACAAGCAATGAAGGCTCACAACGATGAGGGGAAGGGCTGAGTTTTTGTATTGGGGTTTGGTTGTTATATGAGGTAACACTATTATATGTATGTGTGTTTTAACTTTTTATTCAATGTATAGTATTCGTAACATATGATTTTTTTTTTCTTTCTATATCTATATTTTTAATTATTAAATAAAATATATTTTAATTTTAGTTTTAATAAAAACAAGATTTAAATTTAGTGTAATACAAAAGGCCCCAGTTATGCATCTTGCATAGAGCCACAAAATATATTGGGCCAGGCTGACGATAACTTTAAAATTTTGTTTTGTTTGAGTTCAAAATTGTAAGGATATGTGTGGTGTACAATTTCTAGAAAGTATTTTTAAGAAAAAACATAGCGGGAAAATGAGTGGATCATGCGGTCCACGTTTAGGTTGACTTGTTTACGATCCAATTTATATAAACTTGACTCAGACTCAACTTATTTATTGTACAGGTCAAAACGTGCAATCTTGATCCAAGTTATTTAATAAATGGATTTACCCATTTAACCAATTTAACTCGTTTAAATATACCAAATAACAAATATTACATTTTATAATATAAAAAAATTTGACATATTGTATCAAGTATTTACAAATACCATGTAACCTACTAACATAATAATAAATTCTAATTAGATTCTAAAAATTAAATTAATTTAAGCATTATTTCAATAAAAAAAACGTTAAAATATTACTTAATATAAAATAAAAATAATATCAATAATCATAAGTATTGTGATACATCAAAATTAAGGTGTTAAAGTCTCAAATACTAACAAAAAGGTCTAACAAAAATATATATCATAAATTTCTTGTGAGTAAAACCTTATTTTAAGTTTAAAATAAACAATAAATAATCAAAGCATACAAAATTAAAAATAAACAACATATTATTATAAATTGATAAAAATATGAAAATAAAAGATGAAATAAATTTAAACATCACCCCAAGAATATTTCAAAGGACAAACTTACAAAATTATTAAATTAAAAATAATTACCTACATACCCTAATAATTTTTATTATTTAATCGTGTTGCTTATACGGGTCATAGTTTATTCGAATTAATCAGTTATGACATGATTTTTTAAATGGGTTGATCTGTTTACAACCCAACCCATATAAGCTCAATTCGGACCTGACTATTTCATGGGTGGATCGTGTCAAGTTCGCGAATCGTGTAAAAAAATGTGGCTTTAATATGTAATTTGTGTTTTTAGTTTGTTTGATTTTTTTATTTTTTTTTATTTTACTTCAAATGTTACTTAAAAGTGTTTCTAATAAGCAACTTTTTTGAATAAAATAAAAAATAAAACATTTTAAGTGCTTTAGGGAACGGAAATGTACATTTTGTACTTATAATAATAATAAAAAAATTATGTGCTCTTTTTAAAGTAATTTCTTATAAAATCACATTCCAAATATTAGGAAAATATACAAGGTCATTTTCCATTGTCGTCACCAACTTTTCCATTGTTACAGTTTGTTTGCATCGCGTTGGTGTGCTTGTCTAATTTGTTCTGTAATTTTTGGGTTTTGTTGAAGCTTGTAGGTGGTATAGTTGTTATTTGTGGTTTTTTTTTTTTGTTGTTGTTGAGTTCATGGTGTTGTGATAATGTTTATAAGAATTGTGAGCTTCAAGCATCATCATATTTTGAAGGTTGTCGGGGCATATATGGGTTTTAATTTTAAGTATAAATCTATAAATAAATTTAGTAATCCTTTGTTGAAGTTGGGGGTTGGTCAACTGAGAGCTAACTTTGGACACTCATTATTTGCTATAAATTTTATATTTTGTATAGTGTATAAGTAATATGAGATATTCACTATCAAAAAGTTAACCTCAAAGGAAGTTAAATCTTATGTTACTTATAAAAAATACACTAGTATCATTGTTTAGCAATGTGGGACATTATTTTTATACTCTAACATTCTCCCTCAAAGTGTGAGTCATTTGGTTCAACGCGCTTTGTATTTTTAACATGTTTTATTATATTCTAAATTTATTACGTCACTTGTCTTTTTTATTTTTGCAAAGTCCTTTTTTTTTTTTTTTGGTAAGGATGTGCATTAGATTTTTTTTGTTTGGTTCATTTGATCACTAAAGCTCTGTTATTATATAAATTTTATATTTTATAGTTTATAAGAAACATGAAACATTCATTTCTAAAAAGTTAATCTCAAAGAAAACTAAGTCTTATACTACTTATAAACACTACATTAATATCATTGTTTAGTAATATGAGACATTCTTTTTAAACTCTAATATATGCTACCTAATTTCAATTTTGGATGTTCTTCAGGCATAAGGTTATTTTGGGGAACTTTTTTTATGTTAGATATATATTTCAAAATTGATTTTATTACCTGTTGTACTTTGAATTTTGATGATTGATAAAATTTATTTCTTTATAAAAAAATTGACCAATTATTAGTATACAAAGACTTGTATGTGCATGGTTGTAATTTGGTAGCATCAAAAAATTTATATGATATATGAAAATGTAAGATCAGAGTTTAAATTTATGGAGTTGTGGTTGTTATAAAAGAAAGGAAAAGAAAAAAGGAAAAAAAAAAAAAAAAAAAAACCTTGAATGCAAAGCTTTAGCATGTGCACTTAACCACATCAACTTTATAATTTTTTGTAAAAAAATTAACAGCTTTAATTTTACTTTTAATTTTAATGTATTTTTGTTAGAATTTGAGCCAAATGACTAATATGTCATTCAGAAATTGAAATAAGAAAATCGTGCAAGTGGCAAGTAAAATAAAAGCAAAAGGAAAAGCGCAAGAAAGTTCCAATTGTATGACATGAAAGCGTAGAACCCCCCATGTTGTGAGAGAGTGGGATCATGTTTTCATGATCTGCCAACTTGCCTGCCACTCTAAGCTCGAGGAGTGTGTGTGTATATATATATATATATATATATATTGTACTTTTATTTAATTTTATAAAGTTCAATAATTATTTATATAAATACAATAATGTTTTCTTTTTCGAGAAAAAGAGATCCGATAACGCCGTCATTCTCTATTCATCCAAATTAGCACCTATATTTGAGGGTACTGAAATGAGCTAGCACCAAAAATTATTGTGGAGGGATCTTATTAACCATTACGTAGCTTTTCAACAGCCTTAATCCCATAATCTCGTGCATATTGTTAAGATTTATTGATGAAATAGGAAAATAAATTAGAGTTTAATATAGTAGAGATTATTGTATTTAATTAGTATCATTTTCTAACTTTTTTTTTATTATATAAATATATGTATTCTTTACAAAGCAATCATTTAGAAATATACAAACAATCTTTCATTCTTCTTTTAAGTGGTATCAGAGCCACCAATGGTTTTGTAAACCCAAATTTATCTCATAAAAAAAATCAAAAACTACCCACAACTAGTCGCTGCCCAGCTCTTCCACATGAAATCCAACCTTTCCACCCAAACTCGCGCCGCCATCCCACCACAACCAATTCCCTCACCGCCACTGCCTATCCCCAACCACCAACCAAACAGATCCAACCTCTCATGGCGCCTACCATAGCCAGCACAGAACTACAACTCGCCGCCATATCCACGCACAACTGCCCAAAACCCCAACCACCACCAGGCACCAGCCATACAAAACCCCTACCCACCACCAAGCTGAAACCTACCCGAGAACCCAAACCAGTCTTCCTTGCCATCTTAGCCAACCCGAGCACCACATAACCCCTAGTGTCGCCCAACTCCCGTAGAAACCACCAACTACGTTGTGTTTGTCCGTGGCCAACGTAGTGGTGCCAAGCACCGCCGCGATCCATCTTCGCTATTCTAGTACCACTGATTCATCCTCCCACAATAGGTAATATCTATTTTCTATTAAGATCCAATATTTGAAGCTGCCCATTTTTTGATTAAAAAATAGGACGAAGAAAAGAAAAAAAAAATGAGTAAACCAATTGAATCCTCCGAAACCAAATATGTTCCAGTTTTTGTTCAGTCTGAGAGTCCATTTAATGCAATCATTCTACTTATTGAAACAAATTATGATGTGTGGTCTCAATTGATGGAAATGCAGTTTGTTGAAAGAAAAAAAAACTCTCCTACATCATGGGCAACATTGCTCTACCTGCTGTACCAGACAAGGGATATGATATGTATGCTAAAAATCAAAAGGTGAAACACTAGCTTCTAATGTCCATGTTTTTTGACCTCATGAAGCACTATCTCTGTATACTCACTGCCTGTGAAATCTGGAGTACTCTTTCCAAAGTTTTTTATGATGATATTGATAAGCTACATGTCTATTCTTTGCATTAGCAAGCTTTTTTTTGCTAAATAAGTGTCAAATAACTCTCTATATACTATGGGGAGTTAATTGAAATCTTTCGAGAACTAGATCATCATGATAAAGTGGTAATGAAGGATCATCATGATGTTACCACATACCGGCAATCCATTGAACGAACCCGAGTACACATTTTTCTTACTAGTTTGGATAAAAATTTTGGTAAACTCAGACGAGAAATTTTACATCATAAGCCACACCACAGTATGGAAGAATGTTATTTCTTAATTCGTGAGGCAATCTGTTTTGCTACTTTGAATGAGGACAATGAGAAACCTGAAGCTTCCACTATGATTTTTTCTATCGACCCAGTCCGACATCACAACCCACCCAAATCCACCAATTCAAAGATTTCCAACAATTCCGACAAACCTACATACAAATGTACTTACTACAATCAAACAGGTCATTTAAAAATTCCTTGCTTCGAACTTATTGCATATCCAGATTGGTGGGACCCAACACGACATTAGAATTCCAAGAAGCCATCTACTCAGCAATTGCTTAAGCACAGGAGGACAATGTCACTCCTACGTCATCAGCGTTGGTAACCACTACAAACACTGGATGTAAGATCCTAAACATTTCTACACCTATTTTGAATAGTGCATGGATAATTGATTCTAAGGCTACTAATCATATGCCATTTGATGTTAGACAAATCTCAACCCTTAATCCATCCTTCCAAAATTGTATCTCCAAGGCCAATAATAATACCACCCCAGTTATTGGGGAAGGATCATCATATCTTGCTAATACTTTACATCTTGATTCTATGTTAGTTGTTCCCTCGTTAGATTATAACCATCTGTCAATCTCACCAATCACTAATACCTTATATTTTGTTGTTATTTTTTGGCCTAATTTTGTGTGTTTAAAGGACATTCAAACTCGACAAATGATTGGTTATGGTGTTAAGAGAGCAAAGTTGTATTTCTTGGACTTGGAGTCAAAAACTTCCAGTAGATTAGAACAAACTTTCGTAGTCAAAAGCATTGGTTCCCCAAAGAAGATAACTAAGATTTGGCTATTTAAAAAGGTTGTTTCCTTGTTTATTTACGAATTTAGATATTTATGTTTTCAAATGGGATATGTGTGAACTTACAAAAATTCATTGTGCTTCATTTCCTTTGAGTTTAAATAAAAGTCCAATTCCTTTTATGGTTATTCACTCTGATGTTTGGGGACCATCCAAAGTTCCCACATTGGGAGGGTCCCATTGGTTTGTTACTTTTATAGATGATTATAATAAAATGACTTGGTTATGTTTGATGAAGTCCAAATCTAAAGTTAAGCTACTATTTCAAAAGTTTTATACCACCATTCGTACACAGTATAATGCCTGAATACAGGTATTACGAAGTGATAATGGGAGGGAATACCATAGTTCTAACCTCAGCAATTTTTGGACTTTCATGGCTTAATCCATCAAACTAGTTGTTCGAATACACCTTAATAGAATAGTGTCGCCGAACACAAGAATAGACACTTATTGGAAGTTTTTTGCGCTTCTCTAATCGAGGCTCACATGCCCTTATGCTACTGCGACGAAGCTCTTCTCTTTGCCGCATATCTCATCAATTGTGTTCCATCTTGTACTATCAACTTCTAAACACCCTTCCAGACACTTGCAGAAGTTATTGTTTCTCCAACAATCCCAAACCTAACCTCACATGTCTTCGAATGTGTTGCCTATGTTCATCTTCACAAACACCAATCCAATAAGCTAATGCCTCGAGTCTTGAAATGTGTTTTTGTCGGATATGTGATTCATCAAAAAGGATATTGATGATATCATCCCCCTACTAAATGCATGTTTATCACTGTTGATGTAGCCTTTCATAAAGATCCTATGTATTTTTCTAAGTCTGACTTTCCGGGAGAGTGTCTTGAGGAAATTCAAACTCTTGTATACAACCTTGAGGAAGATGTAGTGGAAGTACCTTATCAAAATGTAGGTGATTTGGACCCTATTGGTCAAAACTTGGATATGAGTAGTGATACCCTACACAACAACTCAATAAGCGCAGACATATATGAGTTAGAATCTAGTGATCAGACCTTGGATCTAAGTAGGAATGAACACTCAGAAAGCCAAGGAACTCCTAAAATCAAGCCTGAGTCTCTCCCAATTGATACACCAATTCAATTGTTTTCTGAGGATATTCCTTATACAAAGCCTAAGTTGTCCAAGAGGCAGTTACCACAACGTCTCACTAGAGGTATTCCAAAACTTACATATGAACCTCAATTGTCTAATAAAGTAAGATATCCCATGAATCATTATATGTCTACTCATTGCTTGTGAAGAACAAATAAGTCATTTGTCAATCAATTATTTACTGCATCTATACCTAACAATGTGCAGAAAGCCTTAAATAATCCAAGATGAAAAGTTGTAATGAACAAAGAGATGGCCACCTTGTAGAAGAACCAAACTTGGGAGCTTGTCAACCGACCCATGGAAAAAAAAACTCAGTTGGGTGTCAATGGATCTTTATTGTGAAATATAAAGCTGATGGTATGATTGAACATTTTAAGGCAAGATGGGTGGCAAAAGGGTACACCTAAACTTATGGAACTGACTATGCTTAAACATTTGCACCTGTACCCAAAATCAACATAATCTGGGTCTTATTATTCGTAGCTGCAAATTTTGATTGGCTGTTACAATGGTTTCATATAAAGAATGCATTCTTACATGGTGAACTATCCAAAGAGGTCTACATGGATCTCCAAATAGGGTGCATGGTAATAGAAAGATAAAATCAAAAGGTATGCAAGTTGAAGAAGTCATTATATGGATTGAAATAATGCCCTAGAGCTTGGTTCAGACCATTTACTAAATCCATGACAACATTTGATCATAGACAAAGCAATTTAGATCACACATTATTTTTAAAGAAGCGACATGGGAAAATTATTGTACTAATTGTATATGTGGATGACATGATCGTCACAGGCAATGATTCAGAAGAAATGAGAGCTTTACAAGAATACTTGTCCAAGGAATTTAAAATGAAATACTTAGGTCCCCTAAAATACATTATGGGAATTGAAGTATCTCGATTAAGTAAAGAAATCTACCTTTCTTAAAGAAAGTATGTCATAGATCTATTACATGAAACTGGTATGTCAACCTGCCAACCAGCTAACTCTCTAGTGGAAGATCTTTCAATCTACCTATGAAGAATAAATGACCAATAATTGTTCATAAATAGATCTTTACACATACACTTGAATAAAAAATGAATCTTTATTTATTTAATTCATATAAAATATTCACTTAAACAATCTAAGCAAACATGATAACAAAGCTAAATACTCATATTAAAATCAGTCACTCATACTTAAATTAATATCCATGATCAAATAATAAGCATTCATCCTAAAGAAAGAAGAAGAAGATGAAGAATCTAATTACAACAAGAATCTTAATTAGAATTAAATACCACAATTGGTTTAGATAATGTTTTCTTCACTAAAAGCTTGTAACTTGATTTTCAAAGGTCTCTTAAATCACTAAAATGGCTTCTCTTGCCTCTTTAGATGTGGAACAACTCCCAAAATCTCTAAAAGTTTTATAATGAGTTGCATATGTAACAGTGAACCCTAAGGGGTCTTTTTATATGTAAAGGGTTGTACATAATTCAGACTCTCACAAAAGACAAACAGGTCACGACACACAATTCCTCCACTGCGGTGTACAACTCCAAAATAATTGTCATAGTGCAACCCAAGACTCACCGCAACGACACACTTTTTTCCTTACATTGCGGGTAATGTTTTTTTGGTCCAATATAGAAACTTGAGAGTTGGATGCCGCGGTGCACGATATTTTTCCAACCCTCGTATATACTCTTTACATAATTGTTGGTTTTTGATGTAAGACTTACTTGCCTTAATCTCTTTTGCTCCTAGGTCGCTATTTGAGTGGCTCAAAGTGTTACGTTTTTGTTTGTTAACATTCTTTACTTCTTTTGAAGCAAAAAATACTTGAAATATATTACAACATACTCGCGATTTTAAAAAGATAGATCTATACAAATAATTAAATAAAATTTACATTAAATTACAAAATATTAGTACTTTTCAAGCACTTATCACAAACACTAATCAGCTTCTTACTAGTCTCTAGTAAGTGAAGCGATCTAAAAACCTAAAAGAAAAATAAATAAACTAACATATATTAACCTAAATAACTTCTGTAGATTATTATGATTGCATTTAACTTATGTAATAAGCCTTTAAACTCTTAGGTGGCTCTAGTGGACGAGTAACAATCTCATGAGGGTTTCTAGTGATGATACCTATAAACATCCTACAAAGCACAAACTTAAAAAAACTACGAACAACATGAATTCAACCAACATCTCAACACATCAAGGTTTATCGTACAAATCAATTTCGCATCACAAATTCATACCCTATTACTCAAACCATATCAACATGAATTCTCCCAAACCTAGTATCAAGAATTTGAATTTACTTCAACTCTAGAACTTACACTCTTAATATTACACCGACCCTAAAGGTTCAAGCACTCAATAAAGTATATATGAACAGAGGTTATGTAAAGAACAAAGCAAATAGGTTCGCATATGTTCATAAACAAGAAAAATGCTCAAATGCAACAAAACTAATTTTATGGAAGGAATCAAACATTAGGATTGTGAAGATATTATTTTGCCCAAACCATGTTCTAGTCAAAATTTTCAAGTAGTATCAAGAAATTATCCAAAAATGATTCAAGGAAATTGACTACAAAGGATTACAATAATATAATTTACCACAAAGCATGATACTTGATTTCTTCTTTTCTTTTGTGGTAATAACCTTTACCTCTTAATTAATTCGGGGCCTCAATTTATTTATTTATCTTCCTCTCTTTTTTTTTTTTTTTTTTTTTCCTTTTTTATTATTTTTTTAAGGCCCCGGACATAAATATTACAACAATGATAAATGGATGACTTAATTTGAGAATGAACTCTCATATACTTTTAGAGCTCAAGTAGTCAACATTGAAATAAGCATAGGCACAAGTTCTATTTACTTACTCAAGTCATTTAACCAAAATCATAAAGTACTCAACATAACCCTTTACATGTGTATAAAATCTTAACATTCAATGCAAGATTTATAGAGATCATTTAACAATTTAGAATCATAAAAAATGTGTTTAAAAGAGTATAACAAAATTTCTCTCAAAAAGAAACGTTATAGGCTCAAAATTTATCTTACAAGGTAGTCTTCACTATTTGATTCATGGACATAAAATTTGGGTTCATCTCGTTTTCAACATTTAAAACATGAAACATAGACTATTCATTTCGTTTTCAACATTCAAAGCATGAAACATAGACCATGAATATAACTAATTTTTACAACAAACCTTGAACATGTTTAAGAAATCAAACAAAATTTGCATGAAGACTCAATTACTCACCAAAAATTAACAAAAAATATGATAGTTTTATATCAAAACGTTTTTTTATTGGACCTATTTGCACCCCCAAACTTAAACTAAACATTGTCTTCAATATTTTCACTACACATATGCTTAGAAAAGCATTTAAAAAAGGGATAAATAGAAAATTAATTAAACTAAAATAAAAATAAAAATACTACCATAAATAGTGGGTTATCTCCCACCAAGCGCTTTCTTTATCGTCTTCGCAAGATGTTGCTTGTTTTTATTAAGGAGGTCTCTCGATATCCTTGAAGTGTATGTCTCCTTTTTCCTAGTCTTTCTCAAAATAAGGTTTCATTGTGCAAATCATGTTTTGTTATGGTAACGTTTGATACGTTCTTCATCCTGAATTGAGTTTGCTAGTGTTTCCTTCACCCTCCTACCTATAGATGACATATCAGTTTTATTACCTGTCTTTTCCTGCACATCAATGTCACAAACAGATAAGTCATTATACTTAATAATAGAGTTAATAGTAGAAATATGAGGAGTGATTTAAGGTTTAAATACTTTAAAATTTATAGTTTCTCCTGCGATTTTCATTGTCAACTTCCCTTTTTAGACATCAATGATTGTCTTGATTGTGGCCATAAATGGCCTACCAAGAACAATGGTATGCTCCTTGCCCTTAGATGGGGTGTCTTCCATCTCCATTACTACAAAGTTGCTTGGTACAATTATGCTCTTTACTTATACCAATAAATCTTTAACTATTTCCTTAGGATATCTAATAGACCTATCAGCAAGTTGAAGGGACACAGTTGTTGACTTAAGTTCTCCAAAACTTAGTTGCAAGTATACTGAATATGGTATGACATTAATACTTACCCTAAGTCCAGCATAGCGTTGGACACATTCTTGTCTCCCAAGTAATGTTTATGTTGAAACTTCCTAGATCCTTCAATTTGGGAGGCAAATTTTGTTGCAGCACCACACTAGCAAGTTCTAACACCATTACTTTTTCATTCTACTCATTTTTCCTCTTGTTGAAAATTAAGGCTTTGAAGAATTTAGGATATGATGGAAAAATCCCTGATAATATCCAAAAGAGGTAAATTAATATTAACTTTAGAAAGTAAATAAAAAATGTTAGGAAGTGGCTATCATGTTTAGGTGCTTTTAGGCGGTATAAAAATGGAATAGGAGATATGTATGGTTGAGGTAACTTATACAATATGAAAGAATCATTTGACTCTCCTAAATTCTCCTTATTCCATTTAAAAGGTTTTAGGATCTTATCGTCCTTAACTTGATCTTCCTTGGAGTTGCTTGCTCCCTATTTATAATTCATGCATCAGGTGGTCGAGTATTAGAAATTTTAGAACAATTATTGTTTGAGACCTTACCACTTTTAAGGATTGAAATATCATTCACTTGTTAATGCATTTTTCCTCTCTCTAGCTTTTGCAAGTTGCTCTACTTGAATCTTCACCCTTTGTTATATCAAGTTATTAAAACATAATTTAAAAACTTGTATTTAACAATAGTAAAATGATAGTTAATCAAAATATTTTTTTTTACAAAATATTTGTTGATTTTTACTATTTTATTTTAATATTTTATCAATTTCTAATTTAATAAAATTAAAATATATATTTAAATAATTTTTTGTTTGAATATTATTAGTATTGATTTTTCGTAAATAATTTCATTTAAGTCTCACTTTTTCTCATGTTTTGGCTAGTGTTTTATTCACCTTTTAATGATTGAAAAAAAAAAAAAAAGAATTTAATACAAAAATTATTGAAATAATGTATATTATATTTAATTTGCCTATTTTTTCAAAAGAATGAATCAAATGACATTATTTTTAATCTAAAAAACTAAGTGATATCAATTGCCTAACATAGGGCTCTACCCTAATGAATATTGTGCAACTTCTCACGCTATAAAAATTTGTAATGACTTAGTTATTCACATCACTTCACTTTTATCTAATAAAAATAATATGTTTTTTGCATTTTTGAACATGCAAAAATATATATTCTTTAAGTTATAAAAATATATATGTGCAATATATTTTTAAATATGCGAAAAATATATGTGTATCACACAAAGGAGAGTTAAAAATAATGATATGAGATTAAACCAAAAATTTAAAACAATAATTAAATTAAAAGACAAAAGGAAGAATTCAAATGATGGTTTTGGTATTTTAATTGTGCCTATATTATTATTTTGGTACTTATTTTTACTCATATTATTAAAGGGTTTCAATTTAGTAATTAAGTTCATCTATTGGTACCCATTTTATCAAAAAAAACTATAATAACTTGAAAATTTGATATAAAAGAAAAGAATAATTTTGACATTTAAGATTATTTTCTTAAAAAGAAAAAAATTAGATTATTTTTTTATTGTTAATCGAAAAAATAGACTAAAAAAATAATTTTTCTAAATATTATGTATAAACTTTTAAAATAAGTAAAATAATTTTTTTTGTGAATAAGAATAAATATTTTAGTAGAGGGAGGCAATACTCTTTAAAACAAATACATAAGAAATTTTAGAGTTATGATACTTGTAATTTTCTTTACCAATCTTTTTTTGTCATTAACAATTAAAAAAATTATCAATTTATTTTTTTTAAAAAAATCTGTTGATAACAATTAAAAAAATTATCTTATAAATGTATGAGTAGTATAATTATTTTAAAATAATAATTAAAAAAATTTATCAATTATCATGTAGTGCAATAGTATGGTCATTGTGGGCATTGAAAAGACATGATTTTGAACCCATAAATGTATATGTCTATGTGTTAGTATATAAATATTATTTCAAAATTAAAAACAAACTATCAGCTATTTTTTTAAGAAAATAATTTTAAATATCAAAATTATTCTTCTCTTTTTTACTAAAATTTTGAATTAATATAAAGTTTTGATCAAAAGAGTACTAAGTGAAGTTGAATATTAAATTGACAACTTTTTAATAATATAAGTGATAATAGATAACAAAGTAATAATAATATCAGATTCTAAATTATCTCATTAATCAGCCCTACTTTTTAATAGAGATGCTCATCTTATTTTATTTAAAATTATTTTTAATAAATTCATAACTGTTATAAATAATAATATTTTTTTTATCATTATTTTTATAATTTTACTTATTTTAATTAAGTTTCATTATTATCACAATGAAATAAACAACCGAATAAATTTACAAAATTGATGAGTAATATCATAAATTAATGTAACATCTTTGACACCTCTACTTTCAAAACAGAACAAACAGCCAACTCTTTGTTAGGAATTGCCGACAATTGCGCGTAGATCTTTCACTCAACACTCTTTCAGTCAGTTGAATTAAATTAAACATAACAAAGTCCAACAAAAGAGGGAAAAAATCAAAAACTAATTTCTTTTTTATTTTGTTATTTTGGGAGGGTTTCAACTTTCAACATTGAATTGAGAAATGATTTGGATTTTCCAAACTGGCCGTCCTTTAACGCGTTCACGCGTATTGGTTGTCGCTTCCACGTGGGTGACCACTATATATTAACCTTGCTACCTTCCTTCTGATAGCAGGTGCAGAAAAAAACAAATTTTTTTATTCACCTCAAAAATCCATATTTTTCTCTGCATCTGTATTTTTCTTCTTCCTTCACCCAATTATCACTTTCTTCTCCAACCCATTGGTTTTGTTTCTCTTCAAATCCAAAAACAGAAAATCATTCAAAAGAAAGAGATACGTTCTTTTCAATTTTCTTTTGAAACAAAGGAGAAAATAGTGCTTGTGGTTTGTTGTTAAAGATAGATAGATAGATAACCCAAAGAAATTTTACAATTTCAAAGAAGAAGATATGCCTTTATTAGAAGATGAGTTATTCCCATCAACACCAGGCAAGTTCAAGATCGAACGAGCCCAAACCTTTAATCGTCAGTTCAATCGATGTTTCGCTTCAACAAGCACCATGTTCTTGTGGGCTCTGTTCCTTATCGCCTTAACGGCGTCGTATTTGAGTTTTCAAAGTTTTGTTGATTCCGGTAGCAAGTATCTCTCTGCCTCATGGGGTGGTATTCAATGGGAAAAACAAGTTCGCAACTCCGCTCAGATCCACCGTTCCGGTGGGATGTCCGTACTGGTTACCGGCGCCGCCGGTTTCGTCGGTACACATGTGTCACTTGCATTGAAGAAACGTGGTGACGGCGTCGTTGGACTCGACAATTTCAACAATTACTACGACCCGTCGTTGAAAAAGGCCAGAAAATCCATCCTTAAGGAACATGGAATTTTTGTGGTAGAAGGTGACATAAACGACGTTCGTCTTCTCAACAAGCTCTTCGACGTTGTTGCTTTCACTCACGTCATGCATTTAGCTGCTCAAGCCGGTGTTCGTTACGCCATGGAAAACCCACACTCCTATGTTCACAGCAACATCGCCGGTCTCGTCTCTCTTCTCGAAGTTTGCAAATCGGCGAATCCTCAACCGTCGATTGTTTGGGCATCATCTAGCTCCGTATACGGACTTAACGATAAAGTTCCATTTTCCGAATCTGATAGGACCGATCAACCCGCGAGTCTCTACGCAGCAACTAAAAAGGCCGGTGAAGAAATTACCCACACTTATAATCACATTTACGGCTTATCAATTACCGGGTTGAGATTTTTTACCGTTTACGGTCCATGGGGTAGACCCGATATGGCTTATTTCTCTTTTACCCGGAATATTCTTCAAGGGAAGCCAATTACAGTTTACCGTGGTAAAAACAGAGTTGATTTGGCTCGTGATTTTACTTACATTGATGATATTGTGAAGGGTTGTTTGGGATCTTTGGATACTTCGGGTAAGAGTACCGGGTCGGGTGGAAAGAAGAGAGGAAACGCACCGTATAGGATCTTCAATTTGGGTAATACATCGCCAGTTACTGTGCCGACTTTAGTGGATATTTTGGAGAAACATTTGAAGGTGAAAGCGAAGAGGAATATTGTGGATATGCCTGGAAACGGTGACGTTCCATTCACGCATGCTAATACAAGTTATGCGAGAAGAGAGTTCGGGTACAAACCAACAACCGATTTGCAAACCGGGTTGAAGAAGTTTGTTCGGTGGTACCTTTCTTATTATGGCTACAATCACGGCAAACTTGTAAATTAAATTATTTTCCTTTTCTTTTTCTTTTCTTTTTTTTAATTTAAATTTCTAGGATTTTTATTTCCCAATTAAGGTGAAAAAGAAAATGGGAAATGAAAAGCCTATTAAGAAATGAATCAAAAACATTGGGGAAAATGAAAGTTACATTTTTTTTTTTACTTGGAAGGGTGGTGAACAAGTTATAAATACACATTACCCTTGCTTCGTTTTCATTTTTTATTTTTTATTTTTTATGTTTCTGATATTTCTTTTCTATTTATTTATTTATTAAACTTTCATTTCTTTTTTTAATTTAAATGGAAACTCTCTCAAGTCTCAAATTTGTCTTTGGCCCATATTTTGCTCCTCATTTTCATATCATTTGAAAATTGGATAATTGATATATTTCAGTTTCTCTCTCTAAAACTGAATGCGGATATAATTATGAATAAATTCAAGTTGGTCTTCAAGTTTTTGACAATTGAAGTGTTATTGTGTTAAGACATTTTAAATAGCCACACGGTTAGATACAAATACATGGACTACAACATAAATTCAATTTTCGATAGCTTATTATGTCCAGAACATTGCAAGATATGACATATTTTCATTATTTATTTTTATTTTCATTTTTATTATACACGCCTTAATTATATTAATAGAATCCTAAAATTCTAAATACCAAACTTCTCTATCTAAGCATAATACAAATAAATATTATATTATATTTTTTTATGTAGATTAAGTCTACTTTAATATTATTATTTAATTTTTTTGAATTTATTTTTTAAATATATTTATATTACGTAAAAATTTAAATTTTTTTATTTAAAATTGTAAAAAAAAAAAAAAAAGAACAAAATAAATTTATTGATCAAATTTAATCGATCAAATTCTAATAAATTATAAAATAAATTAAATCAAATTTAAAATGTGATTGATTCATATGCATAGTTCAATCTAATTAAAAAATTGTAGATAAAATCAACGAACTTATCTAACATCACCCCTAATTGTGTCCACGTTCCAAAATCTTTCATTTTAAGATCAATCCAATTTCATTACTAGCAATTAAGAATCCGATTCAATTTGTTTTATTTTCATTCTCTATCTTTTTTGGATTGTCATCTCATTTCATAATCTAGTAAATACCAACTTTATTTAGTAAATCATAACTAAATTTGTCCAAAATAAGCTAAAGAAAATTACCCTAGCTTTCCACATCGAAAATTATCAATAAATTTATCAATAAATTTATTTTCCACACAAAATTGTAGAACTATTTCTCTTTAAAATTACTTTTACCTAAAGTCACTTTTTATAAATCCATATTTATGAACTTAGGTAATAATTTCTGACATAATTTGATAATATGATTCAAAACTACACAATTCGAATAAATTTTTTGGTAAAAATTGATCAATAATTTTTTCATGTTTTTAAAGATTTTATTATTTTTTATTATTATAAATAGGCAACACGAAAAAAAGTCGAGTAAATTTTTTCATGTGTCAATTAACACAAAAACTCGACACAAATAACACAAAACTAACACAACACAAACACAAACACAAACACAACTAATATGATACGATTATCACCCTATTATTAACACCCTTTTGGTAGTATTTTCAAACACGGTTGCTATGAAAAATAAAATCAAAGTAAAATATTAACATACATGTTTTGTCTAATTATAAATATAAATTTCATGCTAATGATCATGCATATCACTTTACATTATTTGAACAATTGCGATAAACATCTTACATTTTTTATTCTGTACTTATGTTAATATTAGCGCTTTATTTAAAACATATAACAATGTAATATTTAATGAGAGATAAGATTATCATCGAATAAAATTTATGCGATCATATTTTATTAACTTTTAGTATAAAGTGTAAGTCAAGTCATAAATATTGTGATGACCTTGAACAAGGTCGGGTGTTATACCCGAAATAGAAATAGAAATCTAAATCGAAATCGAAAGTAGCAGATATAAATTTGGAAAACTCCCATTGGGTAATACTTACCCGTTCTAAGCTCCATAAATTGAATTTTAAATTTTAAATTTTAAATATTTCAAAATATCGCAAATTTAACAAAAATAATTTTTATAAATTAAAATAATCATATGTTTTGCACCCAAAATTTGCACTTGTTTTAATTATAATTTGACACACGGCCAAAATTTATTGAAAATGATTTAACTTTTTTTTTAAAAAAAATTATTTAACTATATGTTATACTATAATTAATATGAGTGTAAATTTATGAATTTGTAGCCTTCCTATAAATATTAAACTATAATGATTTTTATCTCTATATGCTACATATAATATTCAATAAAATATAAATTTATAATTTTAATTAATAGGATCGGATTATCCTGCCTAAATAAACTCAAAATTTTAAATATGATAATAATTGAACATAAAATCAATCCAAAATTTTATTCTCAAAAACATATTTTATTGTCTGAACCTGTATATAATTTTAATTTAAGAAAATAACATAAATAACACCTCCAAAATATATAATAACAAAACTCACATTCTTAAACAAATTTTAAGTAAAATAAAAAAAATAATACCTAAACTACCCCTGACCCAACACAAAATACCTAAATAAAATTTTCTCGTTCAATTATTGTTGTTTGATTTTTCTCGTTCAATTATTATTGTTTAATTTTTATTGTTCAATTATTATTGTTTGATTTTTTTTCGTTCAATTATTGTTGTACAATTTTTTTCGTTCAAATGTTGTTCGATTTTCTCGTTCAAATATTGTTTGATTTTTCTCGTTTAATTGTTGTTCGATTATTTTCGTTCAAATATTTTTTTACGATTTTTTTCGTTCAAGTGTTATTCGATTTTTTTCGTTCAAATTTTGCAGGTAATCTTTTCTGAGCCACCGGGGCATAAGTTCCAGTGGCTTGACCAACATTTGATGGTTCTATCGTCGCTGCTGCTGCGGCTGCTGTTGTTGTTGCAATTACTGCATAATCTGCTGGAGAAACCCATAAGCCTCCCACAACTACAAATTGTGGTGTTTGTGCATTGTTATTGTTGTGTATAGCTGCACTTGGTCTTCTATTGTGTAAACGATATTTCTGTATTAAAACAAACAAACAAAAAACAGATTGAAAATGATTAAGATAGTTCAAAATATACAATCTAAAAATTGGTAGACATAAAAAAAAAAAAAAAAAAAAAGAGGAGTAAGACAAATGTACCTGCAAATGGCTTTTGACTTCATCATTTGTAAGCCCATCAATCATCATCAGCTCTCCAATTTGTTTTGGAGTAGCAGCTAAAAAACAAATCAAATCCTTATTTTGGTACTCACATTCTATAAAATTCTAACTTCACTTTGTAAAATCGATTGATTTTCAATCAAGAATGAAAGATTTGTTACAAGTGTCATTTTGTGCTTCAAAGTAACTACAAAAGCAATATCATACCAGGAGAACCACCCAATTGTTGAAGAGCATTCAAGAATCTCCGGTGCAACTCTAGCAACCAATTTCTTTGTTGTTTTCTCTGAGAGACGAACTGATTTAGGATATTAGGTTGTTCACCGACGTCGATCGACCTCAGAAGCTAGATGGCGTTCGTCGGCGAGGAAGATCGGTGGGAACGGTCGAGGCATGAGGGAAACACAAAGAGGATTTGGGGATTAGCTGCAAGGGAGAGGGAAAAGCATACGAGAGAGTGTGTGATATTAGGTTAGCAGGAGTATTTTTGTCAAGACAGTTTATGGGTGTTAATTTTGTTATAATATGTTTTAAAGGGTATTAATTTGGGTAATTTTCCTTTTAATTTTAACCCCTTAATCAACTTTATCTTTCCAAAGGGTAAGTTACATATTTTAGTAAAAAAAGGGTTGATAATCTCTTATTTTTTTTAAAGATATATTTAAATTCAATTTTAAAAAAAAAATCATTCAATTTTTTGGCATATGATTTTTATGTGACTTTTAATATGGACAATTTTGAAAATTCAAAAAAAATTTTTTTGCTAAAAATAATCAAATTATGAGACAAAAAAATTTAAATAAAAAGACTGACCAGAATTTTTTTTATAAAAAAAAATTATATTATTTTTTCATTTTTATCAGATTTTATTTTAAAAAAATTATTTTAGTAAAAAAAAAATTAAAATTTCAAAATTACTCATTTAAAAAGTCACATGATAATCATATTCTAAGAAATTGATACTTTAAAAAAAAAAAATTAAATTTAAGTATATGTTTTAAAAAATTAAGAAACTTAAATTATATCATTTGAAAAAAAAAAATTAAAATATATATTTTAAAAATAAGAAAAATACAAAATCTTTAAAAACTATAATACACATAATTTATCATTTTTAATAATATCGATCGAAGACAGCTAAGAAGGATAGAGACAACTGTACAAATCGTGATATACGGTTGGTTTGTACGAATGATCACTTATGTATCATTAATAAAAGTGAATATGTGATCGTCATATATATAGAAGCCTTTGGATACAGTTAAAGCTAAGGTGGGGTCAGATCTAAGTTTTAAGATCCGAGCTGTAAAAGTCTGAGCGCGTCGCTGTTAGCGCATAACTTAAAAGAGTTCGGGGACATTATGTTTTATACGATCACACCTCGAATAATACGTATTATTATTTATATAACATAATTTAATTAATTTTTTATTAATAAAATATTTTTTAATTATTTTTTTATTTTACATTTATAACTTTATATTTAATTAATAATTAATATATCATTTAATATATATTATAATTTAATATAAATAATATTTATCTATTATATATATAGACACACATGCGCAAATTATATACATAATTTAAAGAATATAATATATATACTCACATGAAAATTATATACAATATTTAAAGAGCACATTCAAATTAAAAAATTTAATTATATATCATAATCATTTTATATATAAAATTGTATTTCACTTCTTTAGAAAAAAAAATGTGTTTATTTTACTTATAATATAAATAAACATATATTTTTTAGTATTATAAAAAAATAAATATTTTTTTATTAAGGAAAGTTAAAAATAAAATCAGTTAAATAAATAAGTCATTTATATATTAAAGGGTAAATTAAATTTGTATACTATATGTACAAACTAACATTTTATTATGTGCCCAAAAATCACTTTGAGTAAGAAAATTATTTTTTGTACCTACGTTAAGTGATGAAGTGATATTTCAGATCAATAAAATGTTATATTAATGCAATTATTTTTTTAAAAAGTATAAATAAACAATGATTATTAAAGAAAGTAAACAATTATATAGTATATTAATATGATTAATATGTCATTTTTATTTAAATACTCATTCAATTAGAATTGAACGACAACAATTTAGATCCATTTAATATTAAACATTTAATATTTCACGTTCAAATTGAATGTTCAATATTATTGGGGTGCTAGTTTTGTTACTTTAAATTTTAGGGGTGTTATTTTTGGTAAATTTTCTATAATAAAATAGTATTATATGTATCAAATTATAGGCATTAAATAACACATCAGTTATTAATTTGACGTCAAATTAGAGAATTAAATAAATAAATAACATTGAAGTTACTTAAATTGTGGATAAATAATATGTATTAAATTGTAATAAATAATATAAATTAATATATGTATTAAATTGTGATAAATAATAGTTTTGAATTTTGTAAGAGTAGGAATTATTATTTTATTTGTGGATAAAAAAATGACGATTATTCACAAAAATTTTGACAATTTTTTTCAAAATTAATTGTAATCAAATAGGTGCGGAGCCAATATAGCTATTATAATTCTAAAAAAAAAAAAATTAATCAAAATTAAATGTATATTAATATTATATTTTTATATAAAAAATATAATTACATAATAAAAGTAATTTTTATTATATTAAACACACTTTAACAATTAGATTGAACTTCTTTATTGTTAAATATATGTTTTTATTTAAATTAAAAATATGTACTAAATAGTTAAATAATAAAATATAATGTTAATATTTTAAATAATTTAATAAATTAATTATTATGTGAACTTTTTAATTTTTTTAAATTAAGTATATTTTTTAATTAATATTAAAAAATAAAAATTATGATTAAAATAATGAAAAATAGTCATTAGCTTATAATCGATAATTATTACCTAAATTAAGTGCAAAATAATTATCGTTATCAGCATAATCATCCTTGCTCATCCATGCCATCCTTGCATACAAGTAAAGGCTGAATAATTCTTCTAATACTTTAAATTTTTTAAAAAATAGTAATATTTAAACTTAAATTTTTTAATTTTAATGAATTTAGTTTAAAAGTAAAAATTATAGTAAACTCACTTTAGCGGTCAAATTTACAATATTTAAAAACAAAATCTTTAAAAGTTAGTTTCTAAATTTTTCAATTTAACACATTTAGTTTATTTTGAATTAAATTTGTAAAAATTAAAATGTTAAAAACTAAATCTAAAAGGAATATAGTTAGGAAATTAAAGTTAATAATCGAGTGAATAATTATTGTTTAACTTATGAGTAATAATAGATATTACAAAATTTGATTTATGACATTATAAATAAGATGGTACAATATAATTGACAACTAATTTATTATGGTCAAATAAGTTGTTTGTTTTATTTGATCAATAAAATCTTGATAACTTTGTGAAATTAACAATTTTTTTTATTATGATTTTTTATTTTAGTTTTTACATTTTTAAGAAATTATTATTAAAATAAAAAATAATTCATAAATCTTTAAAAATACGATTTTTTAATTAAATTTTTAATTTTTGATTTTTGTTATCTTACCAAATATTTTTTTTAAAGAGTAAATAAAGTCTTATAAATTTTTTTATGATTAAATATTAGGATAAAATAATTAGTAACTTTAAATTTATAAAAAATAACAAAAAAATTTTTAAATTTTTTTTAAAAAAATAAAAAATAGAAATTATTACTAAATAATTTTGAAGTAATTTTTGATTTTTTTTAAAAATCATTAAAAAAAATTATTATCAAACGATTTTGGTTTTGGTTCGCTTACCGACACAAACTCGGGCATGGAAGATTTTAATTTTTTTTCCGTCCAAAAGGTATAAAAGAGGTTTGATAGGTGGGGCTTTTAAGGATTGGGCTAGTCTTGTGGGCCTAACCAACTGTTATTTGAATACTTTCTATTTGGAATCTTACTAAACATGGATGTACACGTTAACTTTTCTTTTGCTTGCGAATAGCGATTGTGCCTTATCCTTTTTCTGCAATGATAACTTTTTTTCTTTTTTTTGTTATTACAAAAACAGACAATTATGAATTTCTCATCAATTTCTTCTTGCCAATAATGATTAACTTTGACTTTTTCGATATTTTTATGTTAATATCAAATTAATGTTTGTTTGAATTATCGCATTATTTCATACCGACGTTTAGTGGGTCCATTTACATGTGATTTAGGTTCAGGAAAAGCAAGTTTCTTAATTAAATAATTGCATGATGTGAAAAAATTACATTTTAGTCAAGGTAGGACTTAGTACTTGGGAGATCGTTTAGGGAAAAAAAAAAAAAAAAGAATAAATATAACCAAGGAAGGCTTAGGAGTTAGGACTTAAGTTTTTTTTTGTCACCGACAGTTTCTAGGCAAAAAGTTTGTTTTGATTTAGTGATTTACCTTTGCGTGAAAATTAGCTCTATTTGGGCGTACTATTACAAAACAATGAGGTGAAAATGGAAAAGAATTGTGGGTAATAAAAGTAAAAGAAGAGTCCATATGCTCTCACCTAAATTATCTGTTTTCTTTCTGTTATCACAGTCATAAAGTAATGGTACTTTTTTTTTTTTAAATCTTAAGTAAAGTTTCCGTTAACTTCGGTAATAACCAGCACACTGTAATCTCTCTATTATTAAAAATGATCATAAAAATTCTTTAATTTTTAAAAAAGACAAATGCCACAAAAATAACCAATGAGCTTTTTTTTTTATAGAAAGAAAATAGTCATTAAAAGAATAATCGTTAAAAATTAAAAAATAATTAAAATAGTTGTCTCCTTTGCCATTATCCACTGTCAACTTAGTGCCTTCATTTAAGGTCACCATCCTTGATAACGTTCCCTTCGTCAAAACCAAAATTTTACCATTGTCTAATCCCTACCATCAACATCTTCATTGCAGGTCTTTGGCCAACTTAAAAACCAAAAAAATTTAAACTATTTATCTCGCCGACCGACAATACCAACATGCTTATTTCGTACCCCCAATAAGTGTGGCCTCCCCAACTACCATTAGTTAAGCCCAAGTATTCCTACCACCTTACTTCGTTGGAATCATCCCTCTTTCCCAATGAACATTTATATATATATATATATATGTATATGATTCCGACGAAGTCAAGTAACGACAACGGTGTTGTGAAATAGAGATGTTAGTATCGATAGTCAGTAAGATGAATAATTTGCAGGTTGGCTAATAAAGGAGTTAGATGACTGTTTTTATAACATCTCGATATTTTTTAATTTTAAATAAAATACAAAAGTAGGCATTTATAAAATATATGAATAAAGTCTACGTAATTACTTTCTAACATCTAAATCACATAAGCCATATTTTATCCTACACTAAACTTATTAAAGTTTAACATTTTTAGACTAAGTATTGCCCTAAGGGACCAACTAGCTTTTAAATATATTGTCAAATCTTTCTCATGAAATTGTTAACTCAAATGAGAAAATTTAAATAAGCACACACAATGGGAGAAAATCTTATTGTGTTTAATCAAGAGTATTATATCCTTTTATACTAAAGAAAACACTTGATCACTAACTTCTGAAGCTAATTTTTAGGAATCATTAAACAAACAGAATCTAAGAAAGTGGTGAGCATACTCATCCACATCCCTACAAACTAGCTAACAACCATTGACTCATTCCACAAGCCAACGTTCTAATTTTATTGAATTCAAAACAGAAAACAACTTAATTTTTCTAACATTCTCTCCCTTAAACTATTTTATGCTAAAATTAGTTTAGGAAGTTGTATCATCTTCTAAAGTAATTTATGCTAAAATTAGTTTAGGAAGTTGTATCATCTTCAAATTCTTGGATTGAACACATTCCCAGCATTGCTCTTAGTTTCTCAAACAAAGGCTGCTTCAATGGCTTTGTAAAAATATCAGCTATTTGCTCTCCAGTTCTGCAATACTCCAATTCTATAACTCCATCTTTGCACAGATCTCTTAGAAAATGGAATCTTACATCAATGTGCTTGCTCCTGCCATGCATAACTGGATTTCTAGACAACTTAATAGTAGATATATTATCACAGTAAATGATTGATGTACCTTGCTGTTTTCCATCCAAAAAATTCAATATTTTCTTCATCCAAACAACTTGACAAACACTTGCAGCTACTGCCACAAACTCAACTTCAGTAGTGGACAATGTGACAATTGATTGTTTCTTTGAACACCAAGAAATAGCTCCTTCACTCATCAAGAACACATAACCAAATGTGCTCTTTCTATCATCAACATCACCTGCATAGTCACTGTCTGTATAACCTTTTAGGCTAGCTTCATCTGAAATGTGAATCTTGATTAAACATAATAAGATTTTCTCCCAGCTGCTGCCAGAAGCTATTGTTTGGTCAATTCATATTCTTAATAGAAGTCCTACTTTTTCAGTTAAGAATATGACTCCACAAGAAGCATGGAGTAATAGGAAGCCATCAGTGAATCATTTCAAGGTGTTTGGGTGCATAGCATATGCACATGTGCCAGATCAAAAGAGAAAGAAGCTAGATGACAAGAGTGAAATGTGTGTATTTCTTGGAGTAAGTGAATCTTCAAAAGCCTACAAGTTATATAATCCAGTGACAAAAAAGATTGTAGTTAGTAGAGATGTGATCTTCAAAGAAAATAATACATGGAATTGGGAAAGCAATAGTTTTTCACAAAAACAGATTCTTGTAGATGAAAAAACAAATGAAGAAGAGATAAATGAAGAACAAAATGATGAAGCTCACACAGAAGCACAACATGGTGAAGCACCAATTGAAGATACAAGCTACAACCTTAGAGATCTTATAACAAGAAGAAGGCCAGCTTGGATGATAGACTATGAGGTAAATTATAGTGAATTTGGTACTGATAATGTTAATTATGCTTTGTTTGTGGACACAGATCCAATTTCTTTTGAAGAAGCTGTGAAAGATAGCAAGTGGAGAATAGCTATGGACAATGAAATCAAGTCCATTGAAAAGAACAAGACATGGGAACTCACTGAGCTGCCTAAAGGACAGAAATGCATTGGTGTTAAGTGGGTTTATAAAACCAAATTTAACAAACAAGGTAAAGTTGACAAGTACAAAGCAAGATTAGTGGTGAAGGGCTACAAGCAAAAGGAAGGAATAGATTTCAAAGACGTATTTGATGAAAAGGGAATTAAAAGGCAGTTAACTACTGCTCACACACCACAACAAAATGGTGTGTGTGAAAGGAAGAATAGGACAATCTTGAACATGGTTAGGAGTCTGCTAGCAACTGGAAAAGTACCAAAACTTACTCACCACAACAAAATGGTGTGTGTGAAAGGAAGAATAGGACAATCTTGAACATGGTTAGGAGTCTGCTAGCAACTGGAAAAGTACCAAAACTTTTTGGTACTTTTCCAGTTGCTAGCAGACTCCTAACCATGTTCAAGATTGTCCTATTCTTCCTTTCACACACACCATTTTGTTGTTTTGGTACTTTTCCAGTTGCTAGCAGACTCCTAACCATGTTCAGGATTGTCCTATTCTTCCTTTCACACACACCATTTTGTTGTGGTGTGTAAGTAGTAGTTAACTGCCTTCTAATTCCCTTTTCATCACATAACTCTTTGAATTCATTTGAACAAAATTCTCCTCCTCTGTCTGTTCTCAAGACCTTAATCTTTTTCTCAGTTTTAGTTTCAATAAGAGCTACAAAGCTTTTAAATGCATTAAAAGCTTATGACTTTTCTTGTAGAAAGTAAACCCATGTCTTTCTACTAAAATCATCAATAAAGGAGATAAAGTACCTCTTGTTTCCATTTGAGTTTGGCGAAATTGGTCCACATAAATCTGAGTGTACTAATTCCAAGACTGCGTGTGCTCTAACTGATTTTCCAGAAGAGAATTCTTCTCTTTTGTGCTTTCCAACAATGCAATCATCACAAACTTGAGACATTTGAGTTATCTCAGGCAATCCAGTCACCATGTTCTTCTTGTAAAGAGTTCTTAGACCATTAAAATTCAAATGACTATACCTTTTATGCCACTTCCATGAGTCGCCACTATCTTTCTTGGCCAGCAAACAACTTTCAATTGTTTCTAGCTTCAATGGGTACAACTTGACACGAATCCTTCGTCACAACCACCGTCGCAACACCCTCTCCGGATCCTGCACGGGCCGATCACGAGGTCAAGAGCCAAACAACTTGAAGAGGCTCTAAATGGACTGGTCCGAGAGTCGATTAAAGACCAAGAGGGCATGAGAATGGAGGTTGAGGCATGTGGGAGGTCAACCAACCTGCTGGAGGCACAATTGGAGCAAAGGAACTTGCGCCGCGGCATGGAAATATAGCCGCCGCGGCGAGGGAGTTTCTGTTTTGGAGGCAAATTGGCGAGCTTGGCGCGCCGCGGCACAGAAATGGCACGCCGCGGCGAGGGAGTTTCTGTTTGAAAGGCAAATGACGAAGCTGGCGCGCGCCGCGGCACAGACATTGCACGCCGCGGTGAGGGGGATTCTGTTTTGGAACCGAAGACATGTGCGCGCCGCGGCATACATTTTGGGCGCCGCGGCCAGAGTGGAAGTGCGGGTACTGACAGGCCAGACCTGCGCGTTGACACGGACACCCCTTGACAGACGACGCCAGACCTGGGCGCCTGGCACCAGACCCATACCGTGCGCGCCGCGGCATGGATATTTTGCCGCCGCGGCGGGGATTCAAATTTGTAATTTTTTTGGACCATTGATTTCAGATCAATGGCCAGGATGCTTTGCCCGTTTTTAATGTTTTATTTCTTGTATATATGAACCCTAGCAGTTGGAAATTGTAACTTAGTTCATTTTCATTTGTGAGAAATACAAATTTCTTGTTTGAGAGCTCAAAGCTCCAAGTGCATTCTCAACCGAAACTTATCAAAGGAGCTTGCAATCCCTTTGTGGCGTTTCACCTCGTCTTAGCTTGTGGTGCGTAATATCCATTCGTTTAAGGTGAGTTTTCGTGCAATCAAAATCTAGTTCTTCTCGTAAGATTTGCGTGCTAACATTGGTGTCGGGTCATTTGTTCGTATTTCTCGTGGTTGCCAAACCGTGTGCTTTGGAGGTCATAGGAATCGTGGCGATTGGTTCGCATCATTTGGTATTAGAGCCTAGGTTGTGACTCTAGATTCCTATCCCTTTGTGTTGTTGTTTTTCTTCTACAAAAAAAAAAAAAAATTTCTGTGCATATTTTCAAATTCTGCGCTAATTTTCATTTTCCAGAATTTTTCTTGTTGTTCTTGCAAAATTCTGATTGTGTATGTGTTCCTGGAATTAAACTTTGAATTGTGTTGTGTTTCTTGTTTTCTTCTTCTTGAAAATTCTGTCAAATTCTGCATTGTGTTGTTGTTCCTGATTGTTTCTCTTGATTCTGAAATTTTCTGATTGTGTTGAAGAATTTCAGATTGTGTGATGTTAAATTCTGAATTTGTGGGCTGTGTGGAAAGTTTTTCGTGTTGAAATTTTTTTCTAAAAGTGTCCGTTAAGTAAAAGGGCATTTTGGTCATTTAGCAAAAGTTTCGTGAATTGCTGGTGTTGAAAATTTCCGAAAGTTTAAAAAAAAAAAAAAAAAAAAAAGAGCTTATATATTCGAAAATTGTATAAAAAAAAATAAAAAAAAAAGGTTGAGAAAGTTGAAGCCCAAGGAAAAGTTTTCGAATTCTCGTTTTATACTCGTTAATCCTTCACGAGTTTTGAATTGAATTGCTTGAAAGAAAAATTCCTTTTCATTGAGTTAGAGTTGCCAAACACTTTGAGTTAGTTTCTTGTTTTTGCCTTGATTGGATATTGCAAACTATTTGATTGTGTGTGTGGAACGCTAATTGGTGATTGGAGGGTTCTTGAGGTTTTGGTTTGTTAAAGGACGAGGAGCGCTTTAGCAATCAAACCCCGAGCGATCGAAACACGTGAGGTAAAGAAGTATAATTTTCAGTTTTTACTTGATTAACTAATTCTCTGCTTGTGGAAGTTGTTGTGAACATGACTGACAGGAATAGTCCCGAAGAGCGCCCGGACACTGCTTTCTTGTTGCGAGCAGTGCAACAATCTATGGAACGGATGAATGCCGTCATAGTAAACCTAAGTGATCGGGTAGAGAGACAAGAGGCTCCCGAAGTTAGGAGACCTAATAGGAGACCTATAGTGGAGGAGGATTTAGATGAAGAGAATTGGGAGGACGAGTATGAGGATGAAGATCGGAGGATGCCCTATGGTGGTAGGAATGGGCATGGAGGAGGAAGAAATGGACGGGGTGGTATGTGGAGACCCCCACCTCGACCCTATGACGGGGTTGACCGGAATCTGGGCAATATCAAGATTAAGATGCCAACATTTCAAGGCAAGAACGACCCGGAGTTGTACTTGGAGTGGGAAAAGAAAGTAGAGCATGTATTTGAGTGTCATAATTACTCCGAGGAAAAGAAGGTGAAGTTGGCGGTAATCGAGTTTAGCGATTACGCCTTGAATTGGTGGGATCAACTAGTGGTCCTTAGAAGGAGGAGTGGTGAGAGAGCCATTGACAGTTGGAGGGAGATGAAAGCTGTCATGAGGAAACGGTTCGTCCCGAGTCATTATTACCGGGAGCTCTATCAAAAGCTTCAAAGGCTTAACCAAGGGTCTCGATCAGTGGATGAGTATTTCAAAGAAATGGAGATGACCATGGTAAAGGCAAATGTGGAGGAGGATAGAGAGGGGACCATGGCTCGATTTATAAGTGGGTTGAACTCCAACATTGCCAACATTGTGGAGTTGCATCATTATGTGGAGTTGGATGATATGGTGCAAATGGCCATAAAGGTGGAGAGGCAATTGAAGAGGAGGAGTAGTTCTATGATGCCTTTAAAACCCGCTTACTCGGTACCAAGACCCGCCTTCCCGGTACCTAAACCCAACCTTACCTCACCATGGAAGCCCAATTGGAGGAAGGAAGGGGAGACTAGCTCCAAGCCTAGGATTGATTCTTATAAGGGCAAGGAAGTGGAGGTTGGCAAAGGAAAGGCCAATGTTGAGGTTCCAGTTAAGAACCGAGAGATTGTATGTTTTCGGTGTCTTGGGCGAGGACATATGGCTCATCAGTGCCCTAACAAGAAGACCATGATTGCTTTGGCTAATGGAGATATAGAATCCGAGGAAGAGAGTGGAGAAGAGGAGATGCCCCCACTAGAGGAAGCTAGTGAGGAGGAGATTGGGCCGGTTGAAGGAGAGGCCCTAGTTATAATGAGGTCTTTGAGCATCCAACACAAGGATGATGATGTGGAGTTGCAAAGGGAAAATATTTTTCACACAAGGTGCCATGTGAACTCCAAAGTGTGTAATGTGATCATAGATGGTGGGAGTTGCACCAATGTGGCTAGCACTACCTTAGTGGAGAAACTAGGGTTAACAACCCTTAAACACCCGAAGCCCTATCGATTACAATGGTTGAATGATAGTGGGGAAGTGAGGGTTAGTAAGCAAGTGCTAGTGTCCTTCTCAATTGGAAAATACAAGGACGAAGTCATGTGTGATGTGGTACCAATGCAAGCAGGACACATATTGCTCGGGAGACCATGGCAATATGACAGAAAGGTCATCCATGACGGTTTTAAGAATAAGTATTCGTTTGAGAAGGAGGGTAAAAAGATCACCCTAGCACCCTTGACTCCAAAGCAAGTATATGAAGACCAAGTGAGGATGAACAAGGAGAAAGGGAAGAAGGAAGAGGAGGAGAAGGAGGAAACAGTGGAAAAAAAGAAAACAAATTTTTATGCACGGGAACGTGATTTAAAACGAGCCATTTTGGCAAAACGACCGGTACTTGTACTCTTGTACAAGGAGGTCAACTTTTCATCTAACCCACTTGACAAACCTTTGCCAAGTGAAACTGTTTCCTTGTTGCAGGAATTTGATGATGTGTTTCTGGAGGAGATCCTGGATGGAGTGCCGCCAATTCTGGGGATCGAGCATCAAATCGATCTTATTCCGGGTGCCTCGCTTCCAAACCGACCCGCTTACAGGACCAACCCGGAAGACACTCGGGAGATTCAACGACAAGTTGAAGAGTTCTTGTCCAAGGGGCAAGTAAGAGAGAGTATGAGTCCGTGTGCAGTGCCAGTGTTACTAGTGCCTACGAAGGATGGTTCCAGCCGAATGTGCGTTGATTGTCGAGCAATCAACAATATTACGGTAAAATATCGACATCCTATCCCTAGACTAGATGACATGCTAGATGAATTACATGGTGCATGCATATTTTCCAAAATAGATTTGAAAAGTGGTTATCATCAGATTAGGATGAAAGAAGGTGATGAATGGAAAACCGCTTTTAAAACTAAGTACGGACTGTATGAATGGTTGGTTATGCCATTTGGGCTAGCTAACGCCCCTAGCACTTTTATGAGACTTATGAATCATGTGTTGCATGCCTATATTGGGAAATTTGTAGTTGTTTACTTTGATGACATCCTCATTTATAGTAAAAACTTAGAAGAGCATGTGATACATTTAAGGTGTGTGCTAGAATTGCTTAGGAAGGAAAAACTTTATGCCAACTTGAACAAATGTCATTTTTGCATGGAAAAATTAGTCTTTTTGGGATTTGTTGTTAGCTCAAGGGGTATAGAGGTTGACCTAGAGAAGGTCAAGGCGATTAGGGATTGGCCCTCGCCTAAAACTGTTACTGAGGTACGTAGTTTTCACGGCTTAGCTAATTTCTATCGTAGATTCGTTAGAGATTTTAGCACTATAGCCGCACCTCTCACTGAGGTCATAAAGAAAACAGTGGGTTTTAAATGGGAAAAGGAACAAGAAAATGCTTTTAATCTGTTAAAGGATAAGTTGTGTACTGCGCCTGTTTTATCCTTACCTGATTTTACTAAAACTTTTGAAGTTGAGTGTGATGCATCAGGTATAGGCATAGGGGCTGTTTTGATGCATGAAAAACGACCGATAGCCTATTTCAGTGAAAAGCTTGGAGGAGCATCCCTTAACTACCCAACGTACGACAAGGAGCTCTACGCCTTGGTCCGAACTTTGGAAACTTGGCAGCATTACCTGTGGCCGAAAGAGTTCGTTATCCACACGGATCACAAGTCCTTGAAGCACTTGAGGAGCCAAGGAAAGTTGAACCGGCGACACGCGAGATGGATGGAGTTCATTGAGACCTTCCCTTATATTATTCAATATAAGCGAGGTAAGGAAAACATTGTCGCGGATGCATTGTCAAGGAGGTATACCTTACTCTCTACTCTAAATGCTAGATTATTAGGGTTTGAGTATATCAAGGATATATATGCTGAAGATGATGAGTTTTCTGCTTTGTACAATGCGTGTCAAATTTCTGCTGTTGATAAATTTTACATGTTAGATGGGTATCTATTTAGGGAAGACCTTTTGTGTATACCTAATTGCTCTATGAGAGAGTTGTTAGTGAGGGAGGCCCATGGGGGAGGCCTAATGGGGCACTTCGGTGTTGCCAAGACTTTAGATGTTCTACGTGAACATTTCTTTTGGCCCAAGATGAGGCGTGATGTAGAGAGAGTTTGCTCTCGGTGCATCACATGTAGGCAAGCGAAGTCCAAAGTCCTACCTCAAGGACTGTATACACCCTTACCGGTGCCCAGTTCACTGTGGGTGGATATATCAATGGACTTTATTTTGGGGTTGCCTAGGACTAAGGGGGGAAAGGACTCCATTTTTGTGGTTGTTGACCGGTTTTCAAAAATGGCACACTTTATTGCGTGTCACAAAACCGATGACGCAACCAATGTGGTCAATCTATTTTTCAAAGAAATTGTGCGGCTCCATGGAGTCCCCAAAAGTATAGTGTCGGATAGGGATGTTAAGTTCCTTAGTTATTTTTGGAAAACCTTGTGGGCCAAGTTGGGAACAAAACTCTTATTTTCTACCACTTGCCACCCCCAAACCGATGGCCAAACAGAAGTAGTCAATCGCACGTTGTCTACTTTGTTACGTGCCATCATAAAAAACAATTTGAAAAATTGGGAAGAGTGCTTACCTTTTGTAGAATTTGCATACAATAGGAATGTACACTCAACCACGGATCACTCCCCGTTTGAGGTTGTTTATGGCTTTAATCCACTAACCCCTATGGACTTGTTACCTTTACCAATTTCAGAAAGAACTAACTTGGAAGGAGCAAGGAAGGCTGAGGTGGTTAAGAAGATGCATGAGAGGGTTAGTGAGAACATTGAGAAGAAGAATAGAGAGAATGCCCTCAAAGCCAACAAGGGGAGGCGACAAGTTGTTTTTGAACCCGGAGATTGGGTTTGGGTGCACCTAAGGAAAGAACGCTTTCCTGAGAAGCGGAGGTCAAAACTTCAACCGAGAGGAGATGGGCCATTCCAAGTAATCGAGCGCATCAACGATAACGCCTACAAACTTGACCTTCCCGGTGAGTATAACGTTAGTGCTTCATTTAATGTTGCTGACTTGTCTCTTTTTTATTATGCAGGTGACGATTCGAGGTCGAATCCTTTTCAAGAAGGAGGGAATGACACGAATCCTTCGTCACAACTACCGTCGCAACACCCTCTCCGGATCCCGCACGGGCCGATCACGAGGTCAAGAGCCAAACAACTCAAAGAGGCTCTAAATGGACTGGTCCGAGAGTCAATTAAAGACCAAGAGGGCATGAGAATGGAGGTTGAGGCATGTGGGAGGTCAACCAACCTGCTGGAGGCACAATTGGAGCAAAGGAACTTGCGCCGCGGCATGGAAATATAGCCGCCGCGGCGAGGGAGTTTTTGTTTTGGAGGCAAATTGGCGAGCTTGGCGCGCCGCGGCACAGAAATGGCACACCGCGGCGAGGGAGTTTCTGTTTGAAAGGCAAATGACGAAGCTGGCGCGCGCCGCGGCACAGACATTGCACGCCGCGGCGAGGGGGATTCTGTTTTGGAACCGAAGACATGTGCGCGCCGCGGCATACATTTTGGGCGCCGCGGCCAGAGTGGACGTGCGGGTACTGACAGGCCAGACCTACGCGCTGACACGGACACCCCTCGACAGACGACGCCAGACCTGCGCGCCTGGCACCAGACCCATACCGTGCGCGCCGCGGCATGGATATTTTGCCGCCGCGGCGGGGATTCAAATTTGTAATTTTTTTGGACCATTGATTTCAGATCAATGGCCAGGATGCTTTGCCCGTTTTTAATGTTTTATTTCTTGTATATATGAACCCTAGCAGCTGGAAATTGTAACTTAGTTCATTTTCATTTGTGAGAAATACAAATTTCTTGTTTGAGAGCTCAAAGCTCCAAGTGCATTCTCAACCGAAACTTATCAAAGGAGCTTGCAATCCCTTTGTGGCGTTTCACCTCGTCTTAGCTTGTGGTGCGTAATATCCATTCGTTTAAGGTGAGTTTTCGTGCAATCAAAATCTAGTTCTTCTCGTAGGATTTGCGTGCTAACATTGGTGTCGGGTCATTTGTTCGTATTTCTCGTGGTTGCCAAACCGTGTGCTTTGGAGGTCATAGGAATCGTGGCGATTGGTTCGTATCACAACTTGTTTGGAGTCATTTTTATTATAGCAATTGATCCACATCTTGAATCATAAATTTCACATTCTTTATTTTGAAATGTGACAGTGTAGCCCTTTTCTTGCAACTGACCAACACTTAACAAATTAGTTTTTAAATCAGGGATATAAAACACATTAGTAATTGTTTCAACAAACCCATTTCTAGCTTTTATAAGAACATTCCCTTTTCCCATCACATTGACGGTTGATTTATCACCAAAACTAACTGAAGTGTGGAAGTTTTCATCAAGAGTTGAGAAAGAATTCTTACAGCTTGTCATGTGATTGCTGCATCCAGTGTCCACATACAACACATCTTGATTTGTCTCCTCCATTGCATGAAATGCTAACAATAGTGTTTCTTCTTCCTTTTTCTCAACGAAGTTGGACCTTTCACCTTTCTCCTTGTTCAACCTGGTGTAACATTCGTTCTTGTAGTGCCCAAAATTTCCACATCTGTAGCACTCCACCTTGGACTTGTCAAACTTCTCCTTTCCTTTTCCTTGATTCTCATCTTCCTTTTTTGAGTTTTGGAATGATTTGCTACCATCCCTACCCCAATCTTGATAGTTTCCACGACCACTTCTACCACGACCTCTTCCACCTCTTCCTCGACCCTTTTCTCTAGAGCTTGAGGATTCACCAAAGGTAGAAACCTTCAAGGCAGTCAACTCCTCTATGGCACTTGTACGATTGAGCTTTTGTTCGTGCACTAACAAAGAGCTTTGTAATACATCAAGGGACATTTCTTCCACATTGTTGGACTCTTCAATTGAACACACAATGCAATCAAACTTTGGTGTCAATGATCTGAGTATTTTCTCTACCACAACAACATCATCCATTTTATCACCTGGTATTCTCATTTTGTTTGCAAGTCCCATTACCTTGCCTATGTAATCAGTAATTGTTTCTCCCTTTTGCATTTGGAGAACTTCGAAATCTCTTCGGATTGCTTGAAGCTGTGCTCACTTCACCCTAGCTGAACCTTGTTATTTTTTCTTCATTAAATCCCAAATATCCTTGGATGTCTTCTTCTCTGAAGAATTGTCTCCAAGATGGCTCGATCAATTGACTGAAACAAATAGTTTTTGACCTTCAAATCCTTTAGCTTCATTGCATCCAATTTTTGTTGTTGATTTGGTGTCAAAACAGTTCCTGCTGCAGGCTCCTCATACCCTATTTCCACAAGATCAAAGTACTCTTTCGATCTCAGAAAATTCTCCATAAGCATACTCCAATGGTCGTAGTAACCATCAAATCTTGGAATTGTTGGTTGAAGGAAGTTGTCATTAGATTTATCAGAGGCCATTCTTGCTGCTGCAAGAGTTTTAGATCAATACTTTTAAATCAGGCCCAGTAGGAGCTCTGATACCAGTTGTTAACTCAAATGGGAAAATTTAAATAAGCACACAAAATGGGAGAAAATCTTATTGTGTTTAATCAAGAGTATTACATCCTTTTATACTAAAGGAAACACTTGATCACTAACTTCTGAAGCTAATTTTTAGGAATCATTAAACAAACAGAATCTGAGAAAGTGGTGAGCATACTCATCCACATCCCTACAAACTAGCTAACAACCATTGACTCGTTCCACAAGCCAACGTTATAATTTTATTGAATTCAAAACAGAAAACAACTTAATTTTTCTAACAGAAATTTCTTGAGAAATAGTAAATAAAATTTGGAAGAGTGAAATTATTTAATAAGTAAACCCATCATACAAAAATATTAAGCAACCACATATAACAAACAATTTAACAAACAACATGCCAATGCTCATATTTTCAATATTAATTTTGATGTAATGCGTGGTTATTGTTCAAAGAATAAACTTTGAACACCATATTTCACATAATGTCGTGACTCGTATAAAAACTTACAAAATTTATCTTTCTTAATAGGTTGTTATGATAACAAAATGTTCAAAAATAATCTTTTTTTCATATGTCACGACTCATAACAAAACTTTTCAAAACTAAATTTTATAAAATTTCATGAACTCTATCGTATGAATGGTGAAGCCAATACAGAATGTCACTCGTAGGCAATCAACACAAAATGTCACCAATCGGCAATCAAAATAATAAATCACTCGTCGGTACATGAAGTGTAAGTGCAAGTGAGTTATAAAAATCGTAAGGTCAAAATTGAAATTCCATAACAAATTCTTACAAGCAAAAATACACCCAAACCATATAGTAATGCACTAAATGCCCTCAAGTATCCAATGACACCTCTCCTATACTGTCTAAAACAAATACAATATGCTCTCAATTAAAATCTAACCATAATGATTTTCAAAAACATTCTATCAAAAGTATTTTCAAAAATTTGTTCATAATTCAAAACATGAGGTTTCAGTATCAAAAGTTTTAAATGTCATACATATAAATATGCTTATACTAAATAACTAATCATGCAAACACAAAGCACATATACATACAAAATGAAACCATATTATTTATTTAGCCATAACAATCACAAAATAAAACATATAAATAAAAGCAATCATAAAAATACTCATACATAAAAAAAAAAAAAAAATACTCAATATTATAAATAAGATTAGTCTACATTCCTGACAATGATATATATCCATCGAAAAACATCGTTTGCATCACTCACATTTGTATCCTATATTCCAATGCAATTAAAAAGTCGGTTTACATTATATGTTGTATTATCACAACTTTATTATAAAATATTTTAAACTGGTACTCTTAATTTCAATACTTAGATTTAGACTCTCAACGTAATAACATTGATTATGCTTTTACTTCTTAATCAAACTAACAAATATTCATTTTAATTGATTAATTCTTTCATATCAAGAATGAATCATTACTTAATTGACCTTGTATGTCATACAATTTGCCAAACTTTATAGAACCAATTGTAGACATATTAAAGTTAGTTTCGTTAAAATTTTCAGTGAAACAGATTTAACAATAGGAAGAAAACTATTTTCAAATATGTTCTTTTAAAAGTTGATAGCAAAGGAAAACAACCATTGGCATTTTTATTTTACCTAGATTATCCATAATTGCTTTGACATAAAATTTAAAACACACACTAAAATTACTTTTCAAAATTAGGATTGGTCTATACACGGAAATGAGTCACAAGAGTTTTCAAAATAAGGTGTTTCATTTCAAAATTCTATTTTTCAGCGACATAAATAGTAATTCCAAAAGCCACCAAAAATATAATATATATAGAATTTTTGTAACGAATTTAATTTTACAACAAAAAAAAAAGTTGTCTCATTAACACTATTGCCAACGCCTAGAAGAGGCACACTTTGTAGTACAAAAGATGCAAGACACCTTGTAATTTCAAAGTTAACTCATACTTTTCCTCCAAAAGGGAAGAGTTGACCCTTAAGGGATAACTTTGAGTTTAACATAACTCTTCAACTGCGAGTCCAATTGAGAAATTGAATAAATTTCTAGCTATAGGAGGCTGCTACAAAAGTCTTTAAATCCATACCAAGAAAAAATCCTTAGACTAGACAAGTGAATCATCTCATGATCAAGGTAAGCTTAGCATTACTAATATAGCTTGGAGGGTCGCAAACCCTGATGGAAACAAATCACATAATAGACCTCCTAACCTATGTATTCAAGTCCAAGAGGCCTGAAGACTGATGTTGGGGTGTAAATTAACATATGCCATATGGGATAATATGAGTCATATATGACCTATAGACCAGCCCAATAGGCGCAAAGTCAGCAAATGAGTGTAACCAATTGGATAAACATCCAATAGGAATCGATTGATAGTTATCCTCTAATTATCCCCTAAATCTCTCTCTAATCACAAGGAGAGACACTAGTAACTCCTTACTCACCATCTACTCAAACTTACTTAGGCATCGAAGAGTCAAAGGACACCACATCCTATCGTGGTCTGAGGTTCTATTGGTGAGTTCTTTGTTCTCAAGTCCACAATAAAAAAAGGTGCAACTAATCATCAATGTTAACAAAAATTGGCATCAATACTTACGAAATGTGAAAAGTAGTAACTGTTGTGACTAACTCATAACACAAATAGATGTGTTTTATAGAACCACTCAATGATATATATTTATAGTGGGCATTGTGAAGGCATGAGTTCAAACTCCGACAATGTATAAATGTGTATGGGTGTGTGAATGTGTAAGTGTTATTAAAAAAGACAAATTCACCCATGATCCTTTAGTTATATCAGTTAAAGTAATTTATTCAATTTTCTATTTTTTATAATCATTTAGACCTTTTGTTATGAAAAAGTGACAGTACAAGGAAAAATAATCAAAATTTATTTTATTTTTATATTAATTTTGTAGTCATTAGTGTTTATAAAATTGATAACTCAATAATAGTTAAGAAAAATGTGAGAAAAATAAAATTAAATCAAGAAATTAATTATTTTTCCTTATATTGTCATTTATTCAAAACAAAAAAAAACTCAACTATTACAAAAAATATTAAAGTAATTAAACTACTCTTTTTTACTAAGAGACCAGTGGTATCACCAAAAAGAAAACAAAAGAAAAAAGATTAACTCTATTTAGTCTCTTGTTAATCTTCGAATCAAAATAACTATATTTTATATTTAATAAAAATGAATATCAATTAACCCATTAGGTATATTTTTTTGAAAAAAAAAAAAAAAACCTATAAGGTATATTTAATTTGTTGACTCATGCTATCTAAACTTCAATCCTGCACTTTAAACTCCCACAATAGATTTCTAGCATATTGCAATAAAAAACCCATTAAATGAAAATTGGCATTAATAATAAGTTCCTTGTAGAAGTACTTTTAGGAATAAGGGCCGAAAGATGTTTTGTGATTGTGATGAATAATATTAATAAAGAGCTATAGGCTTCGAGAAGTAACAAGGAAGAAGATGAATGATGATGATAAAGCTTTTTCATTCTTATCTTGTTTGTTGATTTCTCTCTCTCTTAGGTCATGCGAAGGGTGCCGGTCCAAGATCATAGGCACTTAGTCTCATTATCCTTGTTTAAAAACATTGTAACAAATAGAGAATACCATGTCATCAAGTTGTGCCAAAGGTCTTTTTTTTTTGTTTTACTGCTGTTGTTGTTGCTGAAATGACTTTTTATCCCCATATAGGATTTAATTATGCTATTTACAGTTTGCCACTAAAGCTTATACCATTGAGCTATTAGGCCATTGGCAAGTCTAGCCAAGTTTGGGCTTAGAGCCATGCGATATAGTATTATTCAATTTTAAAGCGATATGTGGCTGAATAATTGCAATTTATATTATTGAATAATTGTATATAATTGAATAATTGCAAAATAGCATATTAATTTGTATATTATTGAATTGATATCAAAATAATATATTAACTTGTACATAAGTGTATATAATTTATAAAAACTCAATAAATTATATACAATTTGTGTATATATATATATATATATATATGTTTATACAGATTATATTTATATATATTTATATTATATATACAGACTATATATACTTTGAAATATTTTTAGGCCCATGGTAATCAACTTAAAAATTTAACATCTAGCCCATGTACTATTCATTTCATTTTGAAGCAATAGGCCACAAAAGTCTTCTAAAATATTCATTAGATTTATATTTATGTGAAAATAAACTTTGCTGGTTTATTTTATATGTATGTTTAGTGGGTGAAAATTATATGCCCAATTTATCTATAATCACTCAAGTTTGATTCAATTTTTTTAATACCAAAATTACTCGAGAGAATACTTACTATTGTTGTGGTACAATATTGCCTTATTGTAGTCAGCCTTATCATGACTGATAAGACTAGCATGACTTGCTAATACCTTACCATGGCTTGCTAAAGCTTTCCAACATTTGGCCAATATCTTTCCACAAATTTGAGTTAGATTCATTTCTTTACCAAAATTGCTTGAAGGAAGACTTTTAATTATTGTGGTAAGGCATTGCTTTATTGTGGTAAGCCCTACCATGACACTAGTAAGGCTAACATGACTTGCCAATACCTTTCCACATCTTGTCAATGCCTTCCCACACTAGGCCAATGTCTTTCCATAGCTTGCTAATGCCTTATCATACTGAGCCAATATCTTCTCACACTTATCAAAAAGTTCGCCCTCAAGTTACTTACTTGTTGGGGCTTTTACTTCTAGTTTCATCTTCTTCTCTGAACTCTTCTATCTCAAAAGGGTTCCCTATACATTGCAGGACAAAGAAAGCACAAAACTAGTTTCATACCTTTCATCACAAGTTCACTCTCAACTCTCAAGCAAAGGATCTTGTAAATAACTGGAAATAGTAAAGTCAACGGGATGATTAAAAACTGAAAATACAAATTAAATCTAGGTGATAATCTACAATAAGGTATATGAAGAACATATCCAACAGAACAAATATTAATCAACAAAATCAAAAGACCAATTTTAAACCATGTACATATTATAAACATAGCAGAAACTTATAGCAATAGAAGATTTTAACATATCTGGATAGAAAATTGATGACACGACACCCTCCCAGGACAATGATCACAAGATTAACATACAGGTGAAAAAAAACAAAAAAAATATGCATATAGTTCACCACCGTCTTTAATTTGCGTTTGATTCTCACCCCTTACTTTGAAGATAGAGGTGTCTTTGATTCATGGGTTTTGAACTTTTTGGTTGCTCATAAGGAATGATAATACGGAGATCTTTTTTATCTCTAAGCTTCTCAAAGTTCTTTTACAATATTCATCTTCACCAGCAAATGTAGTTTTGGTTTGTAAGTTTTGAATTCATCTCTCTTCCTTTCTCTTTTTTCTGCTTGTAATTTTTTTAATATGCAGAGACTCAATGTAAATGAATTAGATTTCTTGTTATATTATTTTTGGTATGTAAACCCATTTACATAGTATGTAAATAGTTTTTATATCTGTTTAAACAGTTTACATACAAATAATTTACATACCTATTTAAAAAATTTACATACATGTTTACATAGTATGCAAACAGTTTACATAATATGTAAACAGTTTACCTAGTATGTAAACAGTTTACATACTTGTTTAAAAAATTTACATACATGCTTACATACTATGTAAACAGTTTACATATTTGTTTAAACAGTTTATATATATTTTTACATAGTATGTAAACAATTTACATACATGTTAAATGAGTATGTAACACAGTTTACATATCATTAGTATATAAGTATTATACAGTTAAGGATATTTTTATAATTTATCTAATTTTAATGTAATTAAAACTCACAGTTTTAGTTCTATTATTGCTAGTTTTGAAAAATATAATTTTTAAGCAGAATACAAGCTATTTAAGCCAATTACTCTCCACTTGATAGCTACCATCTTGAACATAAGGAGCAAATTATTAAACAATCCTAGTCAATCCTAGTCCTGTAGCAGATATAGTCTTTTAGGCTTGACAACTGACATGTTGCTTAAAAATGTGTAATAGATGCTACGCAAGTATTTGTATCGCAAACAAATAATATAATGATGAGATAAGATCATTCACACAGAGATTGTAATATTAAAAATTAACAAAACAAATATCACTTTCTTGTATTTTGAGTAATAAAAGAAAATAACATAACAAAAAGGAAAATAATAAATAACAAGTTGAAAAGAGTGAGTAATAACCAAATTTAGCTCAGCAAGAGAAATAACAAAGAATTCAAGCAATTATGATAGCTAGGATTGCGAATAAAACAAGCTATTGCAGTTAGAACACAATTGGTATAGAAATGCTATGGTAATGCTACGAGAAAATGCACCAATAACTAGAATTCGTGATTTACAAGGGATTCTTTCAAATCTGTGATGTTTATACTTCCTAAGGCTCAATTAAACATATTCATATGTAAACATGTACCAAATCTTTTTGGTTATGTGAGACAACTATATATTCATATATTAGTTACAATTTTAACTTCAATCCTTAAACTTAAGTTAAATCCTCATTATCCATGCTTAATTTAAAGTCAGAGTAAGATTTTGGAATTCATTTTTCTATATATCCTTATACAGGGAATATACCATATATATACAAAAATGGATGTGAACCAATTAGAAAAATAATTCTATGTTAGGCTAGTAATTAAATGACCTGAATATATATGGGATTTACTTAAAATAAGGTAACTAAATAAGAGAAAATAAGGTAACTAAATATTCCTATAATCACCCTAATTACATAGACATATAGCTCATACCAACACTCTCCCTTAAGTTAGCACATAGATATCTCTAAATCTCAACTTGTCTAGTGATTTGTGGAAGCTTTTACATGAAATAGCTTTTGTAAGTGATGCGAACCGCTCGCCACGACTCCTATGACCTCCAAATCACGCGGTTTGGCAACCACAAGAAATACGGACAGAAACCCGACACCAATCTTAGGACGTAGATTCTACGAGAAAACGCTAGACTATGATAGCAAGGAACTCACCTCCACACATGGATATACGCACCACGAGCCGAGACAAGGCGAAACGCCACAAAGGGTTGCTAGTTCCTTTGATAAGTTTCTTGATAGAACAAGAGAAGCACTTGTGCTCTCAAATTTTGAAATCACTTCAAAATGTTTTTCATTGATTAAAATTCATGTCTATTGTCTCTTTTACAATGGCAGCTGCTACACATATATATAGATACAAATGAAAACCTAAAAAATGTCACAAGAAATCCTAGCCATTGATTTGGATCCAATGGCCCAAAATTACAACAATTTGAATCTTCGCCGCGGCGGGGAAATATTCATGCCGCGGCGCGCCCTGTTCTATTTGCCACACGCGTAGCCATGCCACGGCGCACAAATGTTCATGCCGCGGCGCACACATTCAGGATCTGCGTGCAGGTCTGGCTGTCAGGCGCGCTTGTCCGTGTCAGCGCTCAGGTCTGGCATGTCAGCGCGCGCACGTCTGCCCCAGTCCTCTTCATGCCGCGGCGCGCATGCATCTTCGGCCCAAAACAGAAACCTCCTCGCTGCGGCGCCACATTCTCGTGCCGCGGCGCGCACGTTTCCTTCGGTACAAAACAGAACGCCCTGTGCCGCGGCGCCCAAATACCATGCCGCGGCGCGCTTGTGTGACAATTCCAACGTCCAATGCAGAAACCTCCTCGCCGCGGCGCACAAAATCCATGCCACGGCGCAGCTCCAATTTTTGAAATTTGCCACTTGCACTTATCTTCTCCTCTTCCATTGTGCTTGCATGCTTGTTTTTTATGTTGCATGCCATTTTGCACTATCTTAAGGCCCTTCTCAAGGCACGGCTCTCGACTCGTGTCGGGCCGTCTTCAGGAGGGGGTCTGGTTCGTATCATTCCCTCCTTCTTCGAAAGAATTCGACCTCGAATTCGGACCTTTGTCGTAGGGTAAGTTTGGCAGGCTATCTTCGTTTTGTTTTTCATCATAAGATTCCTGCAAGAAAGAAAAGTTAGAAAATAAACATTGCTTGGTCCTTTTTCTTTCTTTCTTCCCCCTTGAGTGCCCCTCCTTCTCCTTGGGCTCTCCTTCCAATCTCTTCCGCTTTTTCTCCTCAACTTCCCTTAAGAGCTTGTTGCATATTTGTTGCGAAGATAAAGGCAAGAATGTGAACTTCTTCCCTTCCTTCTTGAGGGAATACTCATTCTTGTATCCGTCATAGGTGACCTTCCTATCGTACTGCCATGGCCGCCCTAGCAATATATGACCAGCTTGCATGGGAAACACATCGCATATCACCTCATCCTTATATCGTCCAATGGAAAAGGTTACGAGTACTTGCTGTTCAACCTTTGCTTCTCCATTGTCATTCAGCCATTGTAGCTTGTACGGTTGGGGATGTTTGTTTGTAGTCAACCCTAGCTTCTCAACTAAAGTTGTGCTAGCAATGTTGGTGCAACTCCCACTATCAATGATTAACTGGCACACCTTATCACTCACATGGCATCTCGTATGAAAAGTATTAACTCTTTGGGATCCCATGTCAACTTCTCTGTAATGATCCAATGGTGCCCGCCGTACCACAAGCAACTCTCCCGTGACTGGATACACTTCCTCGTCATTAGTCTCCTCTAATGACGGCTTCTCCCCTTCATCACTGTCAACATCGGTCGCCACCTCCCCGTTGGCTTGCACGATCATTGCCCTTTTGTTCGGACATTGATGAGCGTAATGACCTTTCTTAAGGCAACGGTAACAACTTATGTCACGACTACGATGGACGGTTTCTCCTACATCCTTTCCCTTATCTCTCCTCATCTCCTTCTCTTTGCCCTTGTTCTCAAAATTGGGCTTAGAACTACCTTCCCCTTCCTTCTTTCCATTAGTCTTCCAAGGCGGAATAGGGTTCGGTGTTGGTGTCAGAAAAGTGGTGTCCTGATTGTTCTCTACGGGTATGATATGGCTACTCCTCCTCTTCAATTGCCTCTCTACCTTGATGGCCATTTGCACCATATCCTCCAACTCAACATAGTGGTGCAACTCTACAATGTTGGCAATATTAGAATTCAACCCGCTTAGGAACAGAGCCATGGTGGCCTCCCTATCTTCCTCCACATTTGCTCTCACCATAGTCATCTCCATTTCCTTGAAATACTCATCAACGGACCGATGACCCAGATTAAGCCTTTGTAGCTTCTGATAGAGTTCCCGGTAGTAGTGGCTTGGGACGAACCGCTTCCGCATTATAGCCTTCATCTCACCCCAACTATCAATGGGCCTCTCTCCACTCCTCCTCCTTGAGACCACTAATTGGTCCCACCAATTTAAGGCGTAATCGCTAAACTCGACTACCGCCAATTTAACTTTCTTCTCCTCGGAATAATGGTGACAATCAAAAACATGCTCAACCCTTTTCTCCCACTCCAAGTACAACTCCGGATCATTCTTTCCTTGGAATGTAGGCATCTTCATTTTGATGTTGTCCAAATTCCGGTCAACCCCGTCAAAGGGCCGAGGTGGGGGTCTCCACAAACCTTCCCTACCATTTCTTCCTTCCCTATATTCATTCCTTCCTCCATAGGGCATCCTCCTTTCTCCATTATCAAATTCTTCATCCCAATTCTCCTCATCCACTAAGGGCCTCCTATTCGGTCTCCTAACTTCCGGAGCCTCTTCGGGTGCTCTTCGTTGTAAGTTGGCAACCGTAGCTTCTTGTCGTTCTACCCGCTCATCAAGATTCACCATGACGACATTCAACCGTTCCATGGATTGTTGCAATGCACGCAACAAAGATGCGGTATCCAGACGTTCTTCGGAATTGGCCCTGTCAGACATGATTCCACAACTTTCGTACACAGAGAATTAGTTAAACAAATTTAAGAACAGAAAAATTCACTTCGTTACCTCACGTGTTTAATCGCTCGGATTGATTGCTCAAACACTTCCTCGTTCTATAGCAAGTCAACTTCCGAAACTTTCAACCCAAAGGTAGAATTCCACACTCACCCCACTAGCAGTGTAATATCCAATTCAAGGCAAGTAAGGAACTAACTCAAAGTGTTTGGAGTTCTAACTCAATGAAAAAGGAATAATTTGATTCAAACAATTTTAGACCCGAAAGGAATAAAATAACGACTTTATAAAAATTTCTCGGAAAAGAAATTTTCACCTTTTTTTTTTTTTATAAACTGTTTGGAACGTAAAACACGAACAAAATACGAGATACGAACAAAAACACGAGATTCGAACAAAAACACTAGAGCATAGTAAAATTACCAAAATGCCCTTGACACTACGAACTGTTTTTTCAGAAAAATTTCCAACATGAAAACCTTCCCAAAACACAACAGAAATTCAGAAACAATAAACACAATCTGAAATTTTCAACAACAGCCAAAAATTTCCAGAAAATTCAGAAACAACAAAACATAATCTGAAAAATTTCAGAAAATCAGAAACAACAAACAGGAAACAACAACACAAATCAGGCTTGATTCTAGAAACACATTACGATTAGAATTTTTGCAAGAACAAGATGAAAAATTCTGGAAAAATGAAGAACACACAGATTTTGCAAAGTGCACAGATTTTTTTTTTGTAGATGAAAATAACAACACAAAACAGAAACAATTCCAGGAACACAATACAATCAGAATTTTTGCAAGAACAACAAGAAAAATTCTGGAACAATGAAGAACACACAGATTTTGCAAAGTGCACAGATTTTTTTTTTTTTTGTATAATGAAAATGACAATAAAAGATAGGAGTCTAGAATTACAACCTAGAGCTCTGATACCAAATGATGCGAACCGCTCGCCACGACTCCTATGACCTCCAAATCACGCGGTTTGGCAACCACAAGAAATACGGACAGAAACCCGACACCAATCTTAGCACGCAGATTCTACGAGAAAACGCTAGACTATGATAGCAAGGAACTCACCTCCACACATGGATATACGCACCACGAGCCGAGACAAGGCGAAACGCCACAAAGGGTTGCTAGTTCCTTTGATAAGTTTCTTGATAGAACAAGAGAAGCACTTGTGCTCTCAAATTTTGAAATCACTTCAAAATGTTTTTCATTGATTAAAATTCATGTCTATTGTCTCTTTTACAATGGCAGCTGCTACACATATATATAGATATAAATGAAAACCTAAAAAATGTCACAAGAAATCCTAGCCATTGATTTGGATCCAATGGCCCAAAATTACAACAATTTGAATCTTCGCCGTGGTGGGGAAATATTCATGCCGCGGTGTGCCCTGTTCTGTTTGCCACACGCGTAGCCATGCCGCGGCGCACAAATGTTCATGCCGCGGCGCGCACATTCAGGATCTGCGCGCAGGTCTGGCTGTCAGGCGCGCTTGTCCGTGTCAGCGCGCAGGTCTGGCATGTCAGCCCGTGCACGTCTGCCCCAGTCCTCGTCATGCCGCGGCGCGCATGCATCTTCGGCCCAAAACAGAAACCTCCTCGCTACGGCGCCACATTCTCGTGCCGCTGCGCTCACGTTTCCTTCGGTACAAAACAGAACGCCCTGTGCCGCGGCGCCCAAATACCATGCCGCGGCGTGCTTGTGTGACAATTCCAACGTCCAATGCAGAAACCTCCTCACCGCCGCGCACAAAATCCATGCCGCGGCGCAGCTCCAATTTTTGGAATTTGCCACTTGCACTTGTCTTCTCCTCTTCCATTGTACTTGCATGCTTGTTTTTGATGTTGCATGCCATTTTGCACTATCTTGAGGCCCTTCTCAAGGCACGGCTCTCGGCTCTTGTCGGGCCGTCTTCGGGAGGGGGTCCGGTTCGTATCAGTAAGTATATCTGCAAGTTATCCTTCTGACCTAACAGAAGGAAATTTGATGATCTTTTCTTCAAGGTTCTGTTTGATAAAGTGTCTGTTCGCCTCGATGTGTTTAGTATGATCATGTTGGACTGGATTATAAGAAACTTGAATTGCTACCTTGTTATCACAAAACAAATTCATTTCAATATTTGGTGTAAAACCTATCTTGATTAATAGCCTCTTCAGCCAAAGAAGTTCACAAAGTCCCTTGGACATTCCTCTAAATTTTCCTTCTGTAGTAGACAAAGCCACCACATTTTTGTTTTTTACTTTTCCATGTAACCACAGTTTTGTTTTTTACTTCTCCATGTAACCAAATTTTTGCCAACAAAAGTGAAGTATCCAGATGTGGACTTTCTATTCTTCTTAGTTCCTGCCAATATGCATCTGTATAACTGTCAATGTTAAGATGGTTATTCTTAGAGAACATAAGCCCTCTACTTGGGGAAGATTTTAAGTAACGAAATATCTGAACCACCGCACTCATATACTCTTCACTAGGATTGTGCATGACTTGATTTACTACACTGAAAGCATAAGCAATATCAGGACGAGTATGAGATAAATAAATTAGCTTACCCACTAATCTTTGATACATCTCTCTATCGATTGGTACCTGATCTAGATGTTTTCCAAGTTTGTGATTCTGAACAATTGGTGTATCAATCGGCTTGCAATCAATCATCCCTACTTCAAATAGAAAGCACATACTTTTGTGGTGAAAGAAATATACCTTGACTTCATGCAGCAATTTCTATTCCCAAGAAGTATTTTAGTCCTCCTAAGTCCTTCATCTCAAATTCGGTACCTAGCTGCTTTTGAAGCTTAGAGATTTCTACTTCATCATCCCCCTTGATAATTATGTCATCCACATAGATTATTAAAGCAGTGACCTTGCCTTGTTGATATTTCAAAAAGAGTGTATGATCTGAATTGCTTTGTTGAAAATCATACTTTTTCATGGCCAAGCTTAAACATCCAAATCATGCTTGAGATAACTGTTTTAATCCATATAATACATGTTGTAGTTTACACACAATTATAGTGTTTGATGATGTAGTGTAGCCTGGTGGAATTTCCATATATACTTCCTCCTCAAGATCTTCGTGAAGAAAATCATTTTTTTACGTCAAATTGATGCAACGACTAGTCTCAATTTGCTAAAAGAGACAACAAGACTCTAATAGTTTTTAATTTTGCAACAGGTGAAAAAGTCTCTTGATAACCTATGCCATACTTTTGTAAATAACATTTTGACATAAGCCTCACCTTGTGGATCCATTTGCATTGTACTTAATCGAGAAAACCCATTTGCAACATATTGTCTTTTTCCTTATTGGTAATGGAACAAGAACCCATGTTCCATTTTGTAGAGCCTCAACTTTTTCTTTTATTGCTTGCACCCATTGTGGATGTTGTAAAGCTTCTTCTATCTCACTAGGAATATGATGTAGACACATCATGTACAAACCTTTGGAGAGGTTTTGATAATCTTTGAGTAGATACATACTTGGCAATTGAACACTTTGATCCCTTTCTTTCAATATTTGGTGAGTATCAATTTGGGGGCTTACCACTATTATGTTTGAAAGGTACGTGATAACTAGTAGGAGTATTCAAAACATGACTAGAGGATGGTGCAAGAGAACTTACCTCATGGATATTCTCAAGAGAAGCATTATCGTGTTAAAGAGAGAGAAGAGTTTTCTCAGCAAATTCACTATCATCAACAATACCACCATCATTTTCTTTGGGTACTTCTTTGCTTTCAACATTATCTTTCGTATACTCTTCAATTGGTATTACCTCATTTCTCTCATTTCCTTCCCTTATTTTCCAACCATATTCAAGTTCTTGACTAGTTTTATGAACTTCCTTATGTCTTGGACAATCTCACCACTTTTGTTCTTCATCCCATGTCTCCCCCTGAAGACTAGAAGTGGGTACTAGAGAAAAGTAGTAATTTTTAGATTCCAAGAAAGTGACATGCATTGTGACACAAGTACCTTTGGTGGTAGGATTATAGTAGTGATAGCCCTTTTTGTTTGTGGCATACCCCAAAAAAATGCAACAGACAGCACACATATCAAGTTTTGTTCGTTGATTTTTATGTAGATGAACAAATGCAACACACCCAAATATGCATGGTGGAATAAGAAAAATAGATGGCAAAGCAACTTAGACAAGGCCTTTATTAGAATCTTAAACTATAGTGCCTTTGATGGCATTCGGTTCAGTAGGTGCATAGTAGTAAAACTGCATCATAAAAGTGTCAACTAGACACTTTTGTTCCAATTAACAAGGCAAGTGCAGTTTCTAAAATATGCCTGTTCTTTCATTCGGCCACTCTAGTTTGTTGTGGACTTTGAGCAAAAGAAGTTTCATGAATAATGCCACTTGATTGAAAATAGGCATGAAAATATAGGTTGACATACTCCCCTCCATTATCTTATCTAAGAATCCAAACTTTACTTGAGAACTGATTTTTAATCATAGCATAAAATGTACGAAAAATGCCAAAATACCTCATCCTTATGTTTTAACAAATAGAACCAAGTCATTCAAGTACAATCATTGACAAATGTCACAAACCAACGAATACTAGAAGCATTAGTAATAGGGGAGGATCCCCAAACCTTAGAATGAATCAAAGAAAAGGAAATGTCACATTTATATGAACTAAGCAAAAAAGGTAAATGATAACTTTTGGCTAAAATGTAAGTTTTATCTGAGGTTTGAATGTTGCACGTTATTAACTCTACAAGAGTCGAAGCCATCCATGTAGCATAACCCCTCTCTCTTAGTAACACATCCAATGATCTCTTTGGTGAGAATATCCTAAAAAAGGCAAAAGGTATGATATATTAGAGCTGCACAATTTAATTCTTCAGTAGCTTGACTCACAAACATTAACTTATTTGAAATAGATGGTATTAATAAAGTATTTGACAAAGAATGTGAATGTGATAAGACTATTGTTCCTGCCCCTATAACTAGATAAGTAAACCCATTAGCATTGACGATGCTAATCTGCCTTAGCTCTGTAGACTTAGCAAAATCCCTTGGACTAAATGTTATATGATCTGTTGCCCCTGAATCCACTATCCAATAACTATAATCATCTTGATTAGATACAAGTAAGGTAGAGTTACTGTTACCTTAGTCACTTAGAGTGGTTGTTAAGTTATTTGGAGATTCAGCCTATAAAACAATAGATAATTGATGTTTTGCATTCACCAAGGCTGCCCGTCCCGATCTGTAAGCAGCTTCTCTTTGTTTTTGGGCTTTGAGTTCCACCATTTTGGATACCAGTGTAACTTGAAGCAAGTTTCACGAGTATGTTTCATGTTTCTGCAATGAGAGCAACCACCTTTTCCACCTTCTGTTTGTCCTTTTGTATTTGTAAATGCACTTGACTTTTCATCACTTTGAGATGGGAAACTAGATTTGGCCAATTGGAGTGTAATTGGTTGTTGAGGTCCCTTTTTTATTCCTTTAGATACTGTAACAGTGGCTGTTGTAATCTTTGTGCTTGTCAAGATTACTGTTTGTCTATTATCCTCCCTTCGAACATGTGCTTAAGCTTGTTCAACAGTAGGAAATGGTTGTATTCAAAATACATCACTTTGAATCTTGTCTTATTTGTTATCCAGTCCATCAAGAAATATATAAACTCTATCTTCCTGTAAGAGAGAGTTGTATTTATGTATATCCTCTATGCACTCTATTGGGTTTGGGCTGTAAAAATCAATCTCAGTCCACAAACCTTGAAGATTGTTGTAGTATGATTCAATGGATCCTCATACTTGTTTCATTCGAGTCACACGTCTCTTCAAATCATATACCTGAGATGTGTCAGTTCCATTAAAATAAGTTGTAGCAATTGACTCCCATACCTGTTTTGCAGTTGAAAATTGAATAAAATTACTGATTAAGGATGGATCCATGGAACTGATTAGCCATCATTTTACAATACCATTCTCAGTTCTCCATCTTCTAAAGGATGGATCTTATGGTTCAGGTTGTGGGAGTTCACCATTTATGTATCCCAATTTGTCTCTTCTTGAGATATACATCTCATCAAGTTGGGACCATAGAGCAAAATTGGTACTATCAAGCTTGATACCAATTTGAGGAACACCAACGTCATATGTTGTTGTTGAAGCCTGGGTTTGGCTTTGAGTCAAAACTTGTGCCATTCTAACAGTCAAGTTTTCAAGGGTAGCAACCTTAGAGTTTTCAAGCTCTACCAAATCTCTTGAAAAGTTAAGAAAATGTTATTTACAACCATTGCAATTTCTTGAATGATCGACCTTGAAGGTTTGCTTATCGCTTGTTGCAAGTGATTCGTACACTTGCGAGTACTATAATTTGCACATCATTCATCTACAAGCTCTACCAAATCTCTTGAAAAGTTAAGAAAATGTTATTTACAACCATTGCAATTTATTGAATGATCGACCTTGAAGGTTTGCTTATCGCTTGTTGCAAGTGATTCGTACACTTGCGAGTACTATAATTTGCACATCATTCATCTACAATCCTAGCTAAAAGATATTTAGCTCATTATATCCACAAAATCAATTGAAAATTTCGAAATAAAAAAAAAATCCTTGTTTAAATTTGAGATTACAGTGAATTAAAATCAAGAAAAAAAGGAGAAGAGAAACTTCAACAACGCAACCTCTTCTCCACTTTCTTCGATCAATTGAATCCAAAATCTCTTATATTCTCTTGCTTTTTGCTAAGATATAATGTATTCCTCCTCTGCGTCTTTTTCTCTCCCTTCAAGAAGAAAGAATAGAAGTCTCCATCTAAGATGCCTACAAGTAAAAAAGTAGGACCTGCGGCTACGTGAGAGTTTTTACTCTCTTTTTTAATCTCCTTTTATACGTTAGTTTTAGGTTAGAAGATGTGAGGTGATATGCTAACTCCCAAATTTGCCTCTTAAAAAGTGAGTATTCAACTGTCCATTTTTGTTCTTTTACTAACCTAAGTTCAGCTGTTATCTGTTTTCACCTTTTTATTAATTGCTGCTCAATTCTTAGGCACCTTTGCTTTAGCAAAGCTACAGCAAAGTGTAAACCAACTTATTGGTTTATTATGTAGTCTATTTGGTCGAAAAGAGCATATTATTTCAACCAGGAGCATATTATTTTGTAAATAACATTAGAAAGACTTATTGGTCTGAATGACCAACTTTGTTAAGGGTTGCCACCTTTGGAAGAAGAGAAATATAAGTTCTGTTTAGTTTAGGATCAAGTGTGCTTGTAGAGAAGAAATTCTGAACTAGCTTTATTATAGAGTCAAAAATTGCATAAAAGCCATTACGACTGGGAGCCTTGTATGAGCCAATTACTTCAAAATGTTTTTTTTTATGTTATAATTTCAATAGGAGTGGGGATTGCAGTTAGAGCATCATTTTTCTCATTCCAAATACAAACAGTAAATAAATCATCAAGTTCAATAGAAAAAATTAGATTACTTGTAGAAAAACTTTCTTCAACAATCCACCAGTATCTTCTCTTTTGTAGCACCATTCATTCGAATCATTCTTCAATGCCACAATAAGATTTCTCTTCCTTCTCACTAACGTAGAAAGGTGAAAGAACCTCGTGTTTCGATCACCATCCTTAACTCATTGTTCTCTTGATTTTTGTCTCCACATACTTTCATATCTAGCCTCGTATTCTTCCAAATCAACTCTGAGATTCTTCTCACAATCTACAGAAAATACACCATAAGCTGAATATTGACATTGCTCCAATTTCTTTTTTACCTAACTAACAAAATGTGTTTCTTACTCACTTTGCGGCCAATAATTAATGAACATTTTTACTTACTATTGGGATCAATATTTAATTATTAACAATTCCTAATCTACACATGGCCTAACATGTAAGGGTATTAGTGATCATTTAATAAATTTTCATTCTTTCTCACCAACTCTGAGTAAGACAACCCCCACTATTAAAGCTTTTTTAAAGCTCCCCCACCCATTAATGCTTTGATATAAAACTCCATGACCCTAAAATCGAATCTCCCTCCCCCTCTTTTCTATGATTTTCATCATTTTCTCTTTTCCCTTGTTTCTCGGTTTTATGTTTCTCTCTACTAGATTTAAGCACATGTTAATGCACGTGATGTTATTTTTTTAATAAATTATTTTATTGACCTTATTTTATATTAATAATTTTAATTTTTTTATGGTAAAAATTAAATTTCCTTCTTAATAAATTGTTGTAGTCACTTGTTTATAATTATCAAAAAATATTTAAACATTGTGAAATGTTTTATTGAATAAATGATATCTTTATGATATTTAAAGAAGTATATTTTAAACTTTTATGATATATATATATATACAAACTTGCTTAATAATAAAGATTAGTTTATATTTAATAAATAAAATGCTATTTATTAAATTAAAACAATCCTATGTTTATAATTTTAAAAAAGATTATAAAAAAAATACATAATATTCGGTTGGTTACAAATTTAAAACAAAAGCTCAGTCTTTCTCTATCTTGATCTTCTTAATAGAAATATTTTCTACTTCGTCATTATAGTCATCAATATGAAAAATATTTTCTTTTTTTCCACTGATTGACTCAATATTTTCTGCAACAACTGAATTTTTTTCTTTCTCTATTGATTTTCTATATAATTTCTCCAAAAATTTGAATTTTTTGTTTTGTTGCAATACCAAATTTCTAAAAATTTTGTTGCCTTCTTTTTCTTGAAACATATTTTACAATTTTTCATTTAAATAACTAATTTTATATATAAATTATTATTATTATTTATGTCATATCTCTAATAAATGCATGTAATTTAATATTATTATTTATGTTTTTAATTGACAATCATTATTAGTTAATATAAATTATATTACGCGTTTAACTATTTGACTCCTTAAAAAAATGTTGCAATCGTGAAAAACATCCAATAAATCTAATACAAAATAAAAAAAATATATGAAATTAATAAATAGTAGCTTTGGTGGATATTTATTAATACAAACAGAAAAAATAAATAAAATTGATAAAAATAAGCAATAATTCAATGTCATAATAAATTAAAAACGTTTTATAAGTTCATTTAGTCAAGTATTATTCAAAAAATAGTAAATAACATCACATAAAAATAAGAAAAAAATTCAATATCATAATAAATTAGTAACCGTCTAATATATTATTTTAATATTGAATCATGTCATTTAACTCATGTAAAATACAATTATTTAATTCTTTCATTAAAAAAATAATTTTTTTGGCTTTACATACAATTCCTTATATTGAAATTATATTATTGTTTTAAATGTGAAATTAAAAATATAACTAATAAGAGTATGATAAATAATATTTTTAAAGTTAACAATCTGTAAATTCCAAGAACTTGTACATATATAATAATTATCTTTAAATTGACATTTAAATATAGTATAATAATAATAATAATCTGTGTAAGAATAAGAATCATGATTTTTTTTATTCACGAAAAAAACCATTATATATATGAAATTTATTATTTGAATAATTAAAATTAATATTTTTTTTTATATTTTATTATGACTCATGTTTTGATTAAGTATAAAAAAATATTAAATTAATATATAATATAATAGTGTGTTAAATTATATTATATTAAAAATATTGGACAAATATAGATAAGGTTTTTTAACGGTAATCATAATAATAATAATAATATAGTATACCTTTGGAATAAAGATGTATGCTATCTATAACTTTATCACCATTGTTAGTTATAAGGATTTCATCACTGAACAAATAATTAAGAAAATTTAGATTATATGAAAAATGTTGAAAAAAAAAAAAAGAAGATGAAATTTTAATAATGTTAGTGATGAATAGTAATAAAAATAACAACAATAATAATGATGATGACAACGACGAAAATTACTGTGAAAATAAGAATTGTATTATTTGAATGATTTAAATATGTATGATGTAAGAGTAAGAATGGATTTGAATGAGTTTCAATTTGTATTATAATGATGATGATGATGATAATAATAATAATAATAATAATGAGTATAAGAATAAGAATTGTATATTTGAATTTGTATTCTTTAGATTTGATGGAATGGATTTCAATTTGTAAGAGTAATAATAATAATAATAATAATAATTATTATTGTATTATTTGAATTTGTATGATTTTGATTTAATAATAACAACAATAATAAAAATAGTGAATATAAAAAAAAGAAAAAGAGCTGTATTATTTGAATTATTTGAATTTATATGCGTGAAATTTGATAAAATAGTTTCTTTCTAAAAATTTGATAACTTTATATATATATATATATATATTTTAAACAAATCTTGGTTGAAATTTTATCAACATTAATTAGAATATTTATTCTTTCAAGCCATGCTCCCAATATGCTTTTCTAGAAAAACTAACTATAAATAATATTGATTGTTCATATTTAAAAAAAAAAAAAAAAATTATCAGGTCATACTTATAAATTTAAAAATTCAAAATTTAAAAAACTGTTTTTATGAATGTAACATACTAATTAGCATTTATTGCTATCAAGTTTTAGATTTTAATAACTTATTAATTATGAATGTTAAAATTAAAAGTGTTGAGAAATTTGGTTATTTAGTCACATTATATAGCCATTTAATGAAATTAAAATATAATATATAACATTTATAATATAGTAAGAAAGGAATTATTTACTATTTTTTTTCTTTTCTTTTCTTTTCTTGTACTATAAATTAAATAAATGGATCCATTAGTTTGTAGGTATTATATATATTCATGCGTTTTAATAAATAAATATTCATGCATTTTATTTATTTATTTATTTAATCAAGAGGTGGGAGATTTGAAAAAAATATTTATGATAAATATTCATGTGTTTTGTTTTAATAAATATTCACGCGTAGGGTGACAAGAGAATATGAGTATCACCTTTACACAAAATATAACCATTAAGCTTCAAGATTCATAATTCAACATCTGCTATTGTGTAAAAAAAATTGCAAAATTTCTTCAATTATATTGAATTCGGTAAAAATCATATGATTTTTTTACGACAGTACAAGAATCATGTTTTAAAATATGAGATGAGATTCATACCACTTTTACAGAATTTATACATGCATAAAAAAAGCATGTGATGAATTAGAAAACAATTAATTAATTTTTTTGATTTTATGTGGAAAAAAAAAAAGTTACATAAAGTGCCGTTATAATTCAATTATATTAATTCATGACTAATAAATTTAATTAATATTAGATTATAACTTACCATTATAATTTATTATTAAGTTTATAAAATTTGAATTTGAAGAGTCTCAAAAAATTTGAGATAATACACAATTTAATGTATATTAGTCTACTAATTTTATTATTCACCATAAAATAAGAAATCCAAATAAGTTTCAATCAATAAAATTTAACACAATCCATTAAACTAAATTCATCCCTCAGACCATATAGGTTATTTATTTAAATTTGATATATATTTGTATAATTATATTGTAAGATGGTTTTAAGGGTATAAGCCAATCAAATTTATTGCAAACATAACTAATTAATATAATTATAGTGATTGTTTCAAAACTGAAATTAAAACAACAGTCAATAAGAGCACGACAAATCATTTTCTTTGAGGTTAATGTTAGTTAACATATACTAATAAAATAAAAATTTGGCAACAAAAACAGTTCATATGAGGTAATTAATTGGTTAATTGTGTGAGTTAATTATGAAACATATCCGTTTAAACATAAATGCTGTAATTATTACTTAATTAGTGGTTAGTGAAACTATAATTAATTAAAAATTATTTAACGTGGATGTAAAAATCAACAAATTATTCCAAGAATGAAATTATTAAAATTAACGTTTTACAATATTGAAAGGTGAGATTTAATTAATAGTCAGAATCAATTATTAAATTATTTTTTTCATATTAAGTTATCATAATTTAAATAAGACAAAACTACATTAATAGCTCGTATATTTTTCTTATTCTACATTTTGGTCTATTGTTATTTTTCTTATGATTTATTCATCTTTTTCTTTAGTTTTAATAAATTTAGTCTCATTGAAATCAGCTCGAAAATGAATATCGTGGGTCAAATTTGACCCTGTATAGAGTTTAAATTAACATAAGGTTTTTAATATAATTTTGATATTTTATGGTTTATTTTAATGATTAAATAAAATTAAAAATAGTACTGGAATTAAGTAATATAATAATAACAATAATAATAATAATAATAAATAATAATAAAGTTACTTATTTAAGAATGTCAAATAAAATGACATTTTAAATTAAATAAATAACATGCATAGAAGTAATTTAATTTTTTATATCTATTAAAAGATGATTAGAATTTATGAATTTATAAAAAGTGGTTTTTTAAAATAAATATTAATGCATTTATATTTGAAATATTTTAATAATTGTTTGTACTAGTTACATAAGATATTAAGGATATTATAGCCCAAATATTAATATGGAGGGTATTTTAGTCTTTTTACTTTAGAGACAAACTTCTTCATTTAAAGTTGATATAGATTTAACTAGTTATTATTATTATTATTATTATTATTATTTTATTTTAAAATAATTAAACACACACTCATTTTTAATAAAACTCGATCTCTTAAATTAAAACCATGTACAAGTAAACAAATACCATTTAGGCTAATAGCTCAACGGTAATATAAATAGTTATTAATGAAAATGAGATATGGGGTATTCACGTGGTTATATTTTAATTTCACTTTTTATTGTAAAATTATCGTTTTACTCTTACCACTATTCAAGCATAAGTGACGTGTTATAAGATTGATAATTTTATTAACAAAATATTCAACTAAATAGCCCCTGTTTTATAAACAAATGGTTGAAGAAAACTTATTTGACTGACAAATTGAATAAAATGACATTTACGATATATTTTTTTTTTTTTTTTTACATTTATAGTATATTCAATATTGATGGGTAACTTGCAAAATGATTTAGTGAAAGAATGAATACAATATAACATGTTGACGTTGATGTTGATTTTTGCTTCTCCTTTTTGTCTTTCTAAGATTAAAAAATGAATTGAGTTAATATGTAAGATTACTACTTGGGTGCTCACCAAATGCTTTACAATACTTTAAATAACATGGAGTTCACCTACGCAATAAAGAAAAGAGATTTGACATCCATCAGTCAATGATGGGGATGTCATAATGTTGAATGACATCATCAAAATTTACCTGATTCAATCTATTTAATCTAAATTAATCAGACTCAAATTTCTAAATTTTTTTTATTAAATTAAATTGATTTCAAAAATCCCAAAACTTATCCAAAATAAATTAGATTAATTCTTGATATTAAAAATTACATAAAAAAGAATCCAACTTATTATTTTTTTTATTTTTAAATTTTTAAAAATATTGATATATGTTTGATATAATTATTTTATTTCAATTAATGGATGATTAAATGAATATTCTTTAAATTAAGAAATTTTTATGCATGTAATAATATATGCTTAATTGATATAAAATTAAATAGTAATTTTTATTTTAATTACTATGCTATTTAGAATAGTAATACATGTTTTTTTTATTAATTTATAATTTAAAAATATTTAAATTACTTTTAGGTACTAAACTTAATCAATATTAAAATATAAAATTTTATATAATGGTTATTTTATTATTTAAAATAAAAAAAATACAACTTAAAATAATAATAAAATAAAAAAAAAAGAAATTTATTATACTTAAGCTAATACAAATCATTTTAAAGAGTTTTAACTTGGATTAATTTTATAATTTTTATTAGATTAAATTAATTTTTAAATTTTATGAATTGACTTTATTGATTTTTTATTGTGATTTTAACGTAGAATCAAACCAACCAATGAAAGAACAGCCTTAACATTAGTTATAAGTTGTACATTACATTTTATACATAGTAGGTGTAGTCGTGTAGAAGTCTGTTTATTTGTAGGAAAGAGAGAAATTATTTTGATACATTTGTAATTACGCTGACTGTTTTCTTAGGTTTGATTAGACATCGCAATTATCTTATTCTTTTAATTATTTTTCTAAAAAATGGAGATAACTTAACTATAGCTATATTATATATATAAATTTAAATTAAGTATAATATTTTTAAATAAAATTATTAATATTAATATTTATTTATAATTTATTATCACATTAAATAAAATTTTTAAATATAATAATAAAATAAAGATTATATTTAATAAAAATTTTAATTATATAATAATTTTAAATATTATTTTATTCTTATAATTATTTTAAAAGTAAAAAAAAATTAACGTATAAAATAAATATATTTTTAATTAATTTTAAAAAATATCTACAAAATATCCTTATCTAATGACCCACACAAACTGGGCTAGTGAACAAGTGATACTATCGAGAATTATTGGATTGCACCACGTGACTTCAACTTTATTTTCCAACGGAGATATTTTAAAGTTTAAAGAATGCATAAACCTAAAACGAAATATGAAAATAGAGCCTTAATATTTTTTATATAAAATAATATATATAAATTTAATTATATTAATAGCAATTTATTTAGATATATAAAAACAAATAACTAGTTTAAATCTAGTTTTTATGACTAATTGAAGGGTTTTATCAAATAATACAAATAATAATAAATATACATTTTTAATTGAGTAAAAAAAAAGGAAAATAATTTATTAAGTACGGCATACACTTAATATACAAACTTAAAAAACATTAAAAATAAATATTTATAATGTTAATAAGGATTAATATTATATTTTTTTTCAAATATAAAATAAAATAAAAACTGAACAAATAATTAAAATTTTCCAAATATTAACAATAAATTAAAAATTCAATAAAATTAACATATAAATAAATAAATATATTCAATTAAATTTTATTATAAAATAATATAATAAGAAAATCCTTACAATAAAATTACAATTAGTTTTGAAACATGTCAAAAATGAGATTTTGACAATGTATTAGTAATATTTTTGTTGAAAATAATGAAATAAAATGAAAAGTTAATTTAAATTTTTCTACTTGTTTAGTTTTTTTATTATTAAAATTAAGATAAATTATATCATTGGTCCCTAAATTTTAATTAAATTCACACTTAGGTTCTCAAAATTTTAAATTGTATAATTTAGTTCACAAACTTTTAAAATTTTACATATAGGTCCCTAAATTTTTTAAATCTTACAATTTAGTTCCCAAATTTTTTAAAAATTTACATATAAGTCCTATAATTTTGATTAAAAAATATGTATTTTAGTACACAAGATAAGAAATATGCGTAAATTTTTAAAAATTTAGGGACTAAATTGTAGGATTTAAAAATTTAGTGACCTATGTATGAAATTTAAAAAATGTGGAGAATAAATTATAAAATTTAAAAATTTAAGGAGTTTAGCCTTAAAACTAATATACATACACAAGATAGATAGATTTGAAAGGATCTCAATTAATTTAAAAAAGAGAGACTATATTAAGGAATTACTGAAGAGAAAAAATAAACTCATAAAATTTATTACTTAAAATCTTAAATTGTTGAACGTGAATTTATTTTTCCTTAGTTAAGAGAACTAATAGTCAAGTGGCATGTTACAGTAATTCATTTTTTAGTTGGTTTTTTTTTTTTTGAATAATTTTTTAATTAGTTAATAACACATAAAATAACATTAAATTAAACATATAGTTTTTTTATTTAAAAATATAATAGATCTCCTAAATATATATATATAATAGATATCCACAAAAATTTGAGACCTTATCTAGTTGGATTTAAAGTAGCCGTCTTATCTACTTAAAGGATGAGTCTGTTCTTGATTTTACACTTGACATAGCGTAATAATAAAATAGAAGATAATTCAAAAATGATTATGGGAAAATATAAGCATGAAGAGAATAAGCCTTGAAAATATGGAAGCATGCTAGCCGTTGTCCTAAAGTACAAGAGTTCCCCTTATGCAGGTTCTAACGGTACTTAAGGTCCCTAGATACAATTCTATTGCTCTCATGCTGTTAGTGTATGAATGCAAATACAAAAGCCAAGACTAACTCACTAAGAGCATCTTCAACCCTTGGTACCATTTTGCTTCAAGTTTTGTACCAATTTTTTTTTTTTTCAATTGATAACACTAAATATTACATTGAAAAGTAAATTTCTTTACAAAATAGAATATTCCTTAATATTAAATTTTTGTTTTAGTTTGTATAATATTTTTGGCTCTATATTGTATTTTTTTTAAACAATTTGGTACCATATACTTAATTTAAATTTATTATAATTTTATGTTATACACTAATTAAATAAATTTTTTAAAAAAACAAATATGCATGAACAATATTTTTAGTATCGTAAATAATGTCCCATCAAATTTGGTGCAAGAAATAGCGTTGGATTATAGCAACAAAATACTAAATTTTATACATGCCCTTTGTAAGTTGGATGAGAAAGAGGAAAGGGATTTTTAGAAATTAAGAAGATAAAATATTTTTTTCCCTCAAAACCCAAAGTGTCGTTTGGCTTGAAGGTTTTGTTTGTTAATTTTAAAGGCTAGGTCATAGTGTCAAACACTAGTATATTCTGGCCAATAATATAAATATAGTAGGTGTAGATAGCTCTCGAGTACTTTGAAGACTTGGCTAATTGATTTAGGCTTGTTTATGGTCATGCACCTCATCTTGTTGTCACAAGAGTTTTAGGAAATAGTCCAATTCCAATAGTCGCAACCGAACTACGTTCTCCCTGAAGTGAGCCCTCAATAACTTGTAAGAAAATCCTCACCTTTGGGTTCATTCTGAACGATAAAGCCCTTCTTAATAAGAAATATTCAAACTCTAAAATAGCAAAAATATAATATTAATTGACTACAAAATAATATATTAATTTAGAGATAACGTACATATATAATTTATGTACATTTTCTTATGTTTATGTAACATTAATCCTTTAGATATCAGATTTACAATCCCATATCTATTACCTTCTTATTACGCTTGGAACTTTTAGTTAATTCTGACAATTTTGAAAATGTTTTTCATAAAGTTCTATGAGATTATTCTTATTTAATAGTTAAGTTTGCTAGGATGAACAATGATGTAAACTTTCTGTTGAGCTTTCACTCCATGTCCATCTAGATTTAGTTTAAGACTTTTGGCTTGGATTGATTCGGTTAATCTTGAAATATCTCATATTTAATTTAGTCTTAGTCGTAGATTGCAAATAAAAGGTGGCTTGAACTTGAAAACATGGTGGGTTTAGCCTGACTAACACGTTAGTTTCCAAGTTTAGTTCCTTGTTTTATAGAACTACGCAATTCACATGGGAATATGTTTGTTTATTTGGGGAGCATCTTCTTATAAGCTTTCTGTGGATTGTTTTTGGAGAAAGGATCAAAGGAATAGCAGTATATCATGATGATACAAATAATAGTATTGTAATGGATGAAAGTATGATATTCTGTTTGTTGAGATTAGGCGGCTGTTCATCTTCTTTCCATGTAGCTTTTGTTTCTCATTAGGAGAGAAGCTTGTTTTTGTTGGAAATGTTTAGATCGATATGGAGTTAACCGTGAAACATCTTTGGTTTTTGTTTTATTTTCAATTTGTCTTGATGAAATCTGTAGCTTGGTTTGGCTGAAGAAAGTAGAAAACCTTTGATCATGTCATCATTTTCTGCAAAGGGAGAGAAATTTTAGGTGTGCTAAATGGGTGGATGTTAGTTTTGGGGATTATTTAGACACATAGCATTGTGAAATTTATTTTTGCTTTGAGCTTCACATTGCAATTGATAACATTTTTCTAATCCATGAACTATATGATAATATATTTTATGCCAACATTAGTGAGATGTTAAATTCACAGTTATATAATTGTTGGATGCCCTAAAACATTACGAGTATAAAATTTCAATCTCAATCTCTCCCTTTAATGTGAATTGGAAGCTATACTTTTCTTTCCTACTCCACCATCCTCTCATAGAGGTCTATTTTTGTTACTGGTGCTCTTATGCTCGCGAGGAGTATAATTATTTGAAGATATCTTCACATCTTTAATAACATTTCCACGTATTTTTCTTTCTCTTGCATGGAACTTTTTATCTTAGTTGAGTTCTCAATGATTTTAGGGAAATCCTACAGAGACAGTCAAGGAATGCACTAAAGCATTAGAGCTAAGGCAGAGGCAGAGCTGAGGCACATGAAAAGCTTGAGCATTTTGAAGAGGCAATTTCTGGTCATTTTGTTATTCATTCTCTAAAATATCATTTAGAGAGTTTTCGATGATATTGATTTTACCAGTTTTCTTTGCCATAAAACTTGGGCTTGTGGAGTGCCATTTTTTTGTCATGACTATTACAATATTACTTTATCCCTTCCTAATTGGCAATCCCTGTCCTTTTTCCCAGATATGAAAAAGGTCTTGGAGTTGGATCCTTCAAATGAGCAAGCCAGGAAATCCATTCGTTACTTGGAGCCATTGGCTGAAGAAAAACGAGAAAAGATGAAAGAGGAGGTGATTGGTAAGCTTACTGAATAATGTACTTCTGCATTTTATGCTTTTATATTTCAAGCTTAAGAGTCAGAAGCTCCATTAATGACGTCGAGCATCTCTATTAAGTAAAACATATTGCAATGTTTTGGGACTTTAGATACAGACTAAATCATGTTTCAAGATTCTTGAAACTGAGGCTAACCAGTGGTCTCTAGCATACAAAGGGTTAATGTTAAGAAATTTATGGGTCGAAGTTAATAGACAATCAAAGTAAAATTGAGAGAATGAAGATAAAATGGACACAAGTATTTACGTGGTTCACCCAAAATGATTACGGGCTACTCCACGGACAAAGGCCGAAAGGAATTCACTATATCGAAAGATTTATAACTTCTTTCTAAATACAAAGAGAAAATAATATATCTCTCTTTCTTATAATAGGAGAATACAAATAACCTCTCTCTCACAATGAGGAAAGAACTCTTTCTAAGTGGGGAAGCTTTGAATGCTTAGAATATATGAGATTTTGGAATGGGATGATGGAAATGAGCAAATGATCTCTCTATTTATAGAGAGGAAAATATTACTATTTGAAGAGATGACATAAGTACTTACAGAATGCTCACAGAAAGGTAGATTTACCGATTTGAGCCTTGGAAGCAACTTTCTGTAAGAGAGAATCTTCAAACCTCGTTCTGACATATGGCCCAATTTGAGATGCCACATCATTGTTGATTCTTCTCCTTTACTGGTTGACGCAATACACGCATCAACTTCCTGTAGTGTTTCCCCTTTAAGCATGAATAGATTTGCTGCAATCTTTTCTGCCTTCAAAACCACAAGTGCACCTTTGATAATTTTCATGATCCCATTTTCAACATGGGTCCTACATTCAAGACTGTCTATTTGCCTCAAAGATAGTAGATTCTTCCTCAAGCCCTTCACATGTCGTACCTCCTGAATAGTGTGAACTATACCATCAAACATTTTTTTTTTATAGTACCAATACCAGCGATTTCCAAAGCATGATCATCCCCCGTGTGTACATAACCTCCTGAGATTGGTTCATATTTGTGGAACCATTCTTTTCGAGATGTCATGTGCCATGTTGCTCCTGAGTCTATTAACCAGACGTCAAAAAACTACTTTTTACCTTCAACTGCTGCTGTAGCCTCGATGTATAAGACTTCACCATTATCAAGGATACTTGCTACATTCCCTTGAGCATTTGATGACTCAAGGTTTCCATTCTTTCTTTTACTCCAACAATCCTTTTTGACATGTCCTTTCTTGCCACAATTATAGCACTTGAAATTCTTCTTATTTCTTGATTTCGATCTACCATAATTTTGACTCCCACTAGAGCTACATTTTGTTGATCTTCCTCTCATCACCGTCAAAGCTTCTGCTTATTGCGAACTTACTTGTTTGTCTTCTTTGTTTTTACGCCCAGTTTCTTCTTCCAAAACAGCAGCTGTAATTTCATCAAAGATTAGATAGTTCGAAAGAATGTTGTTCGTCAGGTTGATGATAAGTTGATCATACGAGTCAGGTAGACTTTGCAGTAGAAATTTTGCACGTTCAACTGTCTCTATTTTGTAACCCATTGATGTAAGTTGCAAAATAGAGTATTCAAGGTGTTGATATGGTCAGTTACCGATGTTGATTCTGTCATTCGAAGAGTGTAAAGTCTTCTCTTTATGAAGTGACTTGGCCTCGTACAGTCTTTTTAGAGTATCCCAAATCTCCTTTGCCGTCTTCTTTTCTGCCACACTGGATAACACTCCATCAGCTAGTGCTAAGTGTAGATCAGCAATTGCATTGCCATCCATTTCGTTCCACTTGCTATCATCGATTATTCCAACGGGCTTAACTCCAATCGCTTCCAAACAATTATCCTTTCTCAAAATTGCCTGAATCTTCATTTTCCACAACGAGAAATTATTTTCGTTGAACTTCTCAACATCAAACTTTGTTGTTGTCGTCATTTTGATATGCTTCTCACTTAAACCAGCTTCCACTATTACACGTGAACAGTACCTACAACCAAAGCTTTGATACCACTGTTAGAAAATTTATGGGTCGAAGCTAATACACAATCAAAGTAAAATTGAGAGAATGAAGATAAAATGGACACAAGTATTTACGTGGTTCACCCAAAATAATTATGTGCTAGTCCACGGGCAAAGGCTGAAAGAAATTGACTATATTGAAAGATTTACAACTTCTCTCTAAATATAAGGAGAGAACAATATACCTCTCTCTCTTATAATAGAAGAATACAAATAACCTCTCTCTCACAATGAGGAAAGAACTCTTTCTAAGTGGGGAAGCTTTAAATGCTTAGAATATATGAGATTTTGGAATGGGATGATGGAAATGAGCAAATGATCTCTCTATTTATAGAGAGGAAAATATTACTATTTGGAGAGATGACATAAGCGCTAATTTATGTCTCTTCTTACTATTTGAAGAGATGACATAAGCGCTTACATATGTTTCTTTTCCCATTTTTAATGGTAGGTGAGTAACCATTGAATTGCAATAATATTCCATCAATTAAGCCATCTCTTTTGACATTGTGAAAGTGGCTTCACAATTGTCTTTCAGTTAAGTACTGAAGTTGTTTAATTTAGGAAAAGGGAAAAAATAGCATTTTACTTATGAAACTCGTAAGAACTAATGTTAGACTTTGACAATGTATCCCCTTAATTTGAGATTTTCTCACCTTGTGCAAACCTCGGATGCTGAATTTTGTTTAAATTTTCATAGCAAAGAAGAAAACTTATGATATTGTTCATAGGTCTTGCAACCCTTTGAGCTTCTTAACAGTCCATCTATTGACTTCCACACTCACCCTTGAACACTCTTATCAGTATCATATATGTACCATGAAACCTAAAAAATAAGTACTTTTATGAAATTCTGTTCCACACTTCTTTTGCACCATGCTCGAAGCTATAATTTCAAGTTGATATAGCCATCTGAAGTTCTGATGCTTCACGCTTGTACGCACAAGTGCATCCAAGGTCAATGTTTTACGGTTTATTGTTGAGAGAAAAAAGATATGTTATTAGGGAAATCTTGAGAATGAAGCCTTTTTCTCAACAACTTTATAATCATTGAGAAGGTCTTTGCAAATTTTGGTTATGGATAGAAGTTTGGTGCATAGTGTTTTTGGGCTCTAGTTTGGTGCGTAGTTTAGTCTGCACTATTGATGTTTTCAGAAATGCCCACAATTTATACTCGCTTGCTGTGTAGCTTTATGTTGTACTTGGAATACTTGTGAGGAAGTTCAAGTAACCTGTGCACAAGATATCAATTTTATTGAGGATATGTTCAAATCTAAGCTTCTGGACATGATATTACTTTACAGCTAGTTCATCTGCTTGTACGATTTTGTTGCTAGGATGTCAATATGTGAAAGGAAGAGCTGTACTTAATGAACGAACTTAATGATTGTATATTCGTTTTTATCTGCAACTTATCGGTGCATCTTTATGGAATGATGGCTTCATTGGACACTTGACTTGTGACAGAAAAGCTGAAAGAAATGGGCAACTCAGTGTTGGGCCGTTTCGGGATGAATGTTGACAACTTCAAAGCTGTTAAAGATCCAAATACAGGATCCTATTCTATTTCATTCCGGCGTTAGTGCAGCAGTATCTAAGCTTGTGATTGCATCAACTATACAAACTAAAAGTCATCAGCAGAACTACTATACGAGTGACCTAGTGGGAGCTATGCAAGTTGACAAGTTGATGGACCTGGTGGAAGTAGTTGTATTTCTTTTGTGATAGCACAGACTAGCACTTTAATTTTGTTACTAAAATGAAATTTTCAAATCATTAGATTGTGAATAGTTTTTTGATTAATAACCATTTAACTCAATTCTTAATCCACTTTTGTACCGTTGCATTGAAAAGATTAAGATATTGTTTGACAAGCAGAGATGAAGAAATGTATGCAGCAAGAATAGAAAAATATATGAAGCTCTTTATTAACATTCAATAATACTTATGCATATACAAAACCATCGATTAAGTCTAGAGAGGCCTAGCATGTACACCTAGGTATCTACTCTAACAAACTTATAACAACCTTGTCACATCAGCTAAGTTTTAATCAGCTACATATATCTGCTATCAGCTATCATGCCGATGCCTTATTTTACTTGAAGTATCCACATCAACAACTCTCTCAACACCCCTCTCAAACTAAGTGGCATGATCATACACTCAGTTTGCATGCCACTTAGTTTGCTATGCATAGGAACAAAAGAAGCCACTGGTAATGCCTTACTAAGAATGTCTGCAGGTAGGGGTGACAATTTCTGACACGATACGATAGCACGATCCGAACACGACACGACACGAATTTTTTTTAGTAAGAATTGATCAATAATTTTTTTTTTGTTCTTAAAGGTTTTATTATTTCTTACTATTATAAATAACACAAAAAAATGCAAGTAAATTTTTTAATGTGCCAACTAACACGAAAACATGACACGAATAACACGAACAAACATGACACGAACACGAACAAACACGACTAACACGACACAATTGACACCCCTATCTGCAGGTTGTTCCAAAGAAGGAATATGACGTACCAACGAATGATTAGCCAAGACTTTTTCACGCACAAAATAAAAATCCAGTTCAACATGCTTCATTCGAGAATGCAAAATTGGATTAGTTACTAATTGCACAGTGCTCAAATTATCACACCAAACAATAGGAGACGAAGGAAGAGGAATATGCAACTCAGAAAACAAAGCTTGTATCCATAAGATTTCTGAAGTAGCATTAGCCAAAGACCTGTACTCTGCCTCGATACTAAATTGTGAAACAGAAGCTTGTTTCTTAGAAGACCAATAGATTGGATTAGCTCCCAAGTAAATAACAACCCCAGAAGTGGATCGATGATTATCAGGACAACTACCACATTCGGTATCAGCAAATCCTTGAAGAATAAACTGAGAAGAAGGCTTGAAAACCAAACCATGACACATAGTACCTTGCAAGTTCCTAAGAATGCATTTAATTGCATTCCAATGAGGCTCCCTTGGAGCTTCCATAAACTGACATGCCTTATTGACTGTGAAAGACAAATTTGGCCTTGTGATGATGATATATTGGAGAGCCCTCACTATGCTTATATACAAACTAGGATTGTGAAAAGGTTCACCCTCACAAGCAAAAAGAGTGTAATTAGATATCGTAGGAGTAGAGATGGGTTTGGACTGATCAAGCTTAGCTTTAACAAGCAACTCTCGGATATATTTTTGCTTTGTTCATAGCATGTCACCATTATCCAAATTATGTACTTCAATGCCTAGAAAATAGCTAAACATTCCCATGTATTTAAGAGGAAATTTTGCATGTAATGTGGAAACAAGAAGCTGAATTTCATGTTCATTGTTCCCTGTGATGATTATATCATCTATATACACCAACAAAAAAATGATTAAAGAAGAGGAATGCTTATGAAACAAAGAAAAATCAGGCTGAGACCTGATAAAATCCATACTAGTGAAAATTATACTTAATGTTTCAAACCAAGCACGTGGTGCTTGTTTCAAGCCATATATAGCTTTCTCCAATTTACATACATAATCAAGATAATCTGGATGCTCAAACCCTTGTGGTTGACGCATGTATACTTCTTGCAAACAATCATTTAAGAAGGCATTATTAATATCTAATTGGTACAATTTCCATCCATTAGACAAAGCAATAGTTAGAACCACTCTAATTGTAACTTGTTTTACCACAGCATTAAACATTTCAGAAAAATCAAAACCAAGTACTTGCTTGTAACCTTGAGCTACAACTCTAGATTTTCGTTTATCTAACTGGCCAGAGGGAAGTCTTTTAACACGAAAGACCCACTTACTACCAATGATAGTTCTATACTGTGGTGGGGGGTACAAGGACCCAATTTTTATTATTAAGTACGGCATTAAACTCTTGCTGCATCGAGTCAAACCACTCAGGACTTGCTAAAGCTTGTTTAGGTTCTTTTTCAATACAATCACTAATAGCTGATAGATAGGCTTTGGATTTGAAAATACATTTTTTAGCTCACCACCATCGAATGAACGTTGGTTGGAAAAGAGGAAACATGTGTAGGTGTGCATGACTCATGGACAAGCAAATATGATGGAAGTGCATAAGCAACCTCAATAGTAGACTTAGGTGTTAGAGAAATACGATCAAATAAAGTAACTAATGAATGGACAAGAGGAGCAGAAGTAACAGGCAAAGAGGGAACAAATAAAGCACTAGAAGACAAGTGTGATGGAGACCTTTCATGAGAATAGAAATTTGGTTCATCCAAAAGATTAGAAGATGGCTGTTTAGGTGAAAAAGTACTAAGAACAAGAAGCATAGTTTTGTAAGGAGACTGTAGAGTCATGGGTTGAGATGGAGATCGCTCAGTATCTTTGTAAGGAAACTACGTACATAGAAAATAACATCACGACTAAGATAAAGTCTACCATCCTTAGAAAGACACTTATAACCCTTATCCCTATGACTGTAACTAAGAAAAGTACAAGCAACTAATCTATTTTTCAATTTGTGTTTATTATAGTATCTCAAACAAGGAAAGCATAGATAACCAAAACCTCGAAGAAAGCTATAATCAAGCTTTAGGTGAAATAAAATTTCAAGAGGATAAACATCATTTAAGACAGAATTAGAAAGTCTATTTATGATAGACACACTGGAACTTCATACCAAAAACTTATAGGAAGAGAGGCATGATTAAGCATAACTAATCCAAGAACAGCAATATGCCTATGCTTACCTTCAACAAGACCATTTTGCTCATGAATATGAGGGCAAGACATATGATGGACAATACCAGATTGATTGAGAAAAGTAGTAAGGGATTAAAATTCACCACTCCAGTCACTTTGTAGAATTTTAATTTCACAATTGGTTTGAAGCTCAGCTTGAGCTTTGAACCGAAGAAAAGCTTGATAGGCAGATGATTTACTTTTAAGAAAGTATATCCTTATATATTGAAAAAATTTATCAGTAAAATATATATACTATTGATGACCATTAGAAGATACAGGTGCAAACCCATATATTTGAGTGTACAATTTCAAGGGGTACAAAAGCATTATGTAAAGAACTAGAAAAGGGAAGCTTATGATTTTACCACGCTGACAGGCTATACACTTAGATCTAATATTTTTTTTACTCATGTAATTAAAAATTGGCTAAAATATATAATATTTTTTACTATATATTGACTAATAAATAAAAATATAAAATTATCTCATAAAAATATGACTTTACAAAATATCATTTTATATTCTCTTATATATTTATTTCAAGAAGATATCCCTCACACAGATATAATAATAATTACTTTCACTCTTAAAAGTTTGACTTCTCTTTTTCTTTTCAATATTAATTCTTTTATCAACGTTGTTTCTCTTCTTTGAGAAGTGATTTGAATGATATTATAATTTCTTTTATAATATTATATTTACTAATAATATAAACGTGCTAAGAGGATATAAAAGTTCTCCATTAAACTTCATAACAGCTTCGCGCTCTTTCCTTATCTTAATTTATTTTTGACTTTTTCTTTTGTCTCTTTCTATTATCTAATCTCCTATTTTTTATTATCAGCGTTATTTTCGTATCTTTTATGTCACCCAACGGGGTCACAAGTCACATTAGAAACTGTTGTTCCAAATCTACTACTGACATGTAACGCTGTTAGATAGAAATTAACAAAATGATATAAATAAAACTTTTTTTCAAGTCTGGTTGTGTAAATGAGATGCAAAAATGTTTAATGATAAGAACAAAATAAACACAATAATTTGACAGTATTTTTACAGTTTACTTAAAGAATTATTGACAGAGAAAGGACAATACACATCAAACAAGCTAAGTAGTGAACAAAAAAGGAATTATTGACACAAAAAAGACAATACACGTCAAGCATGCTAAGCAATGAATCTATTCACAATCTATGTTACTTGGACTCGTCAATTTAAGGTGCCACACCCATGTCGACACGACACGACACTAATACGAATGAGAAATCAGTGTTTGACACTCGATTTTTATTTTGGACACACCTGCTGGTGATTTGATGAGCTTCCATGTTTGCCACTAACTGTTAAGATAGGAAAAGAAGAAGAAGAAGAAAAGATGCCAGGAAGAAGGTGGTCTTAACTCTTAAGGTTATCACTAGATCGGTTTAAATAAATACTTGGCCTAAATTTTAAATGTTTTATGAAACATCTAATGAGCTTATAGGCTACGAATGACCCTTTTTATAAAGGCTTAATAATAAGTAGCTTTTAGGAACAGTTAATTTAATATCATGTGGACCATAACTCAAATATCTACTAAATCAATAATAACATATTGATCCCTTATTTAAATTTTTAACTTGTTTGTTAATTTATAATTTTAAAAAATTGTGTATAAATAAAAAAATATATATATAAATAAACATAAAAATTGAATTTATCATAACAAATATTTTAAAAGAGACTAATTTTTTTTTTATATAATCATTATATGCTGTGTTTAAGTATCCATGTCTAAAAATTGGACACTTATTATCCATGTTCCCGTATTTTAAAATTCTAAAAGATACGAGTCCAACACCTACACACGTACCCATGTTGGACACTTTTAGCAGTCTATGTAACATAGTTCACAATAATGAAATACTAAGGTAACTATAAAGGGCAGCAGAGTGCAGACGTTCAGTTCTTTACAGATTAAGGCCCCCCATTTCCTTCTAAGATTTCAGCCAAGGGTAGCAATTCCTAATCCACACGAGCATGGCACAAACAGGATTGAGATAGAATTGATTACTAATTATTTTATAAATTCAAAGGCCTTATTATTCTTTATTATTATAAATAATTTTATTGATAAAATATTGTTTAAATATTTTATTGGGTCAACCAACACGAGAGCGTCAATACAAACCATGCACACAATTGTCAGCCCTAATTTCATAATAGTAAAAAGCTGGTCTGGTATATCTAATGAAGTTATACACCACCACCACATTTGGGGGGAAAAAAATATAGCCATTCTTTTCTCCCGTTACTTTTTCATCCGCTTCAATAGCATGCTTCAATGAAGCAACTTCAAGAAGGTTCACAATGATGATCACGAGCTCATGCTATTACCTGATACAGCGGTTAAGAGATTGAATTCACGCTCTAAATTCCAGGAGAACTCATTCTTATTGTTGATATTCAAGTGGTACTCTTGGAAGTGCCCATTGTAGTTTACTATGCAAACAGTGGCCCTGAAAAATTCCAAAATTGAAAGAACTCTCAAAGTCGCTTACGAGAGTCCTAATGAATATTTAAAATAAAATAAAAAGTACGCTGAGATGCATGCCTGGAGAGATACTTATCAGAATCATATTAGAACCAACTTGTGCTGGACAAGAAGCAAAATACGAGGAAGATTCAACATATAGATCATAGGGTGTAAAAGACCTTTATTTTTTACTAATCACAAACCCGTTTGAAAGTGCTTTTCTTAAAAATAATCTTAAGAGAAGTAATTTGAAACAAAATTGTTTGATTATAAGTGTTTTAAAGATAAGAACTAAAATATTTGATATAAAATTACTAGTAGTGGTTTAAAGTGACACTTCAGTATGAACATGCATCCTTAACCTTAAGTACTTCACTTAAAAGTAAGAATTACTTACTTTTTCAAAAAATAAAAATAATGCTTTTTAAAATTTTGAAACCACTTCTTAATAAGATTACCAAATTTCTTTAAAAGTACTTTAAATTATTTAAATACACCTTCAACCAAAAAGAAAAATGGTTTCAAATAACTAAAAGGAAATCATTTGACTTATGGGTTAAACTTTTCATCTAATTAATAATTAAACTGATTCAGGATGCCTATACAAGATTTGAAGGGTTTTTCTTTTATGTTTTTTTTTTCAAGTGTAACGATCCGCTTAATTACATTCGAATTGTTTGGCACTTGCTATACTTGCAAGGAAGCAAGTCAGTCTGATTAGTGCATAGTACCATGAATAATATACCTTGCTAACACAAAATAGGCAAGGGGTAATCACAAGTCTATCATATAGGCACAATATCGTAACTAACACACATCGAAGCATATAAACATGGCAAGAACAATCGAGGTAACCAAAAAAATATAAAGCAAACAAATATCATAGATCATGGCACAAAGATTGCAAATGAAATTCCTTTACTTATTCTCATTGATGTGAGCAAGGGAGTACACAGCTATGCCCAACACTTCCGATAGTTTAGCCCCTTCATGAGTCACCTTACCACCTCCCTCTATAGAGTTCTTATAACATTTTTCCATCTTCAGGAATAAACATCACTTTGCTTGAGTGAACATAAGGGCTACAAAAATACCCCCTTACTCTTAGATGCACACAAGCATACAGCCATAAGTTTTGCTAATGACCTTGGACAAGCACACTAATGGCATTTACATTCAGTCCCTAACATTCTCCATCACTTGAGCTATCGGCATCCTCATCGACTTTGAAGTCTTCAATCAATCCTTTGAATTGCTCCAAGTGCTCTCAGCTAGTTTCTTCGACTCCCAAGTTCTTCCACTTCAATAAGTATTTCTGCTGCTATTGACGTCTGACCTTCACGAACTGTTCTACTAAAATCTCTTCTGGCTCTTTGACTGGTTGCAGCTTGATGTCAACTCCGACTCTGGTTGATTGGTTACGTTCGTCATCTTCAACGTCTAAATGGTAGGGCTTTAGGTTGCTAACATGAAAGACAAGGTGTACCTTCATCCAACTCGAGGTTACGACCTTGTAAAAAGCTCTTTCGATCTTCGCAATAATAGGAATTGGTGCCTCATATCTTCTAACAAGTCTTTTATCCCTTGTGCGTAAAGACTAAATCTATTCAAGCAATAACTTAACCATTACAAGATCTCCTACTTAAAACTCCAGCGGTGTATGATGAGTGTCTGCCTACTTCATTCTTTTAAAAGCTTTCTCCAAGTAGGCACGAACAATCACAACATTGCTTCTCCACTCTTTTGTGAAATTGAAAGCTCTGAATTCTTTCTAGTATAAGGCACTTCCACTGTGTGGGGTAACAGTGGTTGTTGTCCATTGACAATCTCAAAAGCGCTCTTATTGGTGGAAGAGATCTTCTGAGCATTAAAAAAAAATTGGGCTATGTCAAGCAACTACAACATTCTTTTGGTTTGCTGTCACAAAATGTCGCAGGTACTCCTCCAATAACTCGTTGAATCTCTTCATCTGTCCATCCGACTGGGGGTGGTAGCTCGAAGAGGTGTTAAATTGTAATCCGAGAAGCTTGAAGAGTTCTGATCAAAAGGTCCCTATAAACCTAGTATCTCAATCACTCACAATGTCCTGGAGAACACCCCAGTATTTAACAACAAACTTGAAAAACAAGCGAGCTGTCTCTTCTACCGAAGAGTACTTCTCCGTAGGAATAATGTTGCGTACTCCTGTTAGATTTCCCACTTTAGGGAAGTTGTTGATGTAGTCCATTGAGACACTGTCCTATGGCCTCATTGGAACTAGCAAAGGTTCCAATAACCCTACTATCTTCTGCTTCTCAATTTTATCGTGCTGACAAATGAGACAGGTCCTAATATACTACATTACATTCTCACACATTTGAGGCCAATAGTACCCCTGTTTCAATAGAGCATATGTCCTCTGCCAACACGAATGACCGCCCACAAGATGTCAGGGCACTTCTTCATAAATGTCCTCCTTAGGTCTCCTGCTCTTGGAACAAAAATTTTGCTTCCCTTGTGCACGAGTAAACCATCCTCCTCCTAAAACTGACATGTCTTACTCTCATGTACCAATTTGAGGATTGTTTTCGCCACTAGGTCCTTATCCAGATTCTCTTAAATGTGCTCCCTTACAGATGTGGTTACAAAACTTGCTGACATAGTTACCATCATCTTTAAAGCCACAAGCTCTGCCTTACTACTTAAAACATCTGCTACTTGGATGGTGCAACCGGTTTTGTGCTCAAAGTGGAAGTCAAACTTAGCTAAGAACTCCTGTTATCTTGCTTGCTTTGTAGTCAACTTAAGATGAGACAAGAAATGACTCACTACTAAGTTATCTGTCTTGACAATAAACTTTGATCCTAATACATAATACGTCCAAATCCGCAAGCAATGAATGATTGCAAGTAACTCCTCTTGAGTTGTATATCTTCTTTCAGCATCGGACAACTTTCAACTCTGATAAGCTATTGGATGTCCATCTTGAAGTAAAACCCCTCCCAAAACAAAATTTGAAGCATTTGTTTGTACCTCAAATGACTTGTTTATTTCTGGTAAGACTAGAACAGGATCCTTCATTATTGTCTCTTTCAAATCTTCGAAGGATTTTTTATGCTGATTGTTCCATATTCAAGTGACACCCTTCTTCAACAACTTTGTCAAAGGTATTGTCCTTTTAGAATAGCCCTCTACAAATCTTCTATAGTAATTGGCTAGTCCAAGAAATGACCTCAGTTTCTTCACATTGGTGGGCACCTTCCACTCTTGGATGGACCTCACCTTCTCCATGTCCATGTGCACATGAACACGTTCAATAATGTAACCAAAGAACTTGATTGTCTTTTGGAAAAAAGAGCACTTCTCTTTCTTCACATACAACTAATGATTCCTGAACTTTTGAAATACTAGTTACAAATGCTTCGCATGTTCTTCAAGACTGGAACTATACACTATAATGTCGTCCAAATAGACCACAATAGATTTATTGAGATACTCTCGAAAAACTTGATTTTATTAGTGTGCAGAACGTGACTGGAGCGTTGGTTAACCCAAACGGCATCATAGCAAACTCGAACGCCCCGTACCAAGTTGTCTTCGGCTCATGTCCCTCTGCTATTCTGACTTGGTAGTACCCTAACCTTAGATCCAACTTAGTTAAACATTTGGCTCTACTATGTTGATCAAACAAATCAACTATCAAAAGAATAGGATAAGTGTTCCGCACGGTCACCTTGTTAAGAGCCCAATAATCAACGCACAATCTCAGACTCCCATCTTGCTTCCTTTGAAACAACACTGGTGCTCTATAAGGGGCTTTTGACGGTCTAATAAAATTTGCTTCCAGTAACTCATTCAATTGTTTCCGAAACTCTGCCAGCTCTGATGATAACATTTTGTACAGTGCCTTTGTAGGTGGCTAGGCTCCAAGTAGGAGCTCAATTTGATAGTTTATATATCTCCTTGGTAAGAGAGTCTTTGGAAGCTGATCAAACATGATATCTTCATTTGACTTCAATAATTGCAAAATCTGAAAAGGAACTTCCTCCTTATCACTCTTCTCTTCATGTGGCATAAGAATTACTACGAATGAGGGGTCTCCCTTCTTCAAAACCTTTTTAAACTGTAATGCATACAAGAGGCTTGGTTCTCTAAGTTATCGCATCTTTCCTTATACTACATTTGGATGATAGCCCATAATTAAGAGACTTTCTACAATTGGCAAAAGAATGGCTTTTTGTCCCATCATGAATTCTATCCCCAGGATAACATCAAAATCATCCATGGAGACAAGAACAAAGTCGACATGTCCTTCCCATTTTCCAAGTTTTATCTTCACTTGTTTGGCCAACCCTACGGTGACTCCTGCTTGAGAATTGACGGCCTTTATTTTACCTACATCCTTCTCCAACTTCAACCCAAGTCTCTTGACTTCACGTTAGGTAATGAAGTTATGGGTTGCTCTAGAATCTACCATTACAGTCTTTGCCGCTTTCCCATTAAAAGTACCCTCAAAAAACAAAAGGCCTTTTTCAATGATCTTTGGATTCTCCAATTGGTTTTTCAGAGCTCCCAAAAAACATAGCGCACCCAAGCTCCTCTTCGTTTTCTGTCTCTTCTTCAGCATGTTCTTTCCCACCTAGGGAAGCTTGTTGTGCAGACAGTTGGTTACAATTTGGGCAATTAGCTACCCGATGATGCCCATTGCATAGAAAGCAACCAGATGAAGGCTTTGAGGAATTGTTGTTTCCACTAGAAGTCGGTTGAGACTTTTTGTTCTGACTAGGTAGCATAATCATTTAAGCGCTCTGCAGCAGCTTGTGCAAGGTCCTGGACTATTTGTCTCTGCAAATCCATCCTTGCTCATGGCTTCAACCCTACAAGAAACAAGAACTTATCCTTCTCTGACATGTCTAAAATCAATGCCGAGAATTGTTTCACATAATCTCTTACTTGTCCAACTTACTTACAGTTGAACAACTTCTTTCGAGCCTTGTATTCAACATTTTCAAAAAAGAATTGAGTCATTAGTTCTCTCAAATCTTCCCAAGAGCCAATTTAGTACCTTCCCTTTTGAATCTTATCATACTTTGTCCTCCACCACAACTTAACATCGTCAATCAGATACATGGTGACAGTACTGACTTTTGCATGCTCAGAGTCGGTACCTATTGTCCGAAAGAATTGCTCCATTTCAAAGATGAAATTTTCAAGCTCTTTGGCATCCCGAGCCTCTCCATAAGCTTGAGGTTCTGGTACCTTAACTCTACTATATCCTGCTCCAATAGGGTTCACTAGTTAGCAACTATTCGATAAGTGACATTGAGCTTAGTGTTCATTTCACCTAGTTCCATCTTGATGGCATCAATTGCCTCACAAACATTGTCTTGGAGTTCACCTACTAAACTTTGTGCTGCATTCAGGACACCCACTGTACGCTCATCATCGGATGACCCACTAGAAGTCAATGAGGATTTCCTTCCCTTACTTCTCTTAAGGGCAATGACTCTTGCCTTTAAACCTTCAATAGTTGTCCAAGAGACCCCGAAGGTCGACTTCTTCAATTGCATTCACTCTAGCATTTAGATCATGCATTGTCTCCAACAAGCCCGCTAGCTTACCTAGTTGTTAGTTATATAAATCAAAGCATTGTTGATTCTTCATTGTGCCTTTGCCTCCCATAATACTAAGCTTTGATACCAAATGTAACATCCACTTAATTACAATCAAATCATTCAGTGCTTATTATACCTACAAGGAAGCAAGTCAGCCTGATTAGTGTACGGCACCATGGATAATGCACCTTGCTAACACAAAGTAGGCAATGGTGTAATCACAGTCCATCATATAGGCACAACATCGTAACAAACACACATCAAAGCATACAAACAGGACAAGAATAATCGTAACAACGAAGAACACCGAGACAACCAAGAAAATATAAAACAAGCAAATATCATAGATCATGGCACAACAATTGCAAATGAAATTTTTCTACTTATTCTCATTGATGTGGGCTAGGGAGCACACGATTATGCCCAACACCTTCGATGGTTTGACCCCTTCATGGACCACCTTACCACCTCCCCTTATAAGTTCTTATGACATTTTTCCATCTTTGAGGAAAAAACATCACTTTCCTTGAATGAGCATAAGGATTACAAAATTACAAAAAGATAAGTAGAGGAATTTCATCGGAGGTGTTGGGCATAGTCGTGTACTCCCTTACCCACATCAATGAGAATAAGTAGAGGAATTTCATTTACAATCCTTGTGCCATGATTTATGATATTTGCTTGCTTTACATTTTCTTGGTTGCCTCGGTGTTCTTTGTTGTCTTGATTGTTCTTGTCATGTTTGTATACTTCGATGTGTGTTTGTTCCGATATTGCGCCTAAATGATAGACTTGTGATTACCCCTTGCCTACTTGGTGTTTACAAGATGCATTCCATGGTGCCGTGTGCTAATCAAGCTGACTTGCTTCCTTGCAGGTGTAGCAAGTGCCGAACGATTCAAGTGTAATTAAGCGCATCGTTACAGTTGGTATTAAAGCTCAGTGTTATGGGAGGCAAAGGCACAATGACGAACCAACAACGCTTTGATTCATACGACCAACAACTAGGTGAGCTAGCAGGCTTACCAGAGACAGTGCATGATCTGAATGCTAGAGTGAATGCAATTGAAGAAGTCAACCTTCGAGGTCTCTTGGCAACCATTGAAGGTTTGAAGGCAAGAGTCATTGCCCTTGAGAGAAGTAAGGGAAGAGAATCTCTATTGACTTCCAGTGGGTCATCTGGTGATGAGCACACGAAGGGTGTTTTGATTGCAAGCACAGGGGTTAGTAGATGAACTCCGAAATGATATCCGTGTGGCAATTGATGCCATCAAGGTGAAATTGGGTGAAATGAATACTGAACTAAATGTCACTTACCGAGCAGTTGCCAACCAACCAGTAAACCCTGTTGGAGCAGGATATGGTAAAGTCAAAGTACCAAAATCTCGAGATTATGGAAGGGCACGGGATGCCAAAGAGCTTGAGAACTTCATCTTTAACATGGAACAATACTTTCGGGCAGTAGGTACTGACTCGGAGGATGCAAAAGTCAGTACTGCTACCATGTATCTAATTGGCGAGGCCAAGTTATGGTGGAAGACAAAGTATGATGAAATTCAGAAGGAAAGGTGCCAGATTGGCTCTTGGGAAGATTTGAGAGGAGAACTGAGGACTCAATTCTTTCCTGAAAATGTTGAATACATGGCTCGGAAGAAGTTGTTCAACGTTAAGCAGGTTGAAAAAGTAAGAGATTATGTGAAGCAATTCTCGACATTAATGTTGGACATTTAGGACATGTCAGAGAAGGATAAGTTCTTCTTTCTTGAAGGGTTGAAGCCGTGGCAAGGACTGAATTGTAGAGGCAAAGAGTTCAAGAACTTGTAAAGGCACAAGCTGCTGCAGAGCGCTTAAATGATTATGCTACTGAGCCTAGTTAGAACAAAAAGTCTCAACCGACTTCTAGTGGAAACAGCAGCAACAAGTCCTCAAAGCCAAACAATGACAAAAGTGGGGGAGTAACATTCAAGAAGCCCCAAAGTGAAAAAAACAATCATCTTCACAAAACTCCAACAATCAAGGTTGGAAACCAAAGCCCTCATCCGATTGCTTTTTATGCAATATGCCTCATAGAGCAGCTGATTGCCCAAATCGCAACCAGCTGTCTGCACTACAAGCTGCCTTGGGAGGAAAAGAACAAGCAAAAGAAGAAGAGACAGAAAGTGAAGAGGAACTTGGGCGCATGGGTGTGTTTCTTAGGAGCGCTGAAAAACCAAATGCAGGAACTCAAGGAAGGTCATTGAGAAAGGCCTTTTGTTTTTGGAGGGTACTCTTAATGGTAAAGCTGCAAAGACTGTAATGGTAAATTTTGGAGTCACTCATAACTTCATCATAGAGAGTGAAGCTAGGAGACTGAGCTTGAAGTTAGAGAAGGATGTAGGCAAAATGAAGGTCGTCAACTCTCAAGCAAGAGCTACTGCAGGTCTAGCCAAACAAGTAATGATCAAACTTGGAGAATGGGAGGAATGTGCTGACTTTGTTGTTGTTTCAATGGATGATTTTGATGTTATCCTAGGAATGGAATTCATGATGGGACATAAAACCATTCTTGTGCCAGCTGCAGACAATCTCTTAATTATAGGGGATAATCCAAATGTAGTACAAGGGAAGATGCGACAACCTGGAGAATCAAGGCTCTTATCTGCCTTACAGTTTAAGAAAGGTTTGAAGAAAGGCGACCCCTCATTCTTGGCAATTCCTATGCAGCAGGAAGAGAAGAGGAGGGATAAAGAGGAAGTTCCTTTTCAAATTGTGCAATTATTCAAGTCCAATGAAGATATCATGCCAGATCAGCTTCCAAAGAGTCTCTCACTAAGGAGAAATATAGACCATCAAATTGAGCTCCTACCTGGAGCTAAGGCACCATACAAAATGTCGTCATCGAAGTTGGCAAAGCTTCGGAAACAATTGAATGAATTACTGGAAGAGAATTTCATTAAACCGTCAAAAGCCCCCTATGGAGCGCCAGTGTTGTTTCAGAGGAAGCAAGATAGGAATCTGAGATTGTGTGTTGATTATCGGGGCTCTCAACAAGGTGACGGTGCAAAAATTATCCTATTCCTTTGATAGCTGATTTGTTTGATCAACTTAGTGGGGCCAAATACTTCACCAAGCTAGATCTAAGGTCGGGGTACTGCCAAGTCAGAATAGCAGAGGGGATGAGCCGAAGACAACTTGTGTTACAAGATATGGGGCATTTGAGTTTGCAGTGATGCCGTTTGAGTTAACTAATGCTTCAGCCACGTTCTGCACACTAATGAATCAAGTTTTCAAAGAGTATCTTGACAAATTTGTGGTGGTCTATCTAGACGACATTGTAGTGTACAGTTCCAATCTTGAAGAACATGCAAAACATTTGCAACTGGTATTTCAAAAGTTGAGGAATCATCAGTTGTATGTTAAAAAGGAGAAATGATCCTTTGCCCAGAAGACAATCAAGTTCCTTGGTCACATTATTGAACGTGATCATGTGCGCATGGACATTGAAAAGGTAAAGTCCATCCAGGAGTGGAAGGTGCCTGCCAATGTGAAGGAACTGAGGTCATTTCTTGGATTAGCCAATTACTATAGAAGATTTGTAGAGGGTTACTCCAAAAGGACAACTCTTAACAGAATTGTTGAAGAAGGGTGTCACTTGAACATGGAACGACTAGCGACAAAAATCTTTCAAAGATTTGAATGAGGCAATGATGAAGGATCCTGTTTTAGCTCTACCGGACATGAACATGCCATTTGAGGTACAAACAGATGCTTCAAATTTTGCTCTAAGAGGAGTCTTACTTCAAGATGGACATCCTGTGGCTTATGAGTTGAAAGTTGTCTGATGCTAAAAGAAGATATACAGTTCAAGAGAATGAGTTATTTGCAGTCATTCATTGCTTGCGAACATGGAGGCATTATGTCTTAGGATCAAAGTTTATGGTCAAGACGGATAACTCAGCAGTGAGTCATTTCTTGTCTCATCTTAAGTTGACTGCAAAGCAAGCAAGATGGCAAGAGTTCTTAGAAAAGTTTGACTTCCACTTTGAGCACAAAGTTGTTCGCACCAACCAAGTAGCAGATGCTTTAAGTCGCAAGGTGGAGCTTGCGGCTCTAAAGATGATGACAACTATGTCAACAAGTTCTGTAGCCATATCCATAAGGGAGCGCATTAAAGAGAACCTGGATAAGGACCTAGTGGCGAAAACAATCCTCAAACTGGTACGTGAGAGGAAGACACATCAGTTTTGGAAGAAGCATGGTTTACTCATGCACAAGAGAAGCAGAATTTTGTTACAAGAACAGGGGACTTAAGAAGGACACTTATGAACGAGTGCCATGACAGCTTATGGGCGGGTCATCCGATTGGCAAAGGACATATGTTCTATTGAAATAAGGGTATTATTAGCCTCAAATGCATGAGGATGTGATGCAGTATACAAGAATTTGTCTCATCTGTCAGCAAGATAAAGTTGAGAAGTAGAAGATAGTAGGGTTATTGGAACCTTTGCCAGTTCCAACGAGGCCATGGGAAAGTGTCTCAATAGACTACTTTAGCAACTTTCCTAAAGTGGGAAATCTAACAGGAGTTTTAGTTGTGGTTGACAGTTTTTCAAAGTACGCAACATTTATTCCTGTGGAGAAGTATTGCTCGGCAGAGGAGACAGCTCGCTTGTTTTTCAAGTTTGTTGTGAAATACTGGGGTGTTCCCCAAAACATTGTGAGTGATTGAGACACCAGATTTATAGGGACCTTCTGGTCAGAACTCTTCAGGCTTCTCGGATCACAACTTAACACCTCTGCAAGCTACCATCCGCAGTCCGATGGACAGACAGAGAGATTCAATGGGTTATTGGAGGAGTATCTATGACATTTTGTGACAGCCAACCAGAAAAATTGGCCACAATTGCTTGACATAACCCAATTTTGTTTTAATGCTCAAAAGAGCTCTTCCACCAATAAGAGCGCTTTTGAGATTGTTAATGGACAGCAACCACTGTTATCCCACACAGTGGAGAGGCCTTCTACTGGAAAGAATCCAAAGCTTTCAATTTCACAAAAGAGTAGAGAAACGATGCTAAGATTGCTCTTGCCTACTTGGAAAAAGCTTCCAAGAGAATGAAGAAGTAGGAAGACCCTCACTGCAGACCGTTGGAGTTTCAAGTGGGAGATCATGTAATGGTTAAGTTATTACCTGAACAAATTCGATCTTTGCGAACAAGGGATAGAAGACTTATTAGAAGATATGAGAGACCAATTCCTATTGTTGATAAGATCGGAAGAGCTCCTTACAAGGTCGTAACCCCAAGTTGGATGAATGTGCACCCTGTCTTTCATGTTAACAACTTGAAGCCCTACCATCCGAATGTCAAAAATGAAGAACGAAACCAATCAATCAGAGCTGAAGTCAACACCAAGCTGTAGCCAGCCAAAGAATCAGAGGAGATTTTAGCATAACAGATTATGAAGGTCAAACTTCAATAGCAATAGGAGTACTTAGTGAAGTAGAAGAACCTGGGAGTCAAAGAAACCAACTAAGAGCAGGCAAAGCACTTAAAGCAGTTCAAAGGATTGATTGAAGACTTCAAAGCCAACCATGTCGATGAGGACAGCGACAACTCAAGTAGGGGAGAATGTTAGGGGCAGAATGTAAATGTCACTAGTATGCTTGTCCAAGGTTATTAGTAGAGCCTATGGCTGCATGCTTATGCGCAACCAAGAGTAAAAAGGGGTATTTTTGTAATTTTGTAGCCCTCATGTTCACTCAAGCAAAGTAATGTTTTTTCCTAAAAGATGAAAAAATGTCATAAGAATTCTATAGGGGAGGTGGTAAAGTGACCCATGATGTGGCCAAGCCATCAGAGATGTTGAGCATAGTCGTGTAGTTCCCCCGCCCACATCAATGAGAATAAGTAGAATAATTTCATATGCAATAATTGTGCCATGATCAATGATTTTTATTTGCTTTATAGTTTCTTGGTTGACTCGGTGTTCTTCATTGCCTCGATTGTTCTTGTCATGTTTATATGCTTCGATATGTGCTTGTGGTGATGTTGTGTTGCGTCTAAATGATTGACTTGTGATTACCCCTTGCTTACTTTGTGTTTGCAAGGTGCAACAACCAAGGACTCGTATGCTAACCAAATGACTTGCTTCCTTACAGGTATAGCAAATGCCAAACGATTTGATTGTAATCAAACAAATCGTTACACTATGCAATGTACCCAATACACGATCCCTTTAGGGCAAGTTTCTAAAGTCAACAAATATATAGACAATATTATCGGCAAACAGTAAGAAGGTAATGGTGCCACTGCTGAATAAGAAAATACTAATATCTAAAACAACTATCATAGTAGCACAATTCTTACCTACAAGCAACAATCCCAGATGTTGATGAGCCAGTAACCTTGTCAACCTTTTGAATGATTGCAAGACTGTAAAAGAAAACTTGAATTTAAGAGTTTAAGAGCCAATGGGAAGCTATAAAAAATGCATACAAAAACAAAAATAATAATTTACAATGCAAAGTTCTAAAAATTGGCAAACCTTTGTTTTAGCGAACCAAATCACAAAGCTCCATTGTTTAATAGTATAGAAATGAAGTCTATTTTTAGCTAGAAAACAAATCACAAGCCTTGTTTGGACACAAAATCATAATTAGCAAGCCTAGCAGAATTCAAATCCGTTTCAGCCTCTTAGGACAATGTACCTTTTTGAGATGCTAAATTGCTAGTTCTAAATGCATATCATTTTAGTTTCTTAAAAAGGAGACATGATTCATTTTTATCCATAGTTTTACCACGTGGCATACTATAAGTGATGTGTGTGTCCTAAGCATTCTAAGGATTGTAGACTTAAATAATTCAAATAGGCATTTTTAGGATAAAACTGAGAGAATAAACAAAAATCAGCAAAATATGACTGTACGTATCATCATATTTTAAGGATATGACCATATGTGTCATAAAATTCAACATTTGTGGAGACTAACCGCTCTGCCAAACCTTATATTCTTCCAGGAGACAAGATCAACAAAATATGACTGGATGTTTCATTTGAATTATGAACAGACTAACCTTTTGATTCCTGCTGGTGTTGCATTTTGTAGAACATCATGATAGTCTGGATCCAATGCATCAGTAACAGACACAGGTATTATAGATCCTAGGAATCGACTTGATTTTTTACTTCTGCAAAAAGGAGAAAAATAAAGGTCATACAACTTTGCAAGCACTATTTTAAATTGTCAAGCAATAAACAACATACTATGCATCTGCAATATATAGATGTTATGAATGTGCTGCATAAAATATTGTTAAGGTGCAGCATTTTGGTTTGGAAACTCAACGTCAGCTTGTAGTATATGTATCCCCTTCTGATTCTAATTCCTGTAAGATATTAAGATTTCCTGATATCTGAAATAGAATGCCTCTGCTCATTAGGTGATATCAAAAGACAACCTGACCCACAAAGTGTACATATAACACGTGTGGGTGCATGTGTGTAAACACAAATATTACACATATCCACACTGACATAAAATCTTCTTCTTTTCCTTCTCTCTCTTCCCTTCACTATATGCATCTATTAAGTAATATCTTCTGATCTCTAGCATACACCTGAACCCCTCTTTAAAAAAAGTTGCACCTGTACTAGCACATTTCAAAATGAAGGGATAGATTTCCATCCTCCCAGTTTACGTCGAACAAGGGTAAATCATAATCAGATCGGAAAGAAATTTTTTTTTAAATAAAAGACACTAGCCGTTACCAGCCCTTGTTGCCTGCTGTATTTGGCTTCTAGCTCACAATGTAAAGATAAAAGATCTGAGGATTGGTAGAGATAAAGAGAAGAAAGAGAGAAAAGAAAGCGACAATAGAGATTTGTACAAACTAAGAAGAAAATGCTATACAAAATGTAATGGCAGTACTCTGGCTGGAAATTAAAGATGATTTCATAAATAAAAATTGGAGAGAAAAGTATTATTAGGAAAAGGAGTGGGGAAAAGGGAGGAGGTTTCAAGCCTAGAAGCAATTGAATCCTCAAATATGGAAATTTATATAGAACATGCACAAAGATAATTTCAGCCAACACAGGATCATTTGCAACAAACTCTACCTGTAAAAGAAAATATTCAGCCATATTTCTCACCTGTGACATGAAGCAAATCCAATAGAGAAAGCATGAACAGAACCTGAACAACTAGTGGCCACAAGAACATCTGGAAGCTCCTTAGATGGCCCAAATGACAAGGAATAAATGGTCGACGGAATTGTCCCTCTTCGAAAACTATAAGACTGATGAAAGTAGACATCAGACAGCAGAGGGAAAAATTTTAATGTCCACGAGTATATTCTCAAAAAGAGATCGGATATATATTGGTAAGGCAACAAATGTGCTTCCAGACTGCCTCGTAACCAGAAATTTCTGTGATCACAGAGATTCACTGCTGAATTTAAAGGTCTTATTTTTATGTCCCATATCACCACAAAAAAAAAAAAAGGATGAGCATTGTGTGACCTATAGAATCAAGAAAGTTCCTATAGACTCTATTCATTACCTTTTGCAACATGCTTTGAAGAAGCACTGTTTTGAAAAAATCAGAACTACCTCTGTATATTCTAATTTCTTAAAAATATCTTGTCCTGGATAACAAAACAAATCTTTTTGTTTTTCAGACTTCTTCAATTTCATCTAAATGGAATTAAAATATTCTTACATCTCTCTCCAATCAACACTAATCAAGGAGCACCTTACCATACATTGGCATAAAAATAAACTGATAGAAAGTCATAGAAATTAATGTAATTACTACCTTAGTTGCATCAGAGACCAAATGAACTCTAATTATGGTGCCCTGTTCAGATGCTGTTGCTATGTATATCCCACTCAAAGAAAGATCCAATGCAGCTAGAGGGGCACGATGAGCATCTATCTATATTGAATTTCAGACGAATATAAAGAAAACGAAAAATATGATAGAAACCAGATAATTATTTGTTGCCTGCACGATAAGACAACATAAAGAACTCATAACTAGAAAAGATAGCCTTTCATAAACATTGTAACCGATTAAAAGAATAATTTGACCAAGTTATGTAAGAAACCCTAAAGGGAATAACAAAAGTTTTGGGCTTTGACAATTGAGGATGCAATAAAGGATGGGAGTGTTTTTTTTTCATTGGAACATCTTGTATACTACATGTTCTGGGTTACAAAGATAAGAAAATCATAAAAACAAAGAAAAAGACTAAAGGGGGATCACAAACTCTCTTTCAAGTTCTCAGGCTGAAGGCAAACACGTCCTTGCACAATCTGAGGCCTAAGACATTACATTGTTTGACTTCTATTTTAATATGAAGTGGGGGGAAAAGGTCATTAGTTCAATCTAATAAAGGTTTTGTTTTAGTTCCATAGGAAGGTTCAACCGTTCAAGTACTGAATCCAATAAAGATCAAAAGTTTCATAGTACATCAAGCAAAAGAATGTTGAGTAGTAAATGGAGCTAAAGTTGAAATTTTAGATAGTAAATGAAGGAATTGCCTTAAAAACATCTAAACTACTTAAATAAATAAATAATGATGTAATGCCATGAACTTTAACATCCAATCATGCATTTTTGAAAGGCCTTGTCATAACCTCACAATGAGATTGCAGCTCCATAACATTGTACAACAACACAGATCCTCTGGTAGTGCTAGCAGGAATAGCCAAGAAACAAGCATCCAAATTAGGAGAGAATGCACAGAGTCCTGAAGAATCATTATAACTGGAATAAAAACTAAATGCAAGAATAGAATTTACAACTAGAATTTAGAAGAATTATAAAGTCAGCTTTTTTTTTTTTTTTTTTGCTAGTGGATTTTAACATCTACATTTTCAAGTCTTAAACCCAAGACCTACACCTTATACCAAGGTATGTGTAGAATACATGCCAAAATAAATTAGCAAATGTGATATAAAAGAAAAGGAGAAAAGACATGAATTCTTTTAGGATGCAGCCAGTTATATAGACAATAACATTGGAAACAATTTCAATGTCGGTTCAACAAGTTTTAGAGCTAAAAGTAGAACCAAAAAGTCAATGTAATACTATAATGCTATTAATGCAGACTATACAGGGGGTAGTACCCATTATTTTTCAAGTTATTTAGTGATACTTATAGGTATCCATGTTAATTATTTTGATACCCATGATTTTCCAAACTATTTAGTGGTAGCCCATTAGTCCCAAAATTATTGAAAATGTATCTTTTTGTACCAAAATGAACAGTAAAATAATTTTATTAAATCAATGAGGGGAATATTATTGTCATTTTATGCCCTCACAGTAATAACTTGTAATCATAAATATTTTTTAGTTACAATAATGAACAGTAATCATCATTTTTTCAAAAAATTCACCATTGAACTGAAAAATAATATTTTTTTAATTTTTTATTCTTATTTAAAGTAACAGTTTTTTTGTTTTGAAATTTTTTTTTATTTTTTATTTTGGCTTGATTCTTATTTATAGCTACAGTTTTTTGTTTTACAAAGAAACTCAATATTGTTCTAAGTAACTAGATTTGTTATCGTGCAAACTCACGCATGATTTTTTTTAATCAAACAATACTTAGTATGATTCTAACAGTTGATTTGAAATGAAAGAGGGTGACACTTACAGTCAACATAAAAAATATAAATAAGTAAACTTTAATTTATTCTATACAAATTAGTCCTTTATGTTTTTAATTTAGTTCAATAAATATTTGGCTAAAATAAAATAACATAAATTAAATAAACTGAATGAGAAAAAAAAAGTAGTAAACATAAAAATAATTAAAAATTTTAATATTGAATAATATGTATGCTCAAAATAAAACAATGCATATTATATAAATGGTGGATAACCTTTCCACTCTTATTTCAACTGTGTTTATCTTTAAAAAATAATAAATTGTGAACCAATTAAAAATAATCTTTTGGTTCCTTATCACAATTTATTATTTTCTAAAGATAAATATACAGCTAAAATAAGAGTGGAAAGATCATTAACTATTTATATAATATGCATTATTTTATTTTAAGCATATATATTATTCTACTAAATTTTTAATTATTTTGATCATATTCATTACTGTTAGGACTTAAAATTACAATAATATCCCCTCATTGATTTAATAAGATTGTGTTATTGTTCATTTTGGTTTAAAAAAAACATTTTTAATCATTTAGGAATTAATAAGGTACCATTAAAAAACTTGAAAAATACTAGGGACCAAAACAATTAACATATGTATCTATAAAGTACCACTAAATAACTTAGGAAATAATGGATACCAAAATAATAAATGGGTAATAGTTTAGGGTTTATGCTATTTTTGCCATTCATAATTTATTTTTTATTGCAAGTGGACATAATTACCCACAGACATCTATGATTAAGATATGCCAAATGTCAAGTCCATAAAATAATAAGAATACTGACTAATCACAATTTATTAAAGACTCAAGTTCAGAGGTTGAACAACTTAGATGACAGAGCAAGTATATCTTTTTAGCTAATTCAGAGCCATTACAATTTTGATACGATCAAACTTTTCATCTTTTATGGAACAAAAGTTCTATCTTTAAAAATGAAGGGAAGGAAAAAGAAACAATGAGAATAGCTAAAGCAAGCATTATTTGATGCAATGTTGACAAAACGAAAATTTAAATGCTACTGTTAGAAGTTGCTAGAAAATCAACTCTTCCAAACACTTGAAATTCAACAATTGATTTACTAGTATTTGAACACATTACCTTCAGCTCTCACAAAAAAAGTTGAAAAATTAGCTCTCACAAAAGTTTTAGATATTATGTTTCCTTGCTAGTTTAGGAGTCTTACTATGTGTCCTACTAGGATTTCAGTCATGTTATTCCTACAAATGTAGATGTAATATATCATTATTATCAAATGAATGAGAGTTGGAACGCATTTCTTTAATTTTCTGGTTCTTCTCTCGACTTATTTTGATTCCCTATTATTTTAGTTTCCGCATGCTTTCTTGACCTATTTTATATTTGTACTGCTACAATGCCTAAATGAGCTAATGTGGTATAATCTTACCTTTTAAGTTCGGCACTGTATCAATTGTGTCCAAGATTTTCAGACTATTAATGTCATAGACAAACATCTTTTCTTGCAATACAACAATAAGCCTGCATTTGTAAATATAATACATCACTGTTCTCAACAGAGTAAAATAATTATTTGAATCTCAGATTAAACAGTAATGATGCCCGTAAAACATGAGACAATAAAACAGATGAGATATATAGATTTCATGTCACAGAGTGCATCACACTAGTTTCCACTTTGCATGATGCAGAAACATGATCAAGTAAACTAAGTCCAATGCCAGATTCCAGGTTATTTGTATGCACCACTCCAACTATGGTCAACCAATGAGATAGGTGTCATACAAGTTATTATAGAACACTAAATTATACTATTTGAAGCTACATTAAAATGCAGGATATTCAGAAACACCTTAATACAATTAAGTGTGAGGAGAATACAGCAAATTGTTGACATTGCATAAGGCTGCAATATGCCAGTGTGCTAAAGGACCTAGGCCCAGAAACTCCATGTCTTATATTATTATAATTTCCAATGATCAACACATACAACCTTACCATCACAAGTCTCTTTATTCCCACACTCAAGTCTATTTATTCCCACACTCACAGTTTTTCTGATTATAAACTTGTATGTACAGATCTGATACATGCCAAAGGTAATATCATAACAAAGACGAGTTTGGTATTTATGTTCCATATTGGAATTACTTACCGTTTTTTGCTCATGCGAACAGCAACTATGGAAGTTAAAAAATTCAATTCTCTCAAAGCAGTTCCAGTCATTGTATTGAACAAACAGAGACGACGTGGAGATAAAGAAGGCTGGGGAAATCAGAGAGAAAAAATTGCAAATGATCAGAAAGTCAGGCAACCTAAACTGACATTCTCTGTCAACACTGAAATGCAAATAGAGTTATTAGAAATGTACATTTCAATCACCTGCTCACCAGCTCCAACAATAGCAAGTAGACTAGAGCTATACAGCATTTCCACGATGGCAAAAGCTCCAATAGCTTAAAAGAAAGAAAATAATAGTAGGTGTTATGCTATGATGTCCATCAAACTTCATTTCATCCTACGCGCAAAATTACAATAGTGCACAAAGCCAGACTGATATAAGAAAATAGATTCACCACAAATTCATTTCGGTAAATAAAGTAAACAAAAGCATTGTTTAGCAATAATTCTAATTAACTTCTTCTTTTTCCTAGGAACATTTTAATTGATTCTATATTCTCAGTGGAAAATTTTTGACCTTGAGTTCGTAACATAACTAGTAAAACAAAAGTAGAGAAGGTAGCAACAAAACAAGCATTCACTTTGGCAGACAAACAGAAAGCGCCTTAAGATCTTGCATATATAAATAAATAAATTACAGAAAAACTACCAAAAATAGCATAAACAAACGAACTACTCAAAGAAAAACAAAATAAGAATATCTAGCATGGATAACTTGCCTCGTTCATAACATAGTCTGCCTGTACCCGTATCAAATATTTTGAAGCCATCCTTTGTGCCTATTGCAAAGCAACTGTCCATCAAAGAAAATTAGTACAATTAAATTTCTAACCATTCAATACACATATACAGAAGTGTTCATATCTAGAAATTAACATACAATTTCTGTTTGTTTACAGGAAAAATAGCTTTCCGAAAAACTTTCCATAAATAACTTATCCAAAGTAAAAGAGTATTCATAAGTGCACCTGTTGTCCTGATTGAAAGAGGCGCACAGGATTGGAGAAGATGAGGATTGATCTGCCATTTGTGGATTTGTAGAATTTTACAGTGAATTGAAATTAATACTTTAAAAGTTTCCTTGAGTTTAATTTATTATGCCAACGCCTTAAGGATGTTGGAGTGAAATGGAAGCCAATCAAAGAACATAAATGAGAAAATTGGAGGGGATGCTATATGGTTCCCATTAGTTGGATTCGACACCCTTGATCGTACGGTTATTGTTGGTCTTTCTTTTCTGTTATTGAATCTAGACCGTACATATATAAGATGAAGGATAAGTCGGGTTGGCCTACATTTAATTGGGCTTACAAAATCACGAGCCCATGTTTAGTAAAATACTTTTTTTTTTTTTTTTACTTAAGCTTTAAATACATAATTAATTCTTAAAATTTGCCAACATTTTGGTAATTAATAAAACGTTGACTTCATAAAGATAAAAAAATAAATATACTTAAATTTTAAAGTTAATGACTAAATAATGTAAAATAAAAGTTTTTTTAACATATTAATTATGATTACAATAATAACATTTTGAGCGTAATTTTTAAATTTGAACTAAATATATTATTGATGTCGTATTATAAAAAAAAATTAAGAGAATAAATTATATAATCTAATAAGTTTATGAATTAATTGTGTAGTTAAACCTTAACCTTTTATTTTATGTAGATAGTGTTGCTTTTGAAAACCATTTCACAATAAAAATTGAATATTTAAGGATAAAAATTATTGTAAACTAACAAATATATTGTTAAACTATCGTAAAAGTTATAAATACATTATCTAATTTTATTGAGTGAAAAATAGCACTCGTATTTAGTTGTATAAATATATCATTTTATTATATTTTTTATGGTAAATTTGTACCAATAATAAAGAATTTAATGATAAATTTACATCAATAATAAAAAAAATTGTGATAAATTTGTACCAATAATAAAGAGTTTGGTAGAAAATTTATACCATTAAGTATATTAGAATATTATTTTTGTCATTAAATAAAATTAGATGTTATATTTACAATTTTCATAATAATTCAGTAGTATATTTGTTATTTTTTTTATAAATTAAATATTTATTGTAACATTAGAAGATTTTATAATATTTTTATGATATTAATAATTTGATTAATTAAATAGATAAGTAAGTAATACCTTTTGAAGCATTAACGGAATTGACATCAAGGTCTTCCAAGATTTTTTCCCAATAAATCACAATCAGAACATGTGAGTATTCTTGTATATCAAGTAGACTTAAAAGCTTGGAGCTTTACACCTAGAGATCATCAAGGCTCCAACTTCAAGTTCAAGAATATGCCACAAAACCTTTCTAAATATTTATATAATAAGGTTAAGGTTTATATAAGCCTGCAATTCTTCAAAAAAATATAATTTAATCTATATTTTTTAAAATTTTAGGGTTTTGTAATTCTTCAAAAGATACACTATAGTCCTCTATCTTTTAAAGTATACACATAAAGTTCAATAATTCATCAAAAATTTTAATCAAGTCTAAATAATCTTTTTTTAAGAATAAATTCGAAATTAAGAAAAAAAATATTAAAAGTAAAAAAATTCCAAATTTTAATTCTCAAATCTTCTTCATTTTTTTAATCCAATCAAAATTTAATTTTTTTAATTATATTATTTTTCAAAATCAAATTTTAAATATTCATTTTAAAAAATATTACTTTTTATATTTTATATTCAAAATTTTAAATTTACCCTAAAAAAATATTTTGACTTAATTGAAACTTTTTAAGAGTTACAGAGAGGTATACCTTAAAAAATAAACTTAAAAGATATATGATTAAAGTGTACATCTTAAATAATTACAGGATCTTAGAAGTATATTTTAAAAAATATAGACTAAATTTTATTTTTTGAAAAATTATAGTACCTTATAATCAAATTGCTATTGAGTAGCATATGTAACAACTATCTTGAATGATAGTGAAATTGCTGGGCACTTAGGTTGTGGGTACAACCTCCAAAATTTGGAGACAAATTATATTAAATCTTGTATATTTATTTATTATTTTTTGGTCATTTGTTTTTTACGTATTGACTAATTGGTGTGCGTTGAAATTGTTATTTATTGATTGGTTTAATATTTTTTTCATTGGCTCGTTATTTTATTAGGTAATAATCGTTTCATGTTATAACTTAGTTGTGGGAGAAAACATATACTTTTTCGACTTTTTTTCGTATTTGCATTCCAAAAGTATAAAAATTTTTGAAACTCAAATAATTTCGGCAAATGATCATTGAAACACCAACAATCATGATCTACCTCTCATAAAAATTTTGGATCTTGGCGCAAAATGAGTTTAAGTTTGAGTTTAATTAATTAGATGGTCAAAATTAAAAGTAGTGTACAATAAGTGTCAAAAATAAAATTACTCACAAAATTTTATATTAAATTTTTAATTTTAATATTTAATTAATTAATTTTTGCGTGTGTTAATTTTACGCTAATAGTTATTTTGTAGTGTAATTATGAGTTTAAGCGTCTGATTCGATGCCAAAAGGATTTTGGTACTACGTAATCTTTAATTTTGGAGATAATCAATTAAAATAATAAAGGATTATGTATTTACACAATAAAAGGATTATTGATGAGAAAAAAAATACAATAATCAAAATAACATTTAATTGAAAAAAGACTAATGTCAAAATAATTTGGAAACTTCTTTATATCCCACTATTTTCCATCTGCACTATAATTTCACTTAAAATAGACAAAATGTTGCATTAATTGCGGTAGGTCTCACAAGATTTTGAAGCAACCCTTATAAAACAACCAATAAAAAATAGACATGTCGATAAAAAAAAAAGTAAATATCAATACTCCAGTACTATTGTAAAACTAAGTTAACAGATGGCAATAAAGGCACAGTGACAACGAAGTTGAAGATCGTCATCAGTTTCGCACCATCCATCAGAAGCATTTTCAGTATTAATGCAAGTGTCTCTGCATTCATCACTACGCCAAACAGTACAAGGTCCTGAAAATTTCCCACTTAGTCGCTTGCAATGGTATACAGCGTTCACCTTTACTCGTACTCCTGTGAATTAATTTTATTAACTAACCAAAATATAAACAAAAAAAGTTATATATTATAATCGATCAAATATATATTATAAAATTAGTGAAAAAGAATAACCATGAGAGTTCAAAGAAAGTAACATCAAAGTGAAAATGAACAAAATGAAGGTGACATTATTAGTATGAGACATGGCTATAATTATGCGATCGAACGTATATGAGACGATCGAAGAGTACAAGGCCTTTATATATAAGAAGCTTGAGAACGATACCCAAGGAAATATATTTGATAATGCAAAGCTGAAAATTACGTTCTCCAATTCCAAGAAACTTTGATGGACCTGCCAAATATATAATTGAATCTACTTTGGCTCCTTGTTCATGGATTTAAATATCAATGAGCTTGTATAGGTTTGGTTAATTATTTAATCGCATTTGAAAATAATATCATTAAATAACAAAATAGTTTTATTTTTTTTATTAATTGATATTTAAAATCTAAAATTTTAATTGACCTAATGTACGTAATTGATAAAAAATATCATTTTTAAAAACTATTTGATAATTAATTAAATTAATTATCAGACTTGGCTCCTTCTATTTGAAGTTTATATAGCAATAGAAGTTCAATTTATCAAAACGGCTTCTTCATTTTATTTTATTTTTTTAATTTTAGTATTTGGATTTTGTATAATTTTTATGAAAATGCATTGATAAATACAATATTACATATCAATTCATAATTATAGTGGGAACTCATTCTATCACTACAACAATATATACATTCAGGGACGGTTCTTTTTTAAAAACATCCGGTGAACCGTCCCTAAAAGTGGAATTTTGGGACGGTTGGTTGTAATTTTTCGTAAATGACATTTAGGGACGGTTATTAACCGTCCCCAAAAGTGCTACCTTTCGATTAACCGTCCCTAAATGTCTTTATAAACATCAGTTCTCGCGTTATTTTTAATCGAAAACCCTAAGTAATTAATCAGCCCCCTCCAGCGCCTCCAGCCGCCCCCACGACGCAAGCAGTGAACCTCCCAGCCGTCGCCGTCCTCCCTGGTCCGTGACTCCAGTGTTGGTCGGCGGTATCTGCAGCAACGCGTACGACGATCATTGCCAACAACTGCTCCTCCGTTGCTGCTCGCTTCCAGCTTCTGCTGTCTGCCCCCAGCGAAGACGAAGCACTAACCTCGAATGTCTCCTTTATCTAGTAATTGATTAGCTAGATATTTTCTTTTTTATTAGGAAATTGATATTCAGCCTGAAAGCTATTGAATTATCTGATTACATTTTTCTTTTGGTCGCTATATCTGATTTACTATGATCTTCTTCCGCACTAGCTCATACCTGTATGGGTGTTGTGACATGAATAATATTTCTTCATCTATTGTAGATACACTTTGAGGAATGCTGAATATAGACTTTGTCTAGAAAGGAACCTTGATATTAATGAAGAGAATGGTGAAAAGCAAACTCTGGAAAATTCACCACTCAGTGTACAAGGGATGTTATCTGAAGGTTCAAATATTATCAAATCATCTGCAAAAGATGAGTTATCTCCCGACTCTGGAAATGATGATGAAAAACAATTTGAGGATATTGATGAGATTCATGGCCTTGGTGAAATTTCCACTGAAGCAGAACATTATATTCGTCATCTGAAGTCACAGTTATCTTCAATTAAAAAGGTAGGTCAAAGCATTGCAAGTATTTTTGTTGGTCAGTCAGAATTCATTTTATAAAATTTTCACAAATCGTTTCCGAATCTAGTAATTTCACTTTTTTACTAACACTGTATGTTTTCTTCCTCACCCCTCTCCTTTTTGTACATTTTAGCCATTTGTTCAATCACAACACTTGATTTGACGTTGAATTGTGTTTACTTTTCCCCTTTTTTTGAAGGATCTCCATGAAGTCAAGAGGAGAAGTGTTGCTCTACAAATGCAGCAGTTTGTGGGGGAAGAAAAGAATGATCTACTGGATTACTTGCGATCATTACAACCAGAAAAGGTATACATAGAAATTAGAATTATGCTTTTAAATATGGTTTCAAATGTCCTTTTTTTATTTTTTATATTTGCCTCTGACCATACATAAGCAGTGGAATTTCTTCTCTGAATTTGGTCAATATTCGGTTTATACCACTACCATACTTCAAAGTTCAAATAACCGCTAGCCTTGCCCTGGATAGTGTCATAAAGATCTGAATCTTGAATTGACAATATTGTATGGAGTACTTAAATATTCTTTGTAAGAACATGAAATAGAAAAGAAAAAATATGCAATTGTAATATAATACTCGTTCCATTTTGCTTTGCAGTCAAGACAGGCATGTAGCTGCATTACATGGTATTAATATTATTTCATATTTAAAGGTTATACCTTTAAATATATTTTTATATACAAGATCTTTATCAATGTCATATCACTTATTTTACCAATGACATTAGGAACTCAATGATCAGATGAACTTTTACAAGTTTTATTCAATATCAGAATGTTTTTTAGTTTGTACTTATACTGTGCAATAGAAACATTTATATTGCATTCATCGGAGTAGAAGAAATGAGCTTTAAGACTCTTATGCAGAATTGATTAGGTGGTGTGTGCCTATTTGGTTTCTTCTATAAATGACTTGAATTAATTATTTTACTAGCTCTGCATGATCTAGATGAATGCTAGTGCTAAGAAAATCTTCTTCTTTTTTTTTTTTTGCTATATTTTGCAGTGTGATTTGCTTGATATGCCTGCTGTGTGACAGTTGGAGAAGGATGCTAAATATGCTTTGGTATATCAGCTACTGAAAATCTTTCTCACTCAAAGATCTAGATGAATGCTAGTGTTAAAGGGTGTTGTTTCCAAAATAGATATGTTGTTTGGACCATTGTTATCTAGAAAATAAGTTTGACTAATGAGAGGATACCCTAAAATTTGTTTTTCTGTTATGTTGGAACCAAATCAAAAATTGTTTTTTTGCAATTTTGACAGTGGCAAGTTATGATTTGTATTGATTATAGTTTCAGTTTTTGTTAACATTGCTTTCTTCTCTGGGCGTAATGGTGCTAGGTCGTGCATTCCCAATGCTGTATGTAGTATGTATTCAATGATAAGCCTATTGGCCTTTCCTACTATTCATGAGTAATTGTAATACAGCCAGAATAGTCCAAGATGTCCTGGAATCAGGTTCAATCTGGACTTAAATCGAACAGTAAAAATGTTTTCTGCACTATTTTTTATTTATTACAATCTTCAGCCGCTTAGCTTTTAGAAATTTCAGTGGTAGTCCTATCCATAAATTCTAAAAATATACAATTATTTTGTTCTAGACCCTTGAAGTTGCCTCCTTACTAGTGCTGTGTAAATTCCATCTTTGCTCAAAAGCTCATCATGTGAGCCACTTTCAGCATAATATTGAAATAAAAAAAAAAAAAAAAAACATTTAGGGACGGTTATTAACCGTCCCCAAAAACCTCAAACAAAAGTTTTTAGGGACGGTTACTGAGAAACAATAACCGTCCCTAAAAGTTTCCCAGTAACCGTCCCTAAAAACTTTCTGGGACGGTTGTTACATTTTTAGGGACGGTTACATTTTACTTTTAACCGTCCCTAAAAGTGTCACTTTTTGGGACGCCCGCATACGGGACGGTTACGACCCGAAACGTAACCGTCCCTAAATGTCTTTAGGGACGGTTAATAACCGTCCCTAAATGTCTTTTTTGTAGTAGTGTATGTCCCTAGCTAATAAATATTCTATATTATCCGTAAGAGATAATTATAAAAAAATAACTCTAATTTTAAATTAAGTCTATCTATATGAGCAAGTGATCGTCATCAGGTAATTATTATCCCCCATATATGCACATTGCTCTCTTTACACATAAGTTAGATCACATGTTCTTTAATTGACATAAACATAACCCACCTACAATATCTCTCTATCTTCACTTCTTCTTCCTTAAATCACAAAAAGATACTCTAGTCTCCTCTTTTATCACCAATCACCCGAATTGTAAGCATTGGAGGGCCAAAGTTTACCACTTCTCTTGGTGGTCCAAAGTTCCAACAAGTGTTCTCTGTTTGCAGAATTACAATAAGGACAAGTATAACCCCCTTTTATGTTGACGAAATTCAACATTAACATCTAGTGTTGTATGCAAGAAGGAAGTGTGCTTTGATATCTATTAATAAAAAAAGAGAATTGTATGAATAATTGTAGTGTACTCCACGAGATTGAAAAATAAATTTGAGAAAATTAATATGTCTGGACTTTCAACAAAAGTCTTCCAAAAAAAAAAAAAGTAACTCTCATCCAACACATTCAAAAATCATTTCTATCAAATTAAGAGAAAAAAACATATTGCCATCAGAAAAAGGCTATAGTCCCTATGGCCATAGCCACCAAATGGTAGCTCATTTTTTAACATCCGTCAAATGAAGCTTCATTGGCCATTGAACAAAAAAGCCCAATCTCCTCTTAACAACGACACAACTCATAAAGGATCCCACCTTTAACTTTTATGTTCGATTGAGAACCCCCTATTTGGATCTAAAAATCCATGACTCTTCTAAAAAAATTCAAGACCACCATTAGAAAGATCATGCTCCAATTAGCTTATGGTAAAATTTGCTAAAAAACTAACGCTAGGGTGTTGCATATGTGCCTCCACTGCTAGTGGTGATTGCAAGAAACAATCCTTATAAGACATGGAAAAAACCAATGAACCCGGTCTAGTTCACTAAACAGACAACAAAATGGTTCATGTCTGGTTCACCCATTTTTAGAGTGATTCTTAGGGAACTAAATTTGGAATCCTTGCAACAAGATGAATCTCACCATGGTATTCCTTATGTCTTTTACCATTCATATAGAAATGTGCATATGAGATGGAGTATTGAAAGGGGACAAAGTTTTGTCCTTCCAACAAGAAGACAAAAAATATTTGATTTTCGCAACCCCAACCACAACCAACTATCATAAAGTCCAACTGGCCGTGCATTCACTTGCATCTCTAAGTAATGAAGAACGCACTCTAGGACATTCTAAAGTGTCGACTTGAACCACAGGCTCAAGAACCACTTCTTGTCAACAAGGACTCCTTGCAGCATCTCCTAAGTGCCGAGGCACATTAGCGTTAGCCTATAGCCTAATAGGTCACTTCACAGCTTGCATAGTCTAGATTGCTGCCTAATCGGCCACATAGTCTAGGTTGATGATTTTTAACATGAATTGACATCTTACAAACAACCACCCTATGGCCCAAGATCTACTTCCACATTTCAATCAAAATAGTTCTGGACACTGTTGCCTACTAGGCCACACTAGACAAAATAGTGTATTGTTTAGAAGGTAGGACCATCTTACATCACATACCACGAAGATCAAACCTTGACATACTAGAATATGGCTGTCAAATCTTGTAGTCTAGGTTGTCGAAACTACTAAGGATTTTCTTGCAGACATTGAAAATAGATTTGTTAAGAATGAAAAGGCTAAAATAGTATGCTCTTTATAAGTATAATTTCAATAAGGTATAGGAACAAAGTAACTATCAATGAGTATGTCATAGAAATGTCTCATCTTGCTTCCAAATTGATAGCACTTAAGTTAGAACTTTCTGAGCACTTATTGGTGCATCTAGTTTTAATATTTATTTTAGCATAATTTATCCAGTTTAAGATCAGCTACAACTGTCAGAAAAAGACTTGGACTTTGAATAAATTCATCTTATATTATGTACAGGAAAAGGAAAAGTTGAAGCAAGATCATGCAAAAAGTACTCACCTGGCCTCAAACTCTAATAATAAGGACAAGGGAAATAAAAGAAAAAAAGGATAAGGAAGTTGCAAATATAGCACCTCAAAAGAAATAGAAAAAAAAAAAAATCGGATGAATCATAAAGTACTAGTTGTTTCTTTTATGGACTTGAAGGGCATAAGAAGAAGCATTGCAACAACTATCACACATGGCGTGCTAAGAAAGATATGCTTCTTAATTTGATTTGTTATGAGGTTAACTTAACTTGTGTACCTACATACATGTGGTGGGTATATTCTAGTACTACAACTCACATCAGTATGTCTACGTAGGATTGTCTGAGTTGTTGAGAGGCAAGTAATGGTAAAAGATACATATATGTGGGCGATGACAAGACAGCTCAAGTTGAGACAATACATTTGAATCTTAATAAGACATTTATTCTACTTTTAGATTGAATTTTATTTCTATTTCTATCTTGAACAAGTCTAGTTATTGCTGTTCATTTGGGAATATAAAATTTAGTTTGTTTCATGATTCAAAATTGGTTGGTCCTTACTCTTTGTCAGGTTATAATAATATTTATTTAATTAAAACAATTATTTCATTTAATGAATTTCTGTAATTAAGTTCACGAGATTTAAAGAGAAAATTAACTAGTGAGGATTCAACTGCATAATGGTACATGAGATTAAGCCCTATCTCAAGACATAGAATAGGACAACTTGTATCAGACAAAATTCTAAACCACTTAAATTTTATATATTTTGATGTTTATGTTAATTGTATGAAGGGAAAACAAACCAATAACAGAAGATTTGAAGTTAATAAGACTTTGAAAGTCTTAGAACGTATACATAGATATTTGTGGGCCATTTATTATGATCGCTTAGAATGATCAATAATATTTTATAACAATTATAGATAATTTTTTTAGGTATAGATATATATTTCTCTTCATGAAAAATCACACTAGCTAGATGTCTTCAAAATTATAAGGCTGAAGTTGAAAACCAACTCAGCAAAAGGATCAAAAGCATCAAATTTGACCAAGGTGGTGAATATTATGACAGATATGACGATTCAAGTGAATAACATTCTGGACCGTCTGCTAAGTTCTTAGAGGAATGCGAAATAGTCCCACACTATGCCGAGTTTGCCCAATATAAATGGTGTTGGTTAAAGACAAAACAAGACGCTTAAGGACATGGTAAGCAATATGATTTTTTATTTTACCTTACTAGAATCACTCTAGTGAGGAGCGCTAAAGACTGCAGTATATATATCTTTAATAGGGTTCCAATTAAAGCGACAACCAAAACCCTTTATGAACATTGGACAAGTAAGAAGCCTAATCTAAAGTACTTGCATATTTAGGGGTGTTCAGCTGAGACAAAACCTTATAGGCCTAATAAAAAGAAATTGGACTCAAGGATTGTGAGTTGTCATTTTATTGAATACTTTGAAAGATCTAGGGGTACAAGTTATATGATCTTGAGTTTAAGTCAATTTTCAAGTAAAAAAAGGTCTAATCCTTTAAGGATATCTAGTTTACAGGGAGAAATATAGTTAGAGACTTTATTTTTGAAGAGTAGTATATTGATATTCTCATAAGTGCTATTAGCATTAATCAAAATCCACTATTACAAATTTGCATTTATAGGACAGTCACTGGCCGTCCTATAAAATTCTTTTAAGACGGCCACTGACCGTCTTATAAAATTCTTTTAGGACGGTCATAAAAGCTTCAAAAAAAAAATCTTTTAGGACGGCCAGTACTGAATTTTTTTTTTGTGTTTGTCTAGTATTGAAATCTATATATAACATGTACAAATTAATTTTATTCTAGAAACACGATTCAGAATAAATTTCATTCCAAAAACATCCATAATTTACATCACATATATGTGGTTCAAAATCTAGCTTTAATTTACACATATTACCATAATGTACAATTAAATTACAAGAACATACATATATATAAAACATACAATCTAAGGATATTAAAACTAGCTACATACAAACTAGCCATTATGATTGATTTTAGTGACTTCCCTTCGGATAGTTGTTCTTCTTTGGATAAGGGAGTATGTTTTGCCACTTGTGTTCTCAATAGAAATGACTGAGATTTGAAAAAAAAATCGTCACCTATTGATTAGAATAAACATATCAATTTATTTTCTAAATAATATCTCTTTGTTTATTAGACAACTAATAAATATAGAGACTTAATTAAAGAAAATAACCTGCAACTCAAGAGATGACTGTTCAAGTTTCCCAAGGTTCTTTGAGTACAAGTCATGCCTTTTAAGTATTTCCTTCATAATAATTTAGACAAGAACAAATAAGGTCATCGTTTGCAATATATATATATATATATATATATATATATATATATATATGGTTCTTTGAGTACAAGTCATGCCTTTCAAGTATTTCTTTCATAATAATTTAGACAAGAACAAACAAGGTCATCGTTTGCAATATATATATATATATATATATATATATATATATATATATATATATATAAAATTTTTGAATAATATTTTTAATTAAAGATATAACCAATTAAAAAGAAAAAAAATTGGCGCGGCTTTTAATTTTTCTTTTTTCGCTTTAGTTTTTCAATTCCCTCCTTCTTTTTAGAACAACTTAACAATCAAAATTCAACCCATAGATTCACAATAAGAAACTAACAAACCAAATATCATTAATACTCAAGATTAAGATTAATACTCATAAAAGAAATGCAAAGACAATGGCCAAAGATGGGCGAAAAAATGGCAAAGAAAAATCAAGAAAGGAGAATGATCAAAGTGAGCGAAAGGAAACAAAGAAATCAAATGTCCAACTATTTAAAGAAAAAAATAATTATTAAAGTCGAGAAAAATACAAATATTAACCCAAAGTGAAGAATATATATATATTTAAAAAAATTACCAAATATTAGCGTAAGAATAAAATAAATAATAAGTGCAGAATAAATAGTTAAAACCTTCACATGCTACCAGCTCTGCTAGCAAAAACTAATTATTGTTGGTGGTGATGTTGAAGGGAATGGGGATAAAGATGAGTATCTTGGTGAGAAAGAGGAGGAGAGGAAGGAGGACGAGGGATTGAATTTTTTTAACTTAAAATGAGTTAGGTACACTTACGAGGAGAAAGATAAGTAAAAAAAATTACACTCGTTCTTTTAGGACGAACACAAAAAAAAAAAATCAGTAGCCGTCCTAAAATAATTTTTTTTTTGTGTTTGTCCAGTACTGAAACTATATAAGCCGTTCTAAAAGATTTTTTTTTAAGATGACTAATAGCCGTCCTATAAAGTTTCGCCTAAGCTTTTCAGTAATAGTCATCCTATATTTCTTATAGGACGGCCATATACTTGAGACCGTCCTATTTGTTTCTCACTCTAAATTATAAGCCGTCCTATATTGTCCAAATTGTAGTAGTGATCTCACTACAAACTTTGTTCAAGAAAGTGTTTCAGAAGATCAAACTGTATCACCTCAAGAACCTTTGTCATTAAAAAGATTCACTATAGAAAGGAAAAGTGCATTGCTAGATGACTATATTGTATTTTTCCAAAAACATAAGGTTGGAAGTTATATTTTTACAAGTTGTTTATGATGTTTGTAACTGATCAATACGTATTCATATTTTGTTGAATATGTGTATAATTTATACTATAGATTATAAACATATGTTAATATGAATTTTTTCTATCATTTGATCATCTAAGGACCTAATTGTTTGAAAGGAAAATATAAATACATGTTAAATTTACCTAATAAATTGTGTCAAAATGAATTTAAATACGTGCTCAAATTTATCATATATTTATTTGAAAATATTTTTCACTTAATATTTTCATATATTTTTCATAAATATCAACAAAATTGAATAAAGAAATAACAACTTCAATATTTTATGGAATGGATTGCTTCAATATTTTGTTGAATAACCTTTGGTTTGATTACAATAGTTGAAATCAATCTTTGCTAAAGTCTGTCTTTCTTCATTTTTTTTTAGTGTATAAATCAATCATGTTTTTGTACATTTATATTAACAAAATAGTTTGTTTACTAGTTGTACACATTACAACTAATGTGTTGTATAGCTGCACATGTAAAACTAATATGCATTAATGTTGTTACTTGTACAACATTGTATAATATATTTTTGGAAATTTTGCGGAGATTTGGCAAAAGTTTTGGATATTGGCATATTTTTTTTTTAAATTAAGAAGGGTGGGTGATCTAGCATGTTTACTATGCTTTTGGAATAAATTATTTAGGTTTAGTAATTTTTTGTGACTGTTTAATCTACCAAATTTTTTTTTAAAAAGTAATAATATAGGTCCAAATTTTCAATTTTTATGATTTTTTTTTTCATTTTTCTTTTAAAAAATTGCTTAAACAATTATTCATGTTAAAACCTTTTTTTTTTTCAAATCCAATTGAAAAATAAAGTTAAAAATAATTAAAAAAAAAATATTGATAATTTGAACTAAATTATTATTTTTTCAATTATCAAAAATGCAGAACATAAATGAAAAATGTTTGTTTTTATCGGAAAAAAAAAGAGAATAATTAATAAAATTATTAAAGAGTATATTTTAAAAAATAATGACTAATAATTTCGTATCAAAATAAAGAACAAAGTACAAATTGCTGGCGGTTTATTCTAGGGAGTACTTGTAATTATTTACAAAATTATCAAAAGATGAGATATTCCTACAAGTAAACTTATTATTTTCACAACTATTATTAATATTAATTATAAAAATAAAATAATAAATATAAATATTTTTATCGTAACAGTAACAATATTATTACCATTATTCAAAACTGACCTAGTAACTATACTTATGCAAGTGTCTCAATATGATCATCCAAAGGCAAGCTACTCATGATCATGAACATGGTTAAGTCGTTTCTTATAAAAAATATAACTTGTGTTGTATTATTCCTTTACGTTCTCTTCTTTATTCTTTCATTAGCCAATGGTTATTTCTCGATTCATCATATATAATGTCTAGTTCTTAATCAACTATCTCAAATCTCAGCTTGTTTTATGTTAATTAATTATTTGTGGAGATTTTATTTAATTACTTCTTACTAATTAATTAATATTAATATATACGCCTACAGGAACACTAATTCATCATGTACACAAAAGAAGCGATCTCAACAGACGAAAATTGACGAATGAGATTTCCGATTTGAAAAATTGCAGAAGAGTACAAAGTGGATCATTTAAAGGGCCTTGTATTCTAAGCGACGCCAATTGTAGTGAAACATGTTGTCAAAATGAGCGTGCTTTCAATGAAGAATGTATTGAGAGTGGCTTTTTGCAAGAGCGTTGTCATTGTTACTTCTGTTAATACTATGGCTCGAAAAGCTGCTGCAGGACAATTCCAATGCTAGGCACTAGACGACATTTATTACATTTAAATTTTATAATTTATACTTTTTAATATTCATATTATATAAAAATATTTTAAATAGGTAATATTTTTAAACAATTTTATTTTAATATATATATTTTAAAAATAGTTTTAATTTAATCATTTTTACCAAAATTAAATGTACTAAAATATTACTAAAATTTGATAACAGAAGTATTAAACTATAATATTTTAATAACATAGTCAATTTAGATTACTTTTGTTAAAACATAAGTATCGAAGAAGAAGTACTAAGTCCATAAATTTTTGTTCAAATTTTTAATTTTAAAAATATTATATTTATTAATTCAAAGTATAAATATTAAAATACTGGTTATAAAAATATGAACACAGTGTACTAATCTTATTCAAATTATTTTAAAAAGTACTTTATTTATAAAATATTGTAATAATTAATAATATTTCGTACTTTTTATCTAATCATATAAAAAAATCGGTTACTAAATCAATCAATCATAAAACTAATAAATTAAAGATTATTTTATATTTTATGAACACCATAAAATAATTTTTTTTTTTCATATTTACATAGCTAAACAAAATTAAAAGTTTAAGTTAAATTATGAAATTTTTTAAATTGAGATTCATAATTTAAGCTCATTTGTTACAGAATAGGAGTTAATTTTTTCCATCTCAAATAATTATATATTTTTTGAACATTAAGTATATTTTTATGATTTAATAATTTAAGTTCTTAAACCATATGAAAGAAAATAAAGTATTTATTATGTGTCTATTTTCATGTAAAGATGATTATTTCACATACTTTACTAAATTTAATATTTTTTTAATGTTTTTTAACATATAATAAACTTATGATATTTATTTTTTATGACTAGGTATAGACATATGCTACTTAAAAATACTCATTTTTTTTTTGTTCAGTAGATTAAATTAGACTTGACAATCATGTTGTATCGTGCTTGAATATTAAATTTATGTCGTATCGTGTTCATGTTTTCATGTTGATTGACATAACTATAAATATAACACTTTTTTTAAATAAATTATTTATAATAGTAAAAATAATATAATTTTAAATTTATAAAGTAATTAGTCTTAAATTATAATAGGTTATAAATAATAAAACTTTAAATGTATAATAGTAGTATTTGTTAGTATTGTCATATTTTGTTAAGATTATCAATCCTCCACTTTAATAAAAAATAATAAAAGAAAACATAAATTTATTTTTATTGTATTTTAATTAAAAATAAAATTTAAATTTATAAAGTAATTAGTCATAAATTATAATTAATTATAAATAATATAATTTTTAATTATATAATAATAATGTTTATTAGTATTGTCATGTTGTGTCAAGATTATTACTCCTACACTTTAATATAAAATGATAAAATAAAATATAAATTTTATTTTTTATCATACTTTAATTAAAAAATAAAAAATATACATATGATTGAGGCTCATTTTTGGCTTGGGCTGGCTTGAGCTTGCAAACTAATAATTTTGTTATTGTCGCAAAAATATATACATATATACACACATGTATATGTATATATATTATTTTTTATATTTTTATCCTATCAATTTTACTTTTTTTTTTATTATCTTTTAATAATAGCCTAATAGCTTGTATTCAAATACATTCCTTAATTAAACATAATTTTTGTTTAATGGTAACGTTACTGAGTTACATGTACTAGGTCATAAGTTCGAGAGGTGAAACAGCTGTAAATGTAATTCCCTCTGACGACAGCCTGATATACTAACCACTATTAATATTTTTAAAATAAAACATTAATTCAAGTAAATAAAATATAGCGGATGTTATCATCCCGTCTCCTCTAAAGAACTATTTTCTGTAAAATAAAAATTAAACACCATATTTAATTAATGTAATACTCAAGTCCCTTACTAACTAATACAACCCACTACTATTACATTTATTGAACTATGCTATAAGGGTTTAACTTTGCACTGTACTGGTCGGTTATTTAAGTGCACGTTTTTGAAGGTTAATTAATGAAATGATAATAACTAATAAAAATCTAACATTTAAGCACATTTAAGCTCGTGCAAGATAGACGGCTGATCAATTTATCATTATTTTATTTTACTTTGTTTTACTTTTTAAACAAATATTGATTTGATGTGATTTTTGAAATTTCTCTTTTTTATTTGAAGGTTCTCAAAGTTTGTTTAACAAAAAAATTCTCTCTTTCGTTGATTAATTGTGGCCAACATTATAAATTAAGTACCTTTCAAGATATGGTAAAGTTAAATATTTATTGCAAAATTTGATATTTATAAATATTTTTTAAAACTACATTACTCACAAACTTTTAAAACTCCAAAACTTATATTTTCTACTTATTCAAATTTGTTATATGCTAGTTGAGGCACAAATTTATTTCGAAAATTTGATATTACGTTATCTTTGTTATAATAATATTTGGTAAATAATATATAACCAGAATGGTGAAATAAACTTTTATTTTTGTATTAGATTTTTACCCCAACGGGCTGCATCCTATCACGTTTCGCACAAACAAAAATTTTAGAAGTAAAAAGTAAATTACAAAAAATAATTTGAATTAGAAATATAAATTTGATTTTTATTTTTAAATCTTTTTTCATCAATTGTAATATTGTATTTAATAATAATATAATTCTTCCCTTATTTAAGAATATAACAAATCGTAATTCAAAAAAAGTTGAACGTTAATTTTGAAAACAGAAGAAGGAAAAATCCTACAAATTTCAAAAAAATTTACTCAGTTTCTCCATTAATAGTTTTTCTTATATTAAACAATAATAAATAATAAATAAAAGAATTTAAAAATATTGATTCTCGCACTCACATTAAATGCAATTAATACAAAAATATTTAAGTAACGTTTGGTTCGTTAAAGGTAAAAATAATAAAAATAATAATTTTAATAAAATTGAATGTAAAATAAACAGTATTATTATTACAATATTTATTTAAATAATATAATTAAAATAAATAATAATATTAAAATAAAGATTATAAAATTATAAATGAAGTAAAATTAAAAAATAAACTTTTTTTTATTACTAAAAGAGATAAAATGAATAAAAAAATCACAAATAATTATACAAATTGTGAGAAAAATAGAGAGAGCTGAAATCGTAATGAGAATTACTGCTGTAATTTCTTTACATTTCACTATAGAATACAGTTAAATTAAAAATAATAATACCTTAAATAATTTTCATTATAATTATAATTATTGTCAACCAAACATACCCTAAAGGTAAAATTATGCAAGCACGTATCGTGAGATTATATTATGAAAATAAATTACTGTGCAATTAAGAAAGGATAAAACTATAAAACTCATATGATTATTTAATAAATGCTCTTCTATAAGCTTTTTTAGCTTTAGCAATAGGCTTGCCTAACATAAGTTACGACAATATTACTATTTTAATTTATATTTAAAGTATATCTCCTAAGTAAGCACCACCTTTAATTAGCTAAGAGGAATACTAAGGACATCATTTGTGCATTTCTTGATATAATCTCCTTCCTCTAAGAATAACATGTATTATTATAAGTGTATTTTTTATTTTTAAGAAAAATATAATTAAAAAAAATGACAGTTTTCATTCATAAAAGAATGTGAATGCAAAAATAAATGTATAAAAAGAAAAGTCTTACTTAAGATAAGTTCTTATTTGATGTTAGAGTTTAGAAAATTGAGCATTGTCAAGACATCTTTTATTATATTAGTTGAGAACTCATATAAAAAAGAATCGCTAGTATAAAAAGGTGCAATTAGTATACCTCTTCGCTTTTTTTTTTTTCCTGCCACCAACAAAGAAAAATGTCCTACTCACGTCCCTAGCCGACTAAGTGATCCACTGCCATAATTTTTTTTATGGGCAAACAATTTTGGGCATTTATCTTAAATATACCTATGAAGGTGCCAAACTGCATTTTTGTACCCTATCGTGAATTTTTGTTAAAATTGGTCTCTTGGCCGATTTATGACTTGTATCAGCCGGTAATTTGGGGCTAAGAAAAAAACAAATAAAAAAGAAAAGAAAGAAAATGTTTAAGAGATTCAGATTTTAAGAGAAAGGAAACATTAAGACATTTGGTATCTTAAAATTATCGCATCCTCTTCTAAGCAAAAAGCCCAAGCACCGCCTCCTCTAGGAAGTCGCCATCTCCAACCTCCATCTCCAATCTCAGCAATCTCCAACCTAACGTTGTTGTTATCGTCATGACCTCTGTTCACAACCCACAGGGAAAAGGCCAGTCAACACCACTACGGCTCTGTTTGCAAGCACTATCCACAATTTCAAGCATCACTAGTTTGTCTTTGTTGGCAACCATAAATGCAGGTATAATATTACATTGTGTAAGTTTTGATATTTTTTTCAATTCTAAATGTTTGCATTTGTTTAATTTGTCTAATTTCCATGGCAAAATTTCCTATGGTAACTTTTGTGAGTTAATTGTACTTCATGTGAGTGTGGATGCTAGTGCTTGGTTGAATGGGACTGCATTGTATTTCTCTGGCTCTCTGAGTTTATTGTTGGTTAAGTCTATTAGTATGTTTATTTTTTGCTTTGTGTGTGTTGTTTTTTGTTTGTGTGTTTGGCTTCTGGTACCATTAGCCGTGCTTTCCCTTATATTGATGTGTCTTATTTGCTTTTATTTACTGTATGTGTCCTAGTGTGTTTTGTTGCGTCCTTTCTAACCAATAGACCTTAACCCTTAATATTACTATTGAATAATGTAGGTATTAAATTTGGTCCATTGGTTAGATATTGGTTTTGTAGTCCAGTATTGGTTACATGTTGGTTTCTACATTGGTGCAACTACATAGTAATTCATAGGATATTGAAGTGAGCGTTGAAAACTATTCAACTAAGTTAAAATTGTATCCGCTTTGGGCTGAAAGCTGGTGTCAAAAATTTTCCCATAAGCTAAAGCCCAGAGCACATAAAATCATATATAACTCCAAAGCTCGAGTTCTATATTCGACACAATGACCAAATGCTAGAGTCTTAAAAAACCATGCTAAGGGTTAAAATTTAAAGATTTGTCAAGAAATATACTTCCCAAAATCATAAAATTAAGCATTATTCTATTTTTTAAACCTGCCAACTCAAGACCAAGCATACATATAAGTCTAACTTTGAGCAATCTAAAAAAAAAAAATTAAGTTCAACTTGTTACTTAGTGAACCAATGTCAAGAAAAGAAAGAATAATAGAAGTAAACAACATAAAATATTAAATTTATAGAAAACATTGAATAGAAGTAAGAAACAAGTACAATACTCTAAATTTCAGAAAAAAACAGAAGATCATTATTCGCTAACCAAACAAAATACCAACTCACGAGTCTATCCATGAAGAACACAATCAAGTATGAATTGTAACTTTGTCTAGAGGCTTTGACTGAAGATTTGTAAGCAATTCCTCGATAAGAAGGGTACCTATTAGAACATAACAACTTTGAAGCATTTTTAAGTTTTTTTTCCCCTTCTTAGGAAAAAAGGAGAAATAACCCAGAATTGATAACTCAATTTTTTTTTTAATTAGAAACAATAATATGCAACATTGTAGGATTCTTGTGTAAAATAAAATAACTATATACTGATCATTTTGACTCAAAACTAGTAAAAAAAATTGAATAATAGTCAAATTGAGTATCGATTGCGATAGTTGACTAATAATCAAATCATCAAAACAATTATATATATGGTTTGACATTCTTTATATTTTGGTTAGGAAACAAAAGCCTACCTCTAACACAAATGACATTATCGTTATTAGGTACATTTCCATCTCTCTTACCTAAATTAAAAAAACTAATAATTATGAGTATACATGTATGAATCAAAAATTCATCTCTTACCTAAATTAAAAAACTAATAATTATGAGCATACATATATCAATAAAAAAATTCAATTAAACCAGAAAGGAAGAAAGAAGCTACAATACCAGAATATCAATAGTTACTAAGCCATTCTTAACAAGGGAGGCGATTTTCGCATCCATGTCTTCATTGAGCATGTTAGTTCATGCTGAAATAGAAAACAATAAAATCAAACCAATTTTTTAACAAAAACCTTGAAATGAATAATCAGCATAAATCAATCATAAAAACAAGATAGAAAATGAACACAAAATGAAATTGTATCAATTTGATTTGACATTAAGGTAGGGAGGGTTGCCTTTGATTCCAATTTCCAAGTGTTTTGACTAAATTTTGCATTAAAACTGCTTTGGATGAACATTAGGAGGAATATTTATATATATGTTCACCTCATCAAGAGTTTGATCCCATTCGAACACCTTATGACCTGAAAAACGCAAAAAACATCAATCTTTCAACAAAATTCCTCATAATTCCAATAAAAAAATAGAGACGAAATCATGAGAAGAGATGAAGAATCGTTGTGTATGAAGGTGTGGCTTTCTTATGGAGCCAATTTCTCTGCCAAAGCTAAAGTTGAGGATTCAATTCTTATTGACTACATGTTACTCTTGCAAATTTGGCAATGAGTTTTCCAGGCTTTGGTTTTCTTTCAACTTTTTTTTTTTTTTAATTCAACTTAAGCCTTTACCAGTTACTCAAGGTCAAAAACTAGCTCAAAGACTAATTGTGATAAAAAACACACACGGGGTCTAATAGTGGTGTTTTGCCACCTTTGGGGTCTATTAAAGACAAATGCCTAAAAATACCTCAAGTTAGATGTTAGTTTTGTAGTCCTTTATACTAGTTTGTTTTTTGGCTACTCCTAGGGTTGATTTGGGAAACTTCTTGTTAGAGATGGTTGTTGTTTTTTGTATTGAGTTTTATGTTTGTGCCCTTTGTTTGTCAATAAAATTTTCTCAATTCTTGTCCAAAAAAAATTTGAAATGAACATGCTTACGGTAGTAATTTAATGAACATCCTTGTGTATTTTGAGAAGAACAACTTTGCTATCTTATTTTCTCAAACTTACATTTTGTAATGCATGTGTTATAATTGTATTCAGTGATGATGATTTCTATGGTCGTTTCTTTGTGCTAGGTGCAATTTCTATGAAGTGATTGATAGTTATTAATCCAAATGTTTCGTAGTTATTTGTATATTTCGGGGTACTTAATTAACGCAATTTTAGTGCTTTGATTTTCATTTTACTTTGCAATTTAGGTCTGAGCTGTTCTGGTTACTAGTTGATCTTCATAAACCAGGCAAGGTTCATTTTTTATCTGCACGTTCAAATTTTTGTTGTCTTTGGTATTTTTTCAAATAAAAATGAAGTAAAATACTTAGATTTTGAATTGATTTGTCCACTATCATAATTATTGTTTTATTGGTTAGAGATCTTTCACTTTATAAAGTAATTCTGTACTTGATTCTTGAAGACAGACCTTTTTGCTTTTACAAATTTTGTAAATGTTGAGGATTCATAAATAAAATTCCTTGTAGAATTAAAACTGCTTTATGTTTTTATATTTTTGCCACTTTGTTGCAACTTATTCATAGATAGTTAGACATAAGTTATGATGCTAACTAGTTAATATTTTTTTTAATCTCTTTGAATATTAAGCTGTAGCATTTAAGTTCATTGTATTTAGTGTTTGTACTTACATTATAATTAATTTAGAAAAATAATTCATAACTCTATTAAATGTCAATGGTAATTATAATATTTTTTCTTTATTTAATTTTTAATAAGTTATTTCTTTATTTTTTTCCCTAAACTTTATGGAACGAAATAATTATTAAGACAATTTGTTGTTAATCATGTCCCTTATTTTTGTAACATAATTTAATGTTCTTATTTGTTTCACTTAATATAGACGGATTTGTACTATATTTGGACTACATTTTGTTTTAAATAATTTGATTTGCATATTTGCCATCTCTAATTAAGATAGTCAACTTTTTCCTTCATTACGAATAACGTGGTGATTTCGTAAAACTTTACAAGTTATTTATATCTTAATAAAAAACTGCTATTTTTGGGTGAAAAATTGTACACAAAGGTTACAAGTTATTGTATTACACATGTTATATTACTTGTTATAAGCTTGTGGCTTTATATGATTTTTGTTTAAATTAAATATTTTTTAATGAATTATTAATATTCTATTTTTTTAATAGACAATAACATCTGAAAATATTGAAAGAGTTTCGTATGTTAAACGTGAAGACTACTTTATTGAGAAGATTTCTAACATGTCTATAATAGAAAAAATTGAAACAATCAAGTTAAAATTAGACATGTTTGGTTTGAAGAGAGAGTTTGAAGAATCATGCTTTGAATTTCTATTTAGAATGCACCAAATTGAGTTCAAAGGACCTTTGATACACAATGAAAGTTTTTAGTTAAGGATCAAATAAGCCTAGAGGGGGGGTGAATAGGTTATTTTCAGTTTTAATAAAATTTTAATTATTTAACCCAAACACAACGGCCAGACATACAATCGCGTATAAAATTAAAATGCAGAATTAAGAAATAACACACGAAATTTTAGGTGGAAACAACCTAGGCCACAACAATGACCTAAGAGGAAAACCACCGGTCCACCGGACCACCTAACTATCCACTATGAAAATAAATGTTCAATTACAAGGCAAGGTCTTAAACTACCCCTCACAGATAATGCCCCCCCTATGTAACTTACTTACGAGCCGTCGCTCCTTTCACAGTCTCCAATAGCTAGATGTCTGGATCCGGACCAACGTTCCGATCTACTTGAGTCACACAAGATCAATCAAACCCGTCAAATTCGGTAGTTTCGAGTCACACAAAATACCGAACACGTCACCAATAGTACCTGAAAGATTAGCACAAATAGCACAAGTGCAAAGTGTGTCCTAGAGCAGATTCAGCAATGAATAATCCTAATAGCAGATTCAACAGCATGCGATGTAAAAACAAATCAGCTAACAAACTCTAGAACGATCATGCAAAACTAAATATCATGAAGAACAGTTAAGTGCGTGAATTATTCAAACATAACCACACAATATGTTTGAATAATTAAAAGATGAAAGCGCCTAAAATTGATAGATGAAGAGAAGAAGTTTTTGTTTAAAAGCGCAATCAGATTTATAAAAACTTATTTCGGTGTGGTGAATTTTATGCACAAACAGCCCTTACTTATATAGAGTCCAACTTTAGCTCAAACAGAATTTGTAATAGATTACAACTCTGCACTTATCAGGATTTAGCAATTACCACAATTATACTCAAACAAGGATTTTGTTTTTTAACATTAAATGGGGTCAATTAGGTAAAAGTAACATATGGGTCGAATTAAAAGAGTTTTAGTAGAGGTGAAAAACTGACTCGATCGATCTAACAACTGTCTCGATCGATCGATCCAATGATCGATCGATCGACCAGATTTCTCGATCGATCTAGCTCAACCCGAGAGCACCTAGATCGATGTTGTTCCAGAATCGATCGATCGAGTCATGTTCGATCGATCGACCAAAATTCTCGATCGATCTATCTCAACCCGAGAGCACCTAGATCGATGTTGTTTCAGACTTGATCGATCAAACAGGACTCGATCGATCGACCAAAATTCTCGATCGATCGAGAAACATGTGTACAATGTAATTTTTCGTTACCATCCATACTAAGTGTAGTGCTCAATTGTGTGAAGATATATGCATGACAAAATGTTTTACCTGACATGAAAATTGCAATCTCAGCGACTCCATTATCGTGTACCATCTGATTTAGAACATGACGCTTATACTCGATTACAATAATTAATTTGTTCACGAAAATTGCCAATAAAAATAAACCTTACACACCATCTATTGATGATGCAAGATAGCAAACAAAGTGGTAAGGAATTTAGAATTGTTTTTAATGGATGTGCATATCGATTTGGTTATGAGGAATTTATCCTCATAACTGGTATGATGTTTACCGGTGATGATAACATTCAATCGGTACGAATTCACTTGAAAGAACAATATTTCAGAAAGAACAATATAATTACAAAGTCAAAGTTATGCAAACTATACAAAAGGTTACCGAAAGAACATAGATAGAAATGATATTCTTCGTTTCTCACTTATGGTTGTATTAGAAATTATATTGCTGGGGGAGCAGAAGTCACATAAGATTAATTTTCATTACTTGTGCCTTGTTGAAGATCTAGATAGATTTAACAACTTTCCATGGGGGAAGGTCGTTTATGATTTCATCGTACGAAAGATGAAAAGTAATATGGTGAATAGGGTAACAAAGAACATTAATATAATGGAAAAAAATCAAGAAGAAATTGAAGAAGAGGTAGAAGAAGATGATGTGGATATTGACGATAGTGAAGAAGATAATAAAATGAGGAAATCATTTGCATGTACATCGTATAACGTGTATGGTTTCTCATTGGCATTACAAGTATAAGTTTACAAAGCCATACCAGCTTTGGTTTGTGAACGTGCACCACATTCGATGCCAATGATTTTGAAGTGGGAAAACAATAAGACTGGTCGGTGGTTGAGATTGAAATACTTGGAGAGGACTTACTTTAGCCATGATGATATAAGTATTTATGTCTTACTAAATTAAAACTCTTAATAATTAATTTTTAAACATTAATAATTAATGTTTTTATTTTTTGAATATGTAAATATTAAATTTTTTGCAGCTTTTGGTTCAATAAATTTTGGCTCCTACTAGAATGGAGAAGGAGACTTTGTATTATAAATCAAGTTTGGCTTCTAAGAGAGGAAAGCCTGAAGAGTTTAGTGAACAAGTATTTCTTAATATTGAAAAAGTTGACAAGGGGAAGAAAAAGTTGAATAATCAATATCAACCCTCTTCATCAACAATATCCATTGATAATGTACAATTAATTTCATCCATGTATGGCTTTTGGACTTTTGTCTAATGTCTTGTTTGGGTAGGTTAAGTAATCATATTTTATTTCTCTAAAAAATGACATTGACATTATTTAAATACTTATCTATTAATATATATCATTAGGTTATGGAACAATTGCTGGTTGTTAAGGAAGATGTTCAGAAAATTAAGCAGATGTTGGCTAGTATTTTAGATGTGTTGAATAAGGGAAATATAAATGTCCCTTTCGAAGGTCATGATGTATTTCAAGGAAGCAACCCACTTAAGGAAGATTGTAGTGGTGATGTGGAGGCTACAGTTGGCATCAATATTGGATGTGATATACAACGAAACTCCAATGAAGGGGTCATTGGAGAAGAAGACGTTGTTGGTAAGGGTGAAAGTGTACCTATGAATGATGATAATGCTACTAATATTGACAATGATGTGGACACCTCCAAAAATTTGTATTTTGAAGAGGACAAATCTATTCAAGTAATATTCTTTGAGGAAGAATTACAAAAAAGAAATTTGGCAATACAGGGATATGAAATTGAAAAGGATATTGAGACACAATCAAAGGATGTCAATGTAAACGATCCAGATTGTTGTATGATTGTGTCGGGTCCCACACTAACAAAGAAGTACTACACGAGAAAGCAAATGATCGGTTGGTCCATCCTTGAGATCTCCATATGAGATCTACATGAACAATGGAAGGAAGAGGAAGGCATCAAAAATAGACCAGCCCTTCGGTGTACTTGATGGATGCTCTCGTGATTACTATAATGTCAACAAAGGACCAAAATAAGATAAATATTTTCATTTCATTTCTTGGCTGGATAAAGCATCGTCTAGTATGGTGTAAGTAAATGTGCATTTATATATACGATCTTGTATATATAAATTTTCACACTATACTTGCATATTTATTTATATTTAGTTGAATTTCACTTTTATTAATTAAGAAATTTTTACAAAAATTACTTTAGGGACAACATCAGTGTTAGTTGCCCAAGTAAAGGGATAATAAATGCTATATGATTTCACTGTCTTTTGAAAAATGAAACCAACCTCTTTAACTCAGTGAGTATTACTATTCACCTACAAAAATATATTTATTCGAATATTTAAATTTGTTTATATTGCATTTTTTTAATTGAAAAAATAATTTTAATGTAATAATTATAAATATACCTGGCAGCATATTGACTGTGGTCTCTAGTTGCTGAGAAAGAAGTTTGATGTATGCCCTACAAAATTTTGACTTAAAAGATGGTCAACAATGAACTCCAATTTCTTAGTGAGTGATCCTATTCATATATAGTGACATTGAAATATTATGTTTTTGTAAATGTATCCTATATATCTCGTTTGCCAATATATTTGGTTTGGAAAATATCATCTTAATAATAAAATCGTTTAAAAAGTAAGAATTTTATAAAAATTAGGTCCATAAAATAATGAATTTAAATTTGCAATCATAGTAACCATAGGGGTCATTTCGTTATTTAGGTTGGCCATTTTGTTTAGGACTTTATGATTGCAATGAATAAATTGAGCATATTCAACTTCAAATGCCTAACTTTTAATTAATTGGAATAGTAACAGAATAGGATAGTTCATTCAAATTACTCTATTTGAGTAGGACAAACAAATTAACAGTTTTTTACATAATTGCCTGTAATCAATTACATGGTTTTTGAGTAGACATGATCTTGTATCCATAAAATTTTACATACTTAAAAGAACGTGTACATGCATAAATTTGGCATGTAAGCAGAGTAATGAATGCAGAATTATTGTATTCATTCTTGAATATATGCATGCAGTATCGCACTTTTATGTTAATGTAGAACATTCATTTGTTATAATTTTAATTAGTGAAGTGAAAATTTTTGAGTTCAAATTTCAGTTATGGGAAGGCAAGTTCTGTGACAGTTACTAATATATAAAGATGATTGTTATTATAATACTTTGAGGTTTATACCATTGTAATTATAAACTGTTTGCAGCTACGATTAATGAGTCATAAGGATGAATGGCTAAGGACAGAAGGAAGGAATGAGCCATATCTAATTATATATTGGGAGCCGTTTCTGAATTTGGAAGGTGATGGTATGAATTGGATGCCCTATATGGAATTATATCCTTCAAGAATCATTGGATTGCGTTAGAGTTTGATATTTTGTCTCAAGAGATATATGTCTATGACTCACTTCCATCCTATATTCAAGATGCACCCTTAAAGAGACTAATGCAAAATATATGTAAGATGTTCCCTGATTTCATCAACCAGTGTGGAGTGCATAAGAAAAATCGACATAGCCGAAAAATTACCTTTACAAAAACCTGAAAAATGTCTCGAAACCAAAGGAAGAGAGTACCAATACAAGAAAATGCTTGAGCACAATTTCATTGCATATTAACAATATTATTTATAATTATCTTAACTGAGAAAAATCCATTAACACATAGTTTTTATTATTAATATTTTTTTTTTTACTTTTTTGCAGTAGAGATTGTAGAATTTATGCATTAAAGTTCATTGAATTTTGAACTATAAGGAATCCATTGATCTATATTAAGCATGAAGATATTTCCTTATTTAGGAAGAAGTTATGACATGAATTGTATAATTCCAGAAACAATGTCCTTCTGATGTGATCCTTTTTATGGTTATTACAATGTTTTGTTCATATCCTTTTTGTGTTGTCTATAACCTGTTTCATGGCTGAAATTATTTTTTGTCTATGTGTAGTCGAATTATGGTATAAAATATTTGATGTGCATATATTTTTGTAAAGTACAATAGGAGCAATTGTAGAATGAAGTTGATATTGTGGTAGGATTATTGGCTGAAAAAATGGTTCAAATATTATCAGATTTAATCCATTTAAGTAATTCTATTTTATACTACAATATGGTGTTTACCATTCTCATTAATTTTATGGAAGGATGTTATCAATGATGTATTTAATTATAATTCATACTATCAGAATATCCACGCATGTTAATATAATATTGAAGTATGTCTTACAATTTATTTTATGGTTAGGACTTTAATTTTTATTATAAATTTACTGAAAATATATGGTCTCATAAAAGGAAATAGTATGTCATCATTAAAATTAATTCAACATTTATTACAAGTAACTGAACTGTTGATATATGGTTGTAATTTGGATATGTAAATCCACTATATTTAATTTCTTTTCAGCCAACAAAGTCAAAGTTCAGCTTTGATTGTATTTGAATACTTAAAAGATGAGATTTCATAACTAACATATTTAAGACATTTCACATCTATATTGACACTTGCTTATTGAAAGGTTAAAAAACTCAGAGGGTATTAAATATTCAACCCTTATAATACATCTACCACGTCCATAAATCATTACAAGTTTTACACTTATAAGTACTGGCTTTACAAAGGTGGTTGTGGCCATTCTTGTGAACTTTTGAAATTTGGGACTAGAATCATAGAAGGTAGACAAATCAGATGAATCTTGGTTTACCTGAAGTAGATGATCCAATGAAAACTATGGTGAGTTATGTCTTCATACATATTAATATACTTTCATGCAGAAGTTGCGACACTAATGTATTTATGGTAATAAGTTATAGAGGGTATCATAAGTATTTATTTACTGATTTTAGTAACTTCCTTATATTGAATGAAAGATAACAATGACATAAACAATAGGTTACTACACATTTCGTAAGACTACATAGTTGGTGTAAGTACTAATCCACTATATTAAACTTGGCAATTTTTTATAAACATAACACATTTCGTGTATTGGTATGCATGAGAGGAGATTAAATGACCTTTATCTAAAAATATTGTTCATCCTCAACATGATTTAGGCTATCCTATAGTCCGTATATATTCCCCAAGAAAACAAATGAATGAAGCCAAAATGTTTTTGATGGAAATCATTGACATCCCTTTTGAGATAATAATATATGGTGAAATTGATCATTATAAGTTGTTAAAGTCATTAGAGATTTTATTACAATCAGATGTCGTTCCAATATATGAGATAATGCATTGGAGGTACTTTCTAAGTAATTGGTACAACGACATAAAGATGTATAAATGAATTGAAAACCAAAGACTAGAGTACCTAAGTGGGAAAAAATAGATTACACTTCATATTAAACAATGGCAACAAAATGTAACATAATTTGCATACATTATGACAAGGATGAATGAGTGGTACGAATTCATTTTCCTAAATGAGGAAATCTCATAAGATCCTTTCCTCTTTCATAATACAATAAATGCGATGGAGGATAGCATGAATGAATGTGAAACTATATGTGAATTTCTTGAATCTATAGAGAAAAAAGTCATCAAAGAGAGGTTAAGAATTCTTGCGTTAAGAAGAAAGCACTACGATAATGAGAAGGCGCTAGAACAATTTGAAAATGATTGGATGATCATAAGAAACACTGTTAAGTACAAAGTATTATGGAGGGGAGGTAATTTTTTGGTTATTAATATGGACATATATTTAAATTGTAAGGGTTACTTTCAACATACATTATACAAACTATGACATGTACTAAAATTTGCCTAACAAGTACAATTTCATACTTTAGATGAGTAAATAACCCAAAAGCATTAATGCATTAAATGTCAAAATAGTTAAGTGAAGGATAATGATATAGGTTTAACAATCATTTGCATGACCTCATTGCACGATTATGTCCAGGTCTTCGACACCTACTGCAAAGAGTATTCTTCTTAATCTCCTCACCACTTGATCTAATTCGGCGTTTTCTTTGCTTACTAGATTTTTTCTTCGTGTTAGGGGGTTTCACTAAATCTGCTATTTCCTTAGGAACTTTCCATTTACCATGATCATTTGCTGGAAAGATGGGCTCAGAATAAGTAATTATATAACACTCAGCTATATATTTATTATCAACCAAGGAGTGAACTTCAATATCTTGAAATCTAATTGTCGCTATGTCATGATTACATGGAATCTTGTGAATGTCAAATTCCTTACAGGTACACTTCTTATTTAACAAATCTACTTCATCACTAGTGTATCCATGAATGACCTATTATTTATACATATTTCAATATTTGTATTACTTTAAAAAAATGCAGTCGTAGATTAATTACATATAAAGTCAGTGCGTAATTAAGACCAATTCAAATTAAAATGAAGGCTTATAAAAATAAATTAAAACGTATTGTAAATAACGCATTTGGTATAAATAGATTTACTATAGTATAAAGAAACGTTGTACCTGAAAAATATAAGCATTTATCCTTATGACTTTGAGCTTTAATGATTTTGTGCTATTACAAACTGTTTTTGCTTCTGCATCCTTTATAAGGTACCGATTCCCCCATTTTAAGGCCAATGGGCTACGATATACAAACCACTCTTGTAGCTTGGCATGATAATACTCAACAAGCATGGTAATCGACATCTCACGAGCAGCCCTCACTACATTATTGAATGACTCGCTTATGTTTGTTGTCATAATACTGTATCTCATGCCTGAAAAATGATGCCTTGATCACTTCTCTTTTCTCGCATCAATTAAATAATTTATGATAGTAGGATCAATACCATTCAAATCAACTATGTATTTATCAAATTTCATTCTTGTGTATGCTCTTGAACAGCAACGAAATAAGGGAATTATGTCTGCATTTTTGAATTTGTTATTTAAGTTCATCTCTATATGGAAAACACAATATCCATGTAAGGCATTAGGAAAGACTTTTGGAATAGCTTGTAAATTGCTTGGATGTCTGTCTAAAACAATGATGAGATAAAAAATTTTGCCTATTGCACCACTTAATTTGGAAAGGAACCATTCCCAAGCATCATTATTCTCTGAATCTCTAATACCCATTGCAATTGGGTAGGTATTTCTATTGCCATCTGATGTCGCTGCCACAAATAACATATCGATCGGACAAAAAAGAACCATCAATACTAACAATGTGCCTCATACAAGTAGAAAACCCTCGAAGTGAAGGTCCTAAAGCACGAAAAAATATTTAAATCTTCCCACAGGATCTACTTCAATATAAGTCATAGTTTCAGGTTTTTTTATTTGAGAATGTGATAATAAGATGGAAGCTTAAGAAATGACTCCTTTGTAGTGCCTTTAATAAAATTTAGAGCCTTTTCCTTTGACCTATAGGCAGTTATATAACTTATTTCAATCTCAAACTCCTCCTTACAATCATCAGTAATATCTTTAGTCTTGTAAACTTTACCAAACCTAACCAATCTCATCTTCATTGCATTTGCAAGGACTTTTGATTTTGTTGCTCAATTTTTTACCATATATTTGTTGGAATCACAACTGTGAAGTTTGTTGAAAATTATCATCTTGAATCTTGCTAATCCTAACATCTTGTTAGCTCTGATCCTCCAACAACAATTTTGGTGAACTCATTTAATGAGTATAACCTCCATTTTGCTTTTGCAAATTTTTGTCTCAAATTGGTTTCGTATAACATAAATATCAATTTTTGTAAGAATGTGAGATTTAGAGTCAAATACTTGTTAATCCAAGCTCGCCTTTTAAATTTTCAAAACTCATGTTTGAGCCTATACACACATTTCTTGTTAATGTTGTTGAATGTGGGACAATGAGATTGTTTGATTTATTTTGTGTCTCAACTTCGTGAAGTACAGTAGTTGGTGAGCATGAATTTATATGTCCTTCATCTATTCTTACATTTTGTAATGGACTCTCCTCAATCGTTGTCTCTATGTTGTTATTTATGTCAAAATATTCATTCTCTGATATTCTTATAGAGTGCAACAATCCCATGTTTCCAACCAAATGACAAGAAATCAAGTGAATTTGGGATTGGTCGACAGGCGATCGAATTTAAAAAAATTCACCACCACCATTCACATTAGTTGGTGAGCAGGTGGAATGTTTGATGTTTTTCATATCAATAGAAACATACATTACAGCCTTACTATGATTGTCTTCGAAGTGCAAGTTTATAAATTCATCCAAATCTTCATCATCACATATTGCAACTGTTGGAAACACTACATCATTCTTAAAGAAGTATTTAATTGACAAAATATTTTTGTATTTATCAATTTTCAATTACTTGTATAACTTATTTTTCAACCCAAGGTAATCATCTCTTTTTCGTAACCTTATCACAACACCTTCTCCACCATGATACTCTCTATTTTCTAACTTTACCCACTCATCACCATGTATTACGAGTATACTCAATCCATCTATCTCCAATTTGAACAAAATAATTTACATAAATGGAATAAATATACGAACTTTTCTAGGAAAGTGCATGAACAATTGCAAATGTATTGAACATAATCTCAATGAAGTGTTTTTCTTTTATTACAAATTTAACAATTAAATACAATTACGTGAGATATTATTATAATATGATAATATTATTTTAACAAACATACATATTGCACTTTGAAGGTTAAAATAACGTAGTGGATATGAAATCGAGTTATGGTAGAGTTGTACACGTTTAAAATACTTTAAAAAAACGAACTTAGCATTTAAGTAATTTAGGTCAAATTTTAGTCAAACTATGGTAGAAATAAGTCGATATACATGCAATTTAGTCTAATTATGGTAATATCATAATACCAAACATTTTTTCCAACATCGTCACCGTTTAAATCCAAGCATTTTACAGTTAAACGCATTTAAAATAGCAATTTAGCATGCAAAAATTTTAGGTAGAATTGAAGTCAAACTATGATAGAAATAAATTGATATACATGCAATTTAACATTAAATTTGTAATATAGGGGTAATATCATAATACCAAACATTTTTTCCAAAATCATCACTGTTTAAATGCAAGCATTCTACACCAAACATATTTAAATCATAAGATTTTTTGAGGAGTTACCTTTTACCTATAGCTACATTTCCTTGCATTCGTAAATGTTGTTGTTATATTAAATTTATACATTTTTTTTCATTTTATGAGCTATTAATACTCTACAAGTTAGAGTGTTTGATTGAGTGGTTATAGAAATTTGTATGATTACTTATTCTACTAGAGCATTTATCTATTTATATCTCTTCTGCAATCTAAATCTAAAATATCATATTTATAACTTTCACAATGTCTAAATTCTAGTAAAATATTATCTCTAATACCCCAATATAAACATTAGTTCATTTTAGGTTATTGTCTTCTCCTATTAAAAGGTTCAATTTTTTCTAATTTTTACCTATTTCTTTCATACCTATATGAGTCAGATGTTTCTTCTTGATTTGGAATTGGTAATGCAGTAGGTTCTATATGAATTTTTAGAATTATATTTTTTAATTCAATTTCAATTATTATTACCATATTATTTTCTTCTTTATTTGTATAAGGTATTCTAATTATTTGTTTGTTAGAGTTAATAGACTAATCAGTTTTGTTATGTCCCTATTTTCAGGGTTTATAAATTGTTCTTTTAATTCTTTTTTTATTCTACTAGATTGAGATTATATTTTTCCTCTATTTTTGAATTTTTCTTTTGTCATTTTTGAGTATTATTGCATCAAATCTCTTAGGAATTCTTCTTGCAAAGATTTTAATGGATCAAACTTATAGCTTAAAGGTTTATTGCCTCTTAATATATTATTAATATCAGCTCTTAATTTTGTAAATTCTTCATGCATATTTAGTTGTAATTTTTTAAACCATATTCTTTTATTTCTTCAAGAATTTTTTTTTTTTTTTTGTGTTTCATTTATATTTTGTAAATATTTGGTATTTGATTCATATATTGTAATATAAATGGTATTATAAAAATTATAATGAAAACACCAAATATTTATAATTTTTATAGTACCATTTATATTACCATTTTCTTCGTATTTCATTTCTTCTAATTTACATTTAAACATCATTTTTTTTAGTCTTCTATTACTTCTTGAATTAATAAATTTTTATTTTTTTAATTTCTTCTTGGTGTTCCTATTTATGTTTACTAATTTTTGTTCAATCATCAGTAAACTTAATCCTTAAAACATTACTTTTCCTTCCTTGTATGAGAAATTTTTCCTAGATATTTAGATTTCATTCTTTTGGTATTTCAAAATTTTTTATTATTTTATTATTTTTTCTATTAATTGGAATTTTTTTAATTTCTCTAAACTCATTTTTTTGTATATTGAACTGTTATGACTTTTAGGTATTGAGTATCCTACTATATAATGTACTGAAAATGAGTGATTTTTTTCTTTCCTGAAATTTTTTCTTTCAAATTATAAGTTAAGCTTAATATTTAGTTCAAATTTTTGTCACTAATATTAACAGCAAATTTAAGAAACGCTGTAAATTTTAAATTTTAATATCCTAAATTTTTGTAGATCTTTCCTTATAGAACGTTGTTTCAGTTTATTATTATGTTGCCGATAATACTAGTTTTATTAGTGTATCAATTTTTTCTATAAAATGTACTTTTATTAAAATTTGTATTCCTCTTAGATAAATGTATTCAATATTTTCTTTATCTTTTTGTGAATTTTTGGATATTTTTTTATAATAGTTTTTTGTTAATTAATGATATGTTAAATATTTCTTTTGTATCTGTTATAATAGTATTCATTTCTTTATTACTTATTCCATAATAATGTCTTTTCTAGGAATATTTTTCTTATTTTTGAAAAAGATGATTATTTGAATTCATTACCTTCTAAGAGATTTAATTTTAATTTTTGAATTTCTTCAAATTTCTTTTTGTTAAATATTATTTCTTGTGAGAAATATCTTGAAATGTCCTATGTTTCTATTTCTGTTATTTAGAAGTTATTTATTTGATGTTTATATTGATGGGTATCTTTGATGTTTTCTTTAAAAAAAGAGAATTTATGCTATCATTTTTTTTATAAGAAGATAAATTAAATATTATAAAAAATAAGTAGATGATTAAATTGTTCTTTTTTAAAGAAGTAGAGAATTTTTAGGATATTTTCACTTTTAATACATGATAAATGCCAACCAATAATTTATCCTCTTAGGAATTATGATCTTCCAAATGTCAAAATAATTTTAAAAAGATAGTGATTGTATTACGATTGTTATTGTTACAATAATTTTATTCAATAATAATGATATTAAAATATAATTAATTGTAAAGATAAAAGGCAATTTAAGATTTTTGTTGTTGCAATGGTAAAAATTATATGTAAATATTATTAACCTTTAAAATGATAAAGTTATTTATTTCTCAATTTATCACTTGGTATATTATAATTAATATGAGTATAAATATGTATATATTTAATATTTTTTTTTTTTGAGAAAGGACAGGCCTATTTTAAGCCAGAGCAAACTCATCGAAGTTACATTACCTTTTTACCCTTTATTTTAATTAACACACTAACATACTCTTTTTCTCTTTAATTTGCTGATATCCCTTGTTTTGGTAGCCTTGAGTATTACTGTGCCTACTCATTAATGATTAATCGATGATTAACTGTTCATGTTCACATGGAAAACTAAAAAATAAATTCTTCATTGATGGTGTTGCTTTTGGATAGCCAATCCTAGCGACATGTGCGGGTATTCTTTGGATATAAGATTCTTTGTCAAAGGTTTTTTTTAATTCCATTTAGGGTTGTATATGCATTTAAAACAAAACTTGCATAGGTTATTTACACAGTAATGTATTCATGCTATTAGGGGTGACAATTTATGCTATAGTTCGATTGATCGAATCGAACTCGAATCGAAAAATACGAGTCGAATTTAATTTGGATTTGTTTTAGCTCAGTTCGAATAACACGAATAAATTTGAGCTGGGTTAGGGCCAGCTCATTAACACGAACTAAAATTAAATTAAATTAAATTTTAAATAAAAAAATAAAAAATACTATATTAAAATTAAAATAACCTTTCATGTATTTCAGTATTTCTCTTTTATGATATATTAATTATTTTTCTTCCTTTTTTTTTTTGAAAAATAAGCTGATAATGAATAAATAGTTATAATTTATTCATTTTGTCACAATATTATGCTACATTCTTTGATGTTAATTCATTTAACATTAAAATCTACCTAACTCTTTAAACAAAAAATAATAATATTTATATTTAATTTAAATTAGTATTATGAAGTTTTTATTTTTAAATTGATACTTGTGTTATGCTATTCTCTTTTCCACTTGTTCATTGACTTGAGACTTATATATTATGTAATAGTCAAAGTTTTATTATTGTGTATATAAAAAAAGTTATGTTATCGTGTAACATTTTAATTTACTTTAACTGTTCAATTTTTAATAAGTATGTTTATTTAATCTACTTATCTCTATTTATTTTGTTTAATAACTATAAGAAATTTGATTTGGATTTGAGAACTCTTTATTCTAAATATGAGCTTTCATAAGGGCATGACGATTTCTAACTTTTATATGAGTAGGGTTTAATACATTTACTCATTGCTTAATTAATTTAGTAATTGACTTTTTGCTTTAATAATTAATTTTTTATTATATATATATATATATATATATATATATATATATATATATATTATTGTTTTATGTAATTTTGTTTGAGCTTTAATTATTAAACATATTTTTTTAATAAAAAAAATCATATTAACTAAAATATATATATATAATTAACAATTCGAGCTAGTTTGGGTTAGTTTGAGCCAGCTCGTTTATGTTTGGTTTGAGTTCGAGCTCACATTTGCTAGCTCGAATTAAATTTAAATTGAGTTAGAGTTGAATCAATTTGGGCTGGGCTAGTTTGGGCCAGCTCAAACAAGCCTAGCTCGCACGAATTGACACCCCTACTACTACTTTTAAGTGACAGAGATTTTAGTTGGAGTAAAACTCTACTTATATTGTGATTCTTTTTCAAACTTGATTGCTATCGGTGTCCTAAAGATAATATTTTACTTGGATTGATTACTTAAAAAATATTGCTTGCATAGAATTTCATAGCTCCCACATATATAGAGGGTGACGTGATTGTATGATAGTATAGCCTCTATGATTTATAATATTTGTAATGCAACATGGTGGCACGATACTCCATCATTTGTCATGAGTGCTTTAATTTTTTTCTGTTGTTAATAACAGACTTAATTTTAAATTTTGTTGAGTATTATTTTGTGTATTTACTTTTTATTTATTTAATAATACTTAATTGAGGAGGCTAGATGAGGAGAGTGTTAAAAAGGTAATAACCTAGTTAGAATATCTCTATAAACCTAGTTTTATTTATTTAGTAATACTCATAAGGGTGTTAAAAAGGTAATAACCTAGTTTGGATATCTCAACACTTATTGAAACCTGTCACCTACTTCCTTTCATTAAAAAGAACCTTTCTTCATTGTCTTGCTCATCTGCCGGTTGAAGCAGCTAAAGATTCCTCTACACTTTTTAATTCGATTGAATTTCTTCAACAACAAATAGTCCTCGACCATTTTTCATTTCAAAATTTAGAAATGCATCAGTTGAGAAGAAACTAACAAATTAGTTTCAATACTACATTTTGCAAGAGCTAAATATCTTATTTCAAGCTTTAAAATTTTTACTTTAAATTGAGACATAATAATGAAAAATAAATGTAATAATATCAATGGTGAGTTAAGCTTTGATTTTGTATATTTTTATTTTCTTAGTGATTCTTATTACTAATTATTTTAATTATTTTACATTTTATATGAGAAATTTTAAATTGTATAATTTTTTGTAAAAATCTATTATCAAAAATTCGCTTTAATTATATAAATGGATTTGTTGTTTTACTTTGTTTGGTATATTCAATTTACAACTTTTATCAAATATTTCTTAAATATTGCTTATATATATATATATATATATATATATATGAAGAGCTATGGATAACAATGAAGTTGCGGTATTTCTTGCTAAAATATGTGTTCATGGTGTTTGATAAAAAAATTGAGACACGAGAAGAATTACTTGGTAGTGTTTGAATTTTTTTGCCTTCTGAAAACAAGGATATGCTACTACTATTGAAAGCTCAAGGAAGGATAATATGTTACTATTGGTTGTGATAGATGTGGTTGTTATCGTAATAGGCTTACTTGTTCCAATTGAGCATCTGCAGAGGAAAACAACACCACTTCTTCTTTGTCAGAGAAGTCCCAACTTTTCAAGTAGTGTCTAAGACTATTTATAATGCAAGTGTATGATTCAACAAGAGAACTTGGCTGGTCGTAGTTCAAAAGCTTTATTTGAGGAACTTGATCAAGGGGATTTCATATACAATGTAGTGCATTATCAACATGATTTCTTGACACATTTATTCTTTGCACACCCTATATCTCAGTCACACTCACATGAAGTTATCCAACTGTTTTTGTGATTGATTGTATTTATAAGACAAATAAGTATAAGGTGTCATTATTGGGGTTTCGAGTTTCAATACTACTTTCTACTCTTGTTTTCCTTTTCTAGCAAAACAAGAGTGAGTATAAGATTATCCATGAGCTTTGAATCATTTTAAGAATTTCTTAGGCTCTAATTGCGAACCTTCTGTTATTGTATCTGATAGAGATCAGCATTGATGAATCCTTTAAGCGTCGTCTCTCCTACAACCATAAATCTTTTGTGTGTTTGGCATATTAAAAAAAATTATCACAATGCAAACCTCATTTTGAGGCACAAGAAGAATGGAAATCTTTTTTGAGTGGATGGAATAAAGTTATAAACTCCTCAAGTGAAGTAATGAATGATGAAGCTTGCAAATATTTTGAATTGCAATATAAGGAGAAAAAAGATTTGCAGAAATTAATATATTGAGAATACATGGCTTCTGTAAAAGAGAGGTTTGTGAAGGATGGGACAGATAATATCCTCACTTTGGAAATCGTGCTTCTTCAAGGGAGGAAAGCACACATGCTAAACTCAAAAGTATCTACAAGTTTCAACTGGTGATCGTTGTCAAGTAAAGGACAAGATATGTCTTGCTATTGAGAATGAATTTCAAGAAATTAAAACTCAAATTTCAAGTGAAAAGCTCAAAATTTCTCATATTTGTAACATTCATTTTTATACTGGACTTCATCATTATGTTTGAGGAAGTTATACAAGCAATATGAAATGACTAAATTTAGCACCATGGAGCCTATTTGTAGTGGCCACTTTACATCATCAATGAGTCTTCCTTGTTTCCATATGATGATGAAAAAAGATGAAGTACTACCTCTAGATCTTGTACATTCACAGTGGAGGATTGACACGAAAACATTCCCTTCAGTTTCTTCATGTTAAATGAGAAAGCATATACTCTTTATGTGTAAAGCATTTTTCTTGGTTTCTTTTGCTTCTTATGTTTGCTTAATGACTTATCATATTACTTTATTGATTGGTGTGGTATGCCTATCCAATCCTTTAAGATTGTCTATTATTTGTTAGTGCTTTGTAATATTCTCATTAATGAAGTACTACCTGACTTTTGAAGGGAAAAAAATGATATGTGAAAATAAGTTTCAAGAAATGTTCACTAAGCTTCAAGAAAAGTACAAATCATGACCTTTAGCTCAACAAGGATATGCAAAAGAGGTGATGTCTCAACTTATGAGTGAATCACAAACTTTTCCTTTTGATTCAAATATTCAGCCTCATAAAGGTTGTCCACAAGGTTCCAAAAAAAAAAAAAAAATGGAATCAAGTTCTACAAAGCGAGATCCTTCAAAATTTGATATTGATGAAAAAGCAAGAAAATACAGTACTTGTAGTGCTGTTAGACATAATAGTCGTACATGTACTCAAATCAAAAGCCAAGTTAATCGAAAAGACATAGCATGTTCTAGTTCATTTAGTGGTGGAAATGTGGTAGAGATAATTGACTTGAATGTTGTACATAATTCTGTAGACCTTTTATGGGAGTGTTTGATGTAAATTAAATACTTCTTTTTACATTAATCTTAATTGTTAGTACTATAATTTGAATTTGAATTTTCTTTGTTGATCACCTATATTTTATTAGTGAGACACTATGTTATTTGTTAGTTGATTTATTTATTTTCTTTTTTTAATAGTTGGTATTATATGCATTTATTCTTCAATTTCAGAGTTTGAATAGTTGACATGCAAAAGAATAACAAGCAACATGACATTTTGGAATTTTTAGAAGTATATATGATCATATTTGGACTTGAAACTCATTAAGTTTATGGACATTAATATATATTTTATGTAAAATCAGTGGCGCATATAATGGAGTTGCAATTTTTCATAATTTTGGCAACAAACTTTAAGTTTATTGTTTTGATTTATGGGTTAATTGTAGTATATTTTTGAAAAACTTATTTTTGCATCTTGATTACAAATATTATTTATTGATTTTGATTAATAGTTTGATTATCTATTCACACATTTGCAATTTACTGTTTGATAGAAGAGTTTTGGAAGAATGTTTAAGCTATTTATTATTGATTGTTTGATGAAATTTTTTTGCCTATTTGGCCCGTCCCCTAATGGATAGGCCTGTCTGGCTAGCCATTATCTAGTCGGCTCCTTGCCTATCTAATTGGGTGGTCACGAGTTTGCATGTTGTAGTGCATGCGTGTACTATTTTACTTTTTTTGCAATTTTTGGCAAAGTTTTTCTAAGCGTGGTGACTTGTTGGGATCCCAGTATTATAAGCCACCATGCTTGAGGGAATGAAGTTTTAACTTAGGATAATTTCTAAGTTTGGAGATGGAGATTATATTTCTAGCAAGAGCGTACACGTTATCTGTTGTTGCTCATGTTACGATGTTTCTAACTGTTTTGGCAAGACCTGTGGTCCTTTTCTGAGTCAAACTTTTTGTTTGAGCATAGTGGTATGCAAAACCTAGAACGATCCCTAGATCCAAAGTTGGAGAAAGTTGCATGTTCTACAGTTTAGACAATGCACGTGACAAGATCTATGGCCAATTAAAGAGCAATAGAAAGTCTCTAAAGCTGTGCTTGCCGTAAGCCATCTATGAGGTGTAGAGCCTATCACTATAATGCGGTCCATCTGTGGAGGGCTAGCTTGGTTGTTGCCTCCTTGCATGTCAACAAGGTCACTCTTTGTTGCATGCCATATACGGGTTGCAGAATGTATGGTAAGGATGCCACTCGTCTCTAGCACGCTAGCTTGGCTTCCCCTTCACTCGCATGTAGGGGGAGTGTGGTCTGGAGATATTTTGTTCTCCATCCTTCATGAGACAGAGTTGAAGTTCCTTTCTTTTGCTGTGTCATGCCTGGTAGACTTTTAAAAGTTTGGGCAACCTTCTGGAAATCTTGTTATGAACTATCAAGTTCGTTGGTGATTTTACTTGGCCATACGTGATCTATGTACCTGCAAAAAATAAATACTTGATAATTAGATATTGCTTGTCATTTTGTCATTGTGGGACGTCACTTTTGTCCCTTGTAGGGTGAAATGATATGTGGGGGTTGCAGCCTTGGCCGTGTACAGAAAAAACCTTTCTGAACTTTTGTTACAGGTCCTTTTTAGCCAACACTCACCTCTTAGGTGTATGCCTTATGAGCACTGTGTGGATTTTTGTAATTTTGGAGGAGTTGGAACATTTTTTTGGACCTCTGGCATGTGAGTGAGTACATATGTTGTTCTATAATTGGACATAATGCGTGTGGGAAAGACGCATTACTTTTGTAAGTTTGTGTGCAAACTTGATTTATTTTGTTGATCTTTTCGAGTGTCTTGGAGGGAACTTAGCCAGTTTTCTAGAGTACTCTATGAGGGTACTCTTGGAGCTCTTCTAAAGATATTTTTCTTGAGGTATGCACCCTTGGTTGATATGTTTTGATTGAAACCTTTAGGGGGTAGCAATCCCATGTATTGATAGGGTGAAATTTTGTTAGTTCTGCATGAGGTGGGGTGTAGATTTGGAAGTTCCATTTTTTTGGAAATAGGAAATTTAACGTTGGAGACTATAGAAGCCAACAAATGTGGTGTTTTTTCATATGGTGTTCCATAGTCTTATAAGGTTGTGCAATCACAAGTTCTTTTGAAGTTTGTCCCTTGTTGGAGACTATGATTCATTGTGTCTATACGCTAGGGTGGAAGATACACTTGTGGAGGATAGAAAGCAAGTTAAGTACCTTTGGTGAAAAACTACGTGGGGGACGGAGCATGGTTGACCAGCACGAGATGCAAATCTTTTTAATGAGATGTTATCTAGTGGGTGCATGTTTTATCCGACCAATCTTGTCAAGAAGACCATATTTTGATTTGGAAACCTCTATTTGGCTAGCACATGTCTGTCTGGCTGACCACATTTTTATAAGGGAACTTCTGCCTGGTCGACATGTCTATCTAGCTGGCCAATTTCTATTAGGTGACTTCTGGCCAACACATGTGCACATGGCCAACCACCTTTTTGTTGGGCACCTTTTATTTGGCCAGCTACATGTCTGTCTAGCTAGGCACCTTTTTGTCTTTCCACCTTTATTTGGCCTGCACATGTTTGTCTGGCTGGCCAACTTTTTATAAGGTTACTTCTGTCTGGCCAGCCACATGTTTGTCTTGCTTTCCACATTTTTGTCCGACCACCTTTGTCTAGCTGGATACTTTGCAGCTCATAGCCCACGCATCCATCTTGGTGGACGACTTGCAGCTGAGTGAACGAATGGTGTTGATGTTGTTGCTTTTTATTGGGTTCCAGTCTTGATCATATCACGTTCTTGTGACTTTTATTTTTGGAGTGATTTAATATGACTAGTTGTTACTTACGAAGCCTCCAGTCTATTAGACCCTGCTTGGTGTCGTTGCACTTTCAATTCATCTAAGCATATGTCGATCTTTCATTTATAACTTAGGAAAATTTCTTTGCAGTTCATGGATGGTTTCTTCCATCTTGTTAGGGATGTTTTGTAAAATCATGCGATGGGAAAGCTTTTGATTGGATAGACTCATGCAACACATCTATGGCCTGACAGATAACTAAATACATTTGTTGGGACAAGCAGAGTTGCACCCTTAAGGGGTCTGTGGCAGACAACAATGGCATGCACTACAAGATTGGATGGCCATATTCTGGGTGATCAAGGCTTGGTCTTTGTGGTATGTGATATAGGATGGTGCAACTTCTTGAGCAGTACATTGTCTTGTTTGGGCAACTTGATACGTGCCTTCCTTGACTATTTTGATTAAAACGTGGAAGTGTAGATCTCGCGACCCTTAGGGAAGAAATAATGTGGACATCACTATCTATAAGGCATCAACGTGAACTAAGGGGGACTAATAGGCTACAAGAGGGTGCTAATGCACTCCGTTCTTAGAAGATATTGTAGGGCGTCCTTGTTGACAAAATGTGGTCTTGGAGCCTATGGCTCTGGTAGGCGCTCTAGGATGGCTTAGAGTGTGTTCTTCGTCATGTAGAGATGTAAGTGAATGCATGGCCTAATGGATGTCCAGTTGGACTTCATGATAGCTGGTTGAGGTTCGAGTGGAAAAACTTGAATATTTTTTGTCTTCTTGTTGGGAGGACAAAACATTGGTCCCTTAGAGACTTTGTAGGTTAGGTGGAAGGAGAGCCTCATACAACTCATGTTATGTCGGAGTACTGTTCAAACTTTTCTTCTAAGAGCTAGTTAACCAAAAATTGAGTTCATTGGTGCTGGTGCGGGTTAGGCTGCAGGAGCACAAGATGGATAGGTGGTTGTATGGTCAATTGAATGTCTAGTTAGATAGCTTGTTGCACTTTAAGGAACCAGATGGGCTAGGGCTCTTTTGGGGGGTTTACATACAACCGAGGCAAAGTAGTTTATGATTGAATCTTAAAGGCATTCTTATTGTTTTGTAGATCCAAGTCCATAGCCTATTTCGGTTCACTCGAAGTTTTGGTAGCCATTGTAGGAGGTGTGATATACATGCTCTCATTTCAAGGGGGTGGAACAATTCTCAGTTTAGGGGCTCCATAAAGCAAGGTCAAAAGTTAGGTAGTAGCCCTTTCTTTTTTATTACTTACACGGCCAGGCGCTGTTGTGTTGGCAAAGCTGCCAACTTCTTGGGTTTCCACTAGCGCAGTAGCATAATAGGATAAATAAAGTGGGCTAGCACACTAAGAGAATCATAAATCTTTGGTTGTAGGCCTCTAGCAAACATGGGGACTTAGGTCGGGGCAGAACTCATTGTTGTTTCATTCTTTCTAGAAAGGCTTACAATTTGTTTTCATACACCACCTCACATATTGAGTTTTGTAAGTAAAAGTCTTTGGGAGTACTATGCTCATATTCATCTTGTCATGAGGATTCCAAACTAATTTAGGTTCTCCAAGACTCGGTCTAAAAGTGGGTGAGTTGGAAACCGATTTTCTCTCTATTCAACGAATTGAACATATTTTTGGCTAGCTTTTTCTCTTTTTTGGGCGAACTGGCTATGCGCGATCACCCATCATGCAAATGGTGCATGGGGGTGCATCTAACCCACTTCGGTGTCAATTTTTCACCAAAGTATGACCGTAAACTAATCAAAGTTTGGGATTTTGGTCCATTTTTTAATAGTTATTAAATTTGTAGTGTCCCACCCAAAACATGTTGGACTTTTGGTCTACTTTTTAATAGTTAGTAAACTTGTAGTGTCCCACCAAAAAGATATTGAACTTTTGTATACTTTGATCAAAAAGTTAGTGAATCATTACTACCATTTTTTCTTATTTTAAAGATTAATCTTTTTCCTATTATAGTGATTGGTACCTTCTTCTTTTTTTTTTAAAGAATTTCAATTTTTTTTACGAAAATGCCATTAGATTTTGTTATATATACTAACCCAACAAATAACGAATAGTTTCTAATATTTTTCAAACCTTAGAAGATTTTTAGTGATATAGAGAAGAAACTCTGAGAGTATCTATGATAAAACCCTTATTATAAGGGTAATTTTCATGATAATTATCATGAATCCTCAGGATTTTACGGAGGATAGTTGTAATAAAAACCATTATTACAATCTTTCATTTTAGTTATTTGTTTCTCTTTTATTCCAACTATATATTTATTCGCCCCCAAACTTTTAGTTCAGGTAGTAAATGAGAGCATTCCACATCTAAAAAATCATGAATTCAAGCCTTGATAAAGGAAATATCCCTCCTCTCTGCACATTTAAATTAGGTTCTTATCGATTGATTAAAAAACAATCTACATATCTATCCTCTTTGTCTTTCTTCTTTATGTACCTTGCATATGAAACATGGAAAATATGTTAAATAGTCCTTACATTTTGTCAACTGTATATAACTTTGAGGCATGCTAAGATCACTTATTTTATCAATTGGTCATTCACTCTTCCTCTCTCTTAAAGACACATGTCTCACTTTTTACCCAAATTTTTCATATAAAAAATAAACTTCTTTTCAACAATAAAGATAATTATATTTATACTTAATTACTACAATGCAATTAATTTTTACATCACCCACCATCATGCAACAAGAAAAGAAAAAGAAAAGGAAAAAAATAATATATATATATACTCTACAAAATGTTGCCTTTTTAATTAATATTTTTAATAGTACTATTTGTTATCCTCTTTTATAAAAATTAAATGCTTAACTATATTATTAATCCTAAAATTTTAAGCAATTTTAACTTAAATTAAAAAAAATTTAAACACATAATTTAGACATTAAACTTTTTAAATTTCAAATATAAGTATCTAAACATCTAAATTATATAATGTAATTTTTAAAATTTTAAAATTTCATAAGATAGTTCATAGTTTAACAATTAATATACATATTCATTGCCTAAATTTTGGGACTTATTTGCAAAATTTTAAAAATTTGAGAGCTAAATTATTATAGAACTTATATATAAAATTTTAAAAATTTAAGAACTAAATCATACCTTTTAAAATTTTGAAATTTTGGAGACAATTCTTGTTGTTAAATAATCCCATTTTCTATTAGCCATTCCCATTTACATAGATCATCCCAATAATTGCAATCACTGATGTTATACGAATTCATACAAAAGTTGCATCAAAGAATGCAAGAATCATATCAATATCATGTACCTAGCATTTTATAAAGTAATAATACTAATTTGAGCTTTATGTCTCAATTTTTTTCCAAAGTATTGGATGGATCAGTGGATGAAGCATTCCCTTTAAATTTAATAAAGTTTCAACCTAAAAGATAAAATAAAAACTTTACAATAAATAACAACATAAAAGTATATAAATAGTTTGGTGTTTCTAACATACCTAAATCTATTTCTTGTAATGTTGATTGAGATACACTATAATTGACAGTTTGAGTATAACAACTACCATGTTTGTCATAATATTCTTACAATATTACAATTATTAATTTGAGTATAATAATTAACTAAAACTAAAACACTTACTGTAGCATATGTTGATTATAATATAATTAGATTAAAATTCAAAAAAATTTCTTTAGAATATTCAATGCTTTAAAATATCAATGTTAAGTATAATAAATTAAGTTATGTGGTAAGCTTTTGTTCCGATTAGTAAGGATTTTTATATTCTTTGGCACTTATTAGTAGAAAATAAATAAATAAATAAAAAATATATAATAAAAAATAGTAGAAAATATAAAAATATGATACATAAAGTAAAAGAAAGTTAATTTAATTACCTTTTTTAATTTACTTGAGGAATTTTTTGCACTAACATTTTCAATTCCATTTCTTATCCTCTTGAATGCTCCTTTCCTACTAGACAATTTTGGATCATGTAATGAAACATTATGCAATACATTATCATTGATATTTTCTTTTTCAATATCATGAACTTCATGTGATCCCAATTCAAATTCTCCATTAAGAGAATGAGTCACATGTGTACACTTTTTTAATGTCTCTTCAATCCATGATATGCAATGTTGAAACTCTCTTTAAATTGTGATCCTTCTTCAATCAATCTGACATCAATAATGTATAATTCATCGAAACGTTGCTTCTTGCTTTGTATCTCTTTTGGAATCTTTCTTGGTAGAAACAAGATTGCTGCATCTTTGGACCACTGTTTCAATAAATAGTGCTATAGTACATTAAAAATTAAAAAAATTTAAGGGACTGCAAAACAGAAATTGTGTGCCTACAAAGAAAACCACAATACTCAAACAATCGATATGAACAATCAACGTCTTTCTCTTCAACATCACAAATTACTCTAAAATATTCATTTTTCTCAAAATCATTGACCTCGTAATTTTTAACTCTCCCATCTTCTTGAATGATTTTAATAAAACATGCAGACACTCTTAAAACTTCCACTTCAAATTTCTTAATAAATTTATGAGTATAAATTGTTGACATTTGCTTCTCAAATGGTGACGGAGACTTCAAAACTGGTTTTTTGTGCCATGTGTTAAAATTTGCATAAATTTCCTTCTACTTTCTATCTTTAAATGCCACATTGTATTATTCTACAAACACTTTCAATAAAGTTTTTCTACTCACGTATTTATCAAAAAAAGAATTTATACTTCGTAGACATTCCAGCAAAAAAAGTATTTCTCATAAATGCAGAAACCCAAAATCTACCATCTTCAAATAAAGAGGCAAGCCAATCATTGTCTTCAAGCTCAAACTTTGCAATTCTAGTTATCCATCTTTGCTCAAAATCCTCTCCAGTCCATGAATTGTAGATACAATTGTTAAATATTTTATCCCTCAAATTGTTTCATCAGTGAAAAATTGGATATTCTTCACAGCAACTCACCCCGATAGAAAAATTTGACAATTCTAATTTGTAAGTAAGTTACAAATTTCAAAATAAGTTACTTGTTACTCTAGAATATTGTTTACATGGTATTTGAGATTAATAAAAAAAAATTCTTGGTTCACAATAAAAATAATATATTTTAGTATAATTATTTTCTTAAAATTTTTACCCTACATACACCTCGTTTACTCCTTAAACAAATAATAATTTCTCCTTTTGTTGTGTAACTCCATTAAGAGATGTAAATCATTGAACAAGTGGAATGATTTCCAGTAGATGATAGGGTTTCAAACTGCTTCGTTGTTTAATTAATATGACCCTCTTGAGAAACAATGATCCCAACGATTAAATGAGACTGTAAATAAACAACATTTCGTGGAAACATTATTCTCTCTGTCTACATTGTGCGTCAAATTAGTGCTCTTTTGAATGCATTAATTGTTGAAAACCGTTTTTCTAAACGTAAGTGCTTTTTTATGCGTTTATCAATAAAATAAAAAGTGCTTTTAAGATCTATTTGCTTTTGCTCACTTCTGTTTGAAAGTAGTTTCAAATAAAAATAGTTTCAAGAAAAAGCATAATAATGTGCTTCTATCGGTAAGAATAACAATATTCTTCTATCTGCAAATACAAAATGCAATTTCAAAGTCCTGGAAAGTATTTCTAACAAGATTTTTGCAGTTTAATTCTGATGTTTTGCTATCATAAGCAATTTTACAATGTTCTAGAAGCAGAAAAAAGCAAACTCTTGATATCTATGGTATTCATATTTATAATGTAATGGTGATTTTTTCAAGTAAACCCCTCCTTCTAAAAAGACACTTTTTTTTTTTTTTTTTTTTTTTTAATTTTTTTAAAACTACTCCAATTATAAGCACTTTGCATCCAAACATGCTCCGAGTGTTCATTGAATCAACACTGCAAGTGATACTTGACAAGTTTTTCACAACGACTTGCGTGAAAAAGCACATTGTTGAAGTAACATGAATCAAAAGGCGTCACAGGGTCCAAAATATTCACAGTTTTGTTTTTACATATTTATAAAGGGGCAGCGACATATACAGGGGTTAGGAAATTAAACTCTATCGAACAATCAGCAGCGTTACACAAAAGTACATAAAGTTGAAGCTCACACCAGGAGGATTTAAACTTTTTGATCGTCATATTTACATATCTACATTCTTCCATCACGTCAATCTGCAATGAAGCAGGAATCAGGAAGTAGGTGGTGAATGAATGGCAGTATCTGGCAACATGGCTACTGTCACTACGAAATATTCACAACCAGCAGGGACACCATAGGGATTCGAAGTTGATCCCGAATTCATGGTAAACCGATCAGTGCCAGAATCGGAGGATAGGTTATGGTCAAGCCGATTAGCAGGAGCCAGTGGCCTCACAGTCCGGCGTTCAATATGTACAATCTGTCCAACGATGTAGTTCGGTTGGCTAGGATGATGGTCGACAAACAAGGCCACTGATTCAGCAGACAGGTAGTAGTTTGAGCAGTTACGATTGATTGCTTCATAATGTCCGGACGCACTAAGCACGAAGGCAGCAATCTCGTGGACTTCCAGGCGGCCAAAAGAAATCTTTTCTTTGTTAGCCTGATCAAAATCACAAACATAATAATCACTTAGTGTAATGTACTCGTTAATGGCTAGGGTTCTAGATGCTTTACATATGATGGCGAGGCCCTTATGTCTATCAGACCGGGTCTAATGTACCGAAATCCCGTGGTTAAGTTAGTCTAGGGTATAGGTATAAATTGGAGCTCCCACCCCATCCCATCACCATATAGCTTGTCCCTGGTGGGTTCATGGCCAAAACATAAGTCATCTCCTTTAAAATTCATCTCATCTCGTTCCAACCTACTTGGGATATGGATCCCATATCAGTTGAAATTCCTCTAAGCAACCAACATAACCAACATCACACGTATTCTCATTTTTTATCTTTCGTTTTTTCAAATAGAAGTACACATTGATAATGTCTTTTATAACAATATGAAATGAGAGTTTTATTTAAATAACTTCGAGTTTTTTGGCAAAATAGTCTACAAGACTTTTTTAATAACATGTTGGCTTTTTGTTAAAAAAATAACCTGAGGTTTTTTTTTTTTTTGGTTATAATCTCTATAATTCAATAAATCCCAAATAAGTTCTAGTAATCCAAAATAAAAGTTGAATTCATCAAAATATAAATGATAATATTGTCACAACTCAAATATTATTGGCATAATAATTATTTATTAATGATAATTTTATCCAATGATAATAGCATTAAATAATTAATTATAGAAAAATAATACACAATTCATACACTTTTTGGTTATGATAATAACAAAAATAACTGTGTCCCATATAATATGTCATTCAAAGCAATTTTTTTATAAAAGATAATATAATATGAAAAAAAAATTTGGAAGAAAGCATATAATCTAATAAGTAAAAAATAAGGATGATTGGTTTTAGATGTGACAACAATATTTATATTGTTTTTTCATTTAAAATTTGTGATTTATGAAGCTCAATGAAACAATAGTAGAACCGTACAAAGCTCGGCTATTTTATTTTCTTAAATCTTTGAATTTTGAAATAAAAAACTAATGGGATTAATGGCCAATACCACCCCATCCCACTAATTTAATGGCCCAATGCACCCTAATTATAAATGGTATGGGATGGAAGAAATCTATTTATTTCATGAATTGTACCTAATATTATTAGGAGCACCATACCATTTGACACCTCTAGTCTAGGGTAATGAAGCTTTGTGGTGGAACTCCGGCATAGGAAAAGATTGACATGGTGGGGCTGAAGTCCTAATAATAGGGTCCTCAGCTCTACTCAGGTAATAAGATGGGACCCTATTTCCCGTGGTAGGATAAGAGCACCAACACTATCTAGCAATAAGAGGTAGAGCCCCATTGAATGTGTACATCTTAATTTGAAATCACTACGTATAAGAAGTATAAGAAATCACTATGCATGAACTAATGAATAATAATTTACCTGCTTGTCAAGCTGATGTTTTGTGAATAAAGTTTTAATCAATTCTTTCTTCTCTTCTAGATCTTTTCTTAGTTGTTCATTTGAAGCTTCAAGCTTTGGATACTTGTCAAGTAGCTCTTCACGGTGCCTAGACAAGAAATCAACTCTATCTGCAAGGACCCGTATACATTTTCGGAACTCAACAGTACCGTCATCTTCATTGTCCTTAATAGAGCTGAAATAAATTAAGAAAACACTATCATCTTCATTTTCATGAAAAAAGTACACTTTCATAAACTGACCGAGCACCAAGATTGGAGATTAAATGGAGTAGTAGATTTCAACTTTCAACATCATTGTTATGCATCTCACTTTACTAAGAATAATGTATTTGTTGGGAAAGGGTACGCCACTGATGACATGTTTAAATTGAATGTTGAAATTAATAAAGCATCTTCTTCTGCTTATATGTTGTGTTCTTTTAATATTTAGCATGCTAGACTTCGTCATGTTAATAAACGCATAATAAAGATCATGAGTAACTTAGAACTAATACTTAAATTATAAATGAATGATTTTGAAAAATGTGATTTTTGCAGTCAAGCTAAAATAACCAAAATTTCACATAAATCAGTAATTAGAGAATTTGAACCATTAGATTTAATACTTTACTAAAAGGTTAGTTGTATATAGGGTAAAGAGCTTCAAAGGGAGGAAGAAAATCATGGACACATGACATGACAGGGTAAGGAAGCAAGAGAGCAGAGAATAAGCTGGTTCTAACTTGTAACAAGATGAAAGCAACAAACGCATAATGTTACAGTTAACTTACTTGCCCAAAGATTGAGCTAAAGTACGCAAAGCATCAGAAAAACCAGCCACTCCACCAGGAGCATAAACACAGCTCCGGAGTCTTTCAAAGAGGCCACGCATTTTCACAGCAGATGCCCGCAAAGCACTATACTCTGAGGCCCTCCGGTCAGCTGCACACAAATGGGTTTGTGCTTCCTCTCTTGCTTCGTGAAGACAATTCTCCAAATGAGCACAGTTCATCTACAAAAACATCCATAATTAAACAAATTTGACAAGGAGAAAAAACTGCATACATGCTTCAGTTTACAAAAGCCAAAATAAAAATAAAAACAAAAAAAGATTGTTATAAAAATGTCAAAGTAATCACTCGGTCAAAACGGCCAAGCCAATAAAGTTCTGAGTGAGAATAAAGCTCAAGCAAAAAACCTGCATGGAGCATTTTTAAAACTACAATAATGTTTCCCACATTTTTTGCTAAAATATTTCATTTTATCTTTTAGTTTTTTAACTATGAAAAGACAAATGTTATTATATCTGCTTCTTCATTATTTGCAATCCACTTGATTTTAAGATTAGTGAACTAATATATTTCAATTTTATTATCTGATGTTAGTCGCTATTACATTTTCCACTCAGAGTGCATTGACAAAGCTATTTGCATTCCTAATTAATCAAAAGGTACTCAACAGTCAATCCTTAATGGTTAGGCACCTGGTGATATCAAAACCTTAAGAGAGAGACAATTTAGAGTATTAATAATATAAACTTATAAAGTGAAACCAAGGCCAAAGACATGTTACATGGATTCTTCATTGTCTCCATGACACGGATGTGGGTACTTAGTACTCCAAATTGGTGAAAATTTAAAGAAAATTGAAGAAAATAGGCATGTCTGTCACTCACTCACTCAGATAAGACACTCAGTGTCCTAAAATAGTTGTTTTTTTTTTTTATAACAAAAACAGTACTGGGAAGCAGCATGTGGAAATCCCGTAATATTAGGATTGTTAAAACAGTTCAAAATTAGTTAGTTAGGATATTCTGTTATCTGTAAATATTTTTATTCTTGATTTTATTTTTTCTCTTGATTCTATAATTCCTTATTTAAGTCATAGATTGTACATATTGTCGATCATCCAGAAAATATAATAAGATCATTCATTTTATTCCATATGGTATCAGAGCATGGAACAAAGTAATAATGAATCCCATTCCTCTGAAACAGAGGAGATGGCCGTACCCCCCTCCGGTGGAATTGACAGTTCCACTCTCCACCTTACCGTCGAAAAATTAAACGGCAAGAATTATAGGGAGTGGGCTCAGAGTATCAAATTAGTAATTCAAGGGAAAGGAAAAATGGGATACCTTACGGGTGAAACCAAGAAGCCTGAAACCACCACCGGCCTCCAGAAGTGGGTAGCCGAGAACTCTATGATCCTCTCGTGGCTGGTTCATTCTATGCAGCCATTGATACAGAAAACGTACCTTTTTCTTCCAACGGCGAAGGACGTATGGACAGCAGTGAAAGAAACCTACTCTGATTCAGGAAATTCGTCTCGAATTTTTGAAATCAAGACCCACTTGTGGCGCATGCAACAAGGTACTATGACTGTGACTGATTTTTACAACATTATGGTTGGACTATGGCAAGAACTAGATTTAATTTGCGAAGAAGAGTGGGAATGTGCTGGTGATACCGTGAGGTACAAGACGAAGGTAGAAAATGAGCGAGTGTTTGAATTCTTGGCCGGTTTGAATCGTGATTTGGATGATATTAGGGGACGAATTCTTGGCCGGAAACCACTCCCGACGATGAGGGAGGTTTTTTCCGAGGTTCGCCGGGAAGAAAATAGGAGAAACGTGATGTTACATGATGGAGGAGGACACTTCGGGTACGCGAACGGCGCTGGTCTGAAAGGAAATGGGATGTTAGGGCTGGAATCCTCAGGAAATAAGAAACCGGGTCATGGAGCAAGACCCGAGTCCAGTGGGCAAACCGAATTGGGCTGTGGAATGGGCCGTGGAGCTGGGCTTCCTGAAATGAGTTTAAAAATGGGCCCAAGCTGTTCTAATGGGTCTTTTGGACAATTTTCTTCAAGTGGCCCATCTGGGCAATTTTTTGACAATGAACCCAATGGGTTCTTATCTCGTGGACCTTCAAATAATTCGGGACAAAAAAAACGACCTTGGTGTGAGCATTGTCGTAAAACTGGCCATATGAAGGATTCATGTTGGGAATTGCATGGAAAACCAACAGATTGGAGACCCAAACAAAATTACAGAGGTCGAGGATATCAAGTTTCTACTGATCAGAAATTTCAGACCGGATCAAACTCAACATTTAATCCTGAGCAGATAGAACAACTCCAAAAATTGTTTTCAAAATTTCAATTGTCTGGTCAGTCTTCCTATGTTCCCTCTGGGTCACTAGCTCACAAAGGTAACTTCTTAATTGCCTTAAATTCAAAGATAAGTTTTCCGTGGATTATTGACTCAGGTGCGTCGGATCACATGACTGGCAACCATTATCTTTTTTCTTCCTATGTACCTTGTGCTGGAAATTTAAAAGTAAAAATAGCAGATGGTACTCTTTCTCCAATTGCTGGACAAGGAAGTATAAAAATTTCTGATTCTCTAACCCTTGAATCCGTCTTACATGTACCAAAATTATCCTGTAACTTATTATCTGTCAGTAAGTTAACAGCCCATGCAAACTGCTCTGCTAAATTTATTTCTTCCTCTTGTATTTTTCAGGACCTATCATCGGGGAAGACGATTGGCAGTGCTAGAGAAAGTGAAGGCCTTTATTACTTTGAAACAACAAATGTGAGTGACCAGAATAAAATTGTCAGTTGTAATTCTACTTTTATCCCTAAGAATAATGATGTTTTGTTGTGGCACTATAGAATGGGCCACCCTAGTTTTCATTACTTAAAACAATTGTTTCCTTCTCTTGTTTCTAATAAAGAATTACCTGATCTGCAATGTGAAATGTGTGAGCTTGCTAAATACCACCGTACATCATTCTCAAAATCAAAATACTCACCATCCAAACAATTCACCTTGGTACATAGTGACCTGTGGGGACCATCCCGATCCCCGAGCCGCACTCATATGAAATGGTTTATCACCTTTATTGATAATCATACTCGTATGTGTTGGATATATTTACTAAAAGATAAAACTGATGTTCGAACAGTTTTTTTAAATTTTCACTCTATGGTCCGTACCCAATTTCAAACCCAAATTCAAATTTTGCGGACTGATAATGGCACTGAATATGTCAACCATACACTCAAAGATTATCTTCAAACCCATGGAATCATTCACCAAACCACTTGTGTTTACACTCCACAACAAAATGGGGTGGCCGAGCGAAAAAATAGACATTTATTAGAAGTAGCTCGAGCCTTAATGTTCACTACAAATATGCCAAACAGATTTTGGGGAGATGCTGTTTTAACATCTGTCTTTCTTATAAATAGAATGCCAAGTCGAGTCCTTTCCTTTGAAACACCAATTCAAAAGCTTAAACACTGTTTTCCAACATCTCGCCTTACTTCCAATATTCCCCTTAAGATATTTGGATGTACTGCGTTTGTACACATCCATCCTCATGAACGTGGTAAATTGGACCCTAGAGCCCGAAAATGTATTTTTATTGGATACTCTCCTACTCAAAAAGGTTACAGGTGTTATGAACCATCAACACAACATGTTTATACAAGTCTTGATGTGACATTTTTTGAAACCACACCATATTACTCTACCAAAACTCCTCTTCAGGGGGAGACTGAACATCTTGAAGACCAGTTTTGCTCATTTGACCTATCCTTTTCAAATACCGATATCCTTCCCCTTGATATTTCCACAACCCATCCTGATCCTCCTGAACATTCTGATCCTATTACACCACATCATTCTAATGAACCACTTACAGAATATCATTTAGACTTAGGGGGAGATGCCGAAAAACAACAAGACAAGGATATACTGGTTTACTCAAGGAAACAAAAATCAAAGTATAAAGGTAGATTCACTCTTGATACACTGCGAGAGTTTGACCCGGTGAATGGTCCAAATCTTCTCGAGCCTTCCTTTGAATCAGGTACTTCTAATTCTTCTGATGATTTACCTATTGCACTCAGAAAACAACGTCGATCTTGTACTTCTCATCCTATATCTAAATTTGTGTCGTATAACACTTTGTCTCCCAAATTCCATGCTTTCACTACTAACCTTGACAGGGTCATAGTTCCGAAAGATATTAATAAGGCTTGGAAAATTCCTAAATGGAGAGAGGCTGTAATGGAAGAAATGCGAGCTCTAGAAAACAATGGAACTTGGGATGTGGTAGATTTACCAAGAGACAAGAAGCCAATTGGGTGCAAATGGGTCTTTACTGTTAAATATAAAGCCGATGGAAATATTGAAAGATATAAGGCTCGCCTCGTTGCAAAAGGGTTTACCCAGACATATGGGGTTGACTACACCGAAACATTTGCTCCAGTTGCAAAATTAAATACTGTTCGAGTACTATTGTCATTAGCGGTAAATCTCGAATGGACTCTTCAACAACTGGACATCAAAAATGCATTTCTCAATGGAGTATTAGACGAAGAAATTTTTATGACACTACCGCCAGGTTTTTATGAAAAAGGAAAACAGAACACAGCGTGCAAACTGAACAAATCACTTTACGGACTCAAACAATCACCCCGAGCATGGTTTGATAGATTTGCGAGGGTGCTGAAAGGACAAGGCTATCAGCAGGGTCAGTCAGATCACACAATATTCTTTAATCATTCCCAAGAAGGATTAAAAACAATTTTGATTGTTTATGTGGATGACATCATATTGACAGGAGACAATTTGGTTGAGATTGAAAGATTAAAAAAGGTCATTTCTACTGAGTTTGAAGTTAGAGATCTGGGACAGGTGCGTTATTTTTTGGGGATGGAAATTGCAAGATCAAAAGAAGGTATAAGCGTTTCACAAAGAAAGTATGTTCTAGATCTTTTAAAAGAAACAGGTATGCTAGGGTGCAAACCAACTGACACTCCGATTGAAACTGGAAAGAGAACAGAAAATGAAAAATCAGTAGAAAAGGAGAGGTATCAAAGATTGGTGGGAAAATTAATTTATTTATCACATACAAGGCCTGATATTGCGTTTGCTGTAAGTATGGTGAGTCAATATATGCATGCTCCAAAAGAAAGCCATTTGGAAGCAGTATACAGGATTCTCAGATATCTCAAAGGTTCCCCTGGCAAAGGACTCTTCTTTAAGAAAACAAGACAAAGAAAAATAGAAGTTTTCTCAGATGCTGATTGGGCAGGGTCTGTTGAAGACAGAAGATCTACTACTGGGTATTGTACCTTTATTTGGGGGAATCTTGTTACATGGAGAAGTAAAAAACAGAATGTAGTAGCCAGAAGTAGTGCTGAGGCAGAATTTCGGGCAGTTGCACAAGGAATATGTGAAGGATTATGGCTTAAAAAACTTTTAGAAGAACTACGGGTCGAAACTGAGGTTCCGCTTAAGGTATACTGTGATAATAAGGCTGCTATTAATATTTCTCTTAATCCAGTTCAACATGATCGAACCAAACATGTAGAAGTTGACAGACACTTTATAAAAGAGAAGGTTGAGAATGGTATTATATGTATGACCTATATTCCTACACAAGAACAGACTGCAGACATCTTCACCAAAGGACTTTCACGTCAGAGTTTCGAGAATTTTATAAGCAAGTTGGACATGATTAACATCTATGAACCAACTTGAGGGGGAGTGTGGAAATCCCGTAATATTAGGATTGTTAAAACAGTTCAAAATTAGTTAGTTAGGATATTCTGTTATCTGTAAATATTTTTATTCTTGATTTTATTTTTTCTCTTGATTCTATAATTCCTTATTTAAGTCATAGATTGTACATATTGTCGATCATCCAGAAAATATAATAAGATCATTCATTTTATTCCATACAGCAGACAGACAAATAGAAGAAATAGAGAATGGAATATCCAGTCAGACACAGTGATAAAAATGAAGTATGCTAATACAAAGAAAAACATCAAAGAACAATGGGACACCCTCCCAATTGCAATAGGGAAAAGAGTTTTCTTCTGTACATACCTGAGATTCGTCAAGAAGGGTCCGGCTCATTTCCAAATCCCTCTTAAGCATTGCAATCTCCTCCACAGCATCTTGGAGCTTTGTTTCAGTTTCACTTAACAGGTTTGACTTGTCTGTAACCGTATTTTGCAATTCCAAGAGCAAGTTATTACTCATTTTGGAGTCTGAGCAGGTTCCAAAAGCCATACCACAAGGCAAACCACTAAGGGGTTCTGGCATGTTCTCAGCAGTAGAACTGTTGGTCATCGACATGCCCAACTGCCCAAACATATTCTCCTTTCCATCTTTACCTTCACGGTGTGGGTCCATCATTGATGAATCCAACGGAGGATTTTGTACTGCTGATGAATCCATCATGTTTTCATCCACTCCTTCCCGAACTTTGCCAGATTGCCCAATGAAAAACCCTAACTTTGCATCCAAAGAATTTGAGATACAAGATACCTCATCCATTTGCTCAGATGTAGTTATGCAAGGCATATGGGCTTCTTGATCAACTCGGTTTTCTGGTTTGCAATCATCAGCCTTCTCAGCCAAGAGAGTAAAATCAGATGCATCCCTGTTATGAGAAACTTTATGCCCCTGCGAATACTGATCAGATAATCTTTGTTCCAATTCTTGAATGCGTTTTTCATACGATTCACACTGCACTTGCTTCGTCTTAAGCATAGACTGGATATGTCTTAAATACTCATCTTTAAGATGCAATGCTTCAGCTGTTTTCTCATGGGCATTCTTTAGCAAACTATCCAGCTTACTGTCATCTAGTGATTTGTGTTCAATTTCTGGGCACAGGGAACAAATCAACGCTATTTTAGAAGCAAGTTCAGCCTTCAATTTAGCATTTTCAACTTCCATCTTGCTAGTTCCAGCAATCTCCACCACCTCACAACTTTCCAGCAGCTCCTCAGAGTCGCATTTCTCAAGCATATCTGCAACAATGTCTTCAGCCTCAGTTGAATTACAGCTTTCATTAGACATTGAAGAGGAATGTCTAAAGGCTCCATGATTCTCATTCTTAGAAGCCAGAACAGTCAAGTACTCAGAAGCATAATGATCCACATCACCAATGTCAATATCAAGCAAATCATTATCGAAAGGAGCTATATTGACATCACATTGATTTGGAGTATCGTAAAGTCCCATAGATGCTAACACATCCCTAGGTATATACGAACTATGCGTCTTTAGAAACTCATTTCGCTTCCTGACCTCAACCTCATGCTTTGTTGCAAGCCTTTCAGCTAACTGCCCTGCCATGCCCATGTAAAGTTTCATGGAAGCCTTTCTTCTCACCACTTCAGCAAGGCAGGCTCTATAAGCAGGTCCAATTCCACGAATTAACTTTAAATCCACAAAAAGATCATCTTGTCGCTCCGTAGCCTCCTTAAAAACAGGAAACTGTAACTTTGCATCTTTGATGACATAAGAAACATATGTTATCTTTTGCATGTAATTGTGCAGAAAGATGCTCATTTCATTCTTCTTATCCTTGCAAATGTCAAGTAGCTTGGAAATGGCATGCTCACAAGTCTGCATCCTAGGCAAGTGATTTTTATCATGGACATCATACATGGGACCCAAGGCTGAAACTGCATCATGAGGACGAAGCGAAGAAGACAATTTGCTAGACAAACAATCATCCACCAGTTTCTTCACAGTATTGACATCTTTGCTGCATGAAGACAACACAACTGACATGATTATTGGGAACAGTATAGATTTTAGAAATAGGGAAAATGTTGCTTAGACAAGTTCCATCTTTGATGCACTAAATATTACAATCCAGAAGCTGATATGAAAGACATAATTAGAATAGAGTAGGCTCATCATATTCTAACCACCGCATAACATTTTATAAATGTTTTGGCTACATTCACAGTTCATCAAATAAAATATCATTGAGGAAGATTGCTTACGATTGAAACAGCATACTTGTATAAAAACGAACACTAGATAAAATGAATAGTTTCTCGTTTTAACATTGATGACATTAAGAAAGTAAACAACATACTGAGCCTTAATACAAGATGTTGTTAAATATCAATCATCACTGCTCTCTCCAACAGTCTAGAGAAACTATAATATTACCACCTATAGTAAGAATCTAATATATTAATCAAGTAACCGACCTATTATGTGTATATATATAGCTGTTCCTATGTTGTATGTGCGAGTGAGAAATGAGTGGTCTCATACTCTCATATGTGAGTGACCAAGTGAGGTGGTGTGTGCTCTAAAAGTAAGATAGTGGTGCTAGATGGGAGGTGTTGTCCTTAGCTACAGCCGACATGAACTTTGGATCTATTAAGTGGTATATTTCCAAAGTGTGTAATAAATTGAAAGGAGTCATATAATTTAGGCTTTTCATGTGTGTGTTCAAATTCAACAAATGTGACAACCAAATGTGTTATTCATTACTCGTAAAGGATACTCCTCATGAATCACATTATTTTCTTTCTTTAATAAACATTGGTTACTTGTATTTTAAAAAAAAATGATTGCACAAATATTAAATTTCATTGGTCTAGATTACCACGGTATTACTTACTCTAGAGCAAAAAATAATTTATCATGACAACTAATAACTATAAAATGCCATTGTCATGTGCTCTAAATGCTGTCTCGAAATTGTTACACTTGACAATGCAAGCAGTGGGTAGAAAAACAAATGATTCTGGCAATTAACAGCATGTTTAGTACACCGTATTGGATGAGTTAAGTATAGTCGTATTAGAATGAATTGTATTATAATTAATTTATACAGTATTTTGTGAAAAACTGTATAATATAATCGGATTAAATTGATTATATATATTTTATTAAAATAATTTATATTTAAAATAGTTTTTTATTATAAAATTTATTTAAATTAATATTTAATTCATTTTTATATTTTCATTACATTTTTAAAAATAAAAAAAATATTATTTTTAATTTGAGATAAAAGAAAAAGTTAAGAGATATAATTTTATAATTAAAAATTCAGAAAAACTAAGTTAATTGTTCAGTATGGTTTAGACCAATAATAAATTTCTATGATACAGGCTAATTTCACAGCCAAATACATGACTGTATATAAATTATACATTCAGGTATTTAATATGATGCAACAAATATATTGTAAGTATTAAAGTTAAAAAAAATGGAGTTATAAAGAAAAGCCATCAGCTAATCATAAAGAAATTCCATATCAACCAGGAAATTTATAAAAATTAAATGAGATCATGGAATTTAAAAAACAGAAAATGCCACTTAAATAGCTAAATGAATAAGTATTAAATTATACAAACCTCAAAGACAGCATTATATTCTTCTGCTCATCAAGATATTGTTGATGCTCCTTGATTGTAAGTTCTAAATTCCTAAGAGACAAGGAAGCCCTGTTTGAGAACAATTCCTCAACCCTTCGATTTACATCTCCAAACATCTGCTTAAATTGGGAGACCTTATTCTCAAACTGACGGTGGGAACTACCACAATTCTCGGCTGATTTACGCAAGTTCTCTTCCTTAACAAAATCCAATAAGCACTTCCTAGTGGTAGTTTGTATAGCAGGGTGAAGCTTGATGGATCTCAGTTTCTCAATATCCCTTCCAAAGTTGGCCAAAAGATCAGAATGAATGCGGTATTGTTGCGTATAACACTTCATGAATTCCTTATAGTTTTGGTTTATGATCTTATAGTATTGATCCAAATTTTCTCTTGCAACCTCCGCTGCCCTTTCTTGAACCTTTTGCTCTCTCAGAAGCCTCAAACATATTTCGTATTTTGCTTGGGTCCGACGATAAATTGAGTGACCCTTCTGATAATGGTATCTAAATTGCCTCTCATAAGAAGGCAAAGCCTTGAGAGCAGGGTCAGGAGCATCATCCAAAGGATGAGGATTGTGCAAAGATGATGGTGATGGTGGGTCTGCAACATCATCATTATCAACTTGCTCCGGACGAGGAGGCTGTGAATTGTTTTGCAGTCTTGCCTTGTTAAAAATGAAAACCTCCCGATCATCAGCCGGAAGTTTATAAGCCGAAAGCCGCCGCTGGGGCTCAAGTTTCATATCCAAACAGAGAACAAGTTGATCACTAAAGTTAATCCCAGAAACTGATTCAATATACCGCATAACACCTTCAACAGGCGTGATTTCATCACAATCAAGCTCATATGAGTGCCCATTCTCAGCAATATGAACAAGGAGCCTTCCCTGATTACGAGTACCTTCACTGACACCTGAACTCATCTTATCCAGGAAACTAGAGTCCTTCACCACAAGTTTCTCAATCAAGAACACCAAATCACCAATTCAGCCTTAACCATATAAAGGGATTTTCAGAGCAGAGTCGTAGAAGATAATGGTAGAACGGAACTCAGAATTTCGAACAAGTAACGGCGAGCGGGGGATGCAATGAAATCTAAACCCTTAATCAAAAGGGCGCCAAAGTGGGGGGATTTTCCAAAGACTTTTCAGCTTAAGCAACAACAACAAAACCACAAAACAAGCAAAATCCACCGCTAGATTCTGAAATTCAAAACACAACTTTCAAAAGCAAACGGTGTCGCCGACCCGAGCAACTACCAAATAACCTAATGTAAAAAGTACCCACAAAAATTCAAACGGAAAATTTCAAACACTTGGACAGCAATGTTTCTATAAACCCTGGTTTACACCAATTACAAACAGAAGCACGTTCAATATTACGCAATTAACGAGACTGAAATGCACGTACCCCAAAATCCAAGCAAAAACAGTCCGATTCTCACAAAGAAGCCTAGCACAACCCCCACAAACAAAAACACGAAGATGAAGATGAAATTAAAAAAAAAAAAAAACAAAGCAGTGACCAATCGAATCTTAGAATTTGATAAAAAGGGTTAAAGGGAAAATCTTCAACAGAGACGAACATGGATATATTCTAAGATGATTCCGTGAAGCGAAGGAGCTCTTAGAAATTATAGATAGCCACAGCACAAGGTTTACAGGAAACCCTCGATTTTCTTTTGTCTATTGCTTATTATTTTATCAATCTACGTTTCATTTGCTCTCTTTTTTTATTTTATTTTTTTGTCTCTCCTTCTTCCTTCTTCCTTCATCCAAATCTTTGCTTTTTTCTGTAACTTTCAATTTTAAAAAGCACAGAGATCCTTCTGCTGGAAGTAACACCGTGTACTAGAAGAGCAAGAGCCCTCTCACTTTTCGCCTCTCTGTCTCTTTCTCTCTCCTCACAATAAGTTTGCAACTAAAGAAAAGCTAAAGTAAAACCAAACAGCATTTTTTTAATATGGCTTCGGATTAGGAATCCTAATGGTTTTTCCCAAACCTAGAAAAAAACAAAAGAACGTGAAAAAGGACAACAACAACAACAAAATAATTATCATAATTTTATTATTGGTAAAATAAAAATATAAAAACTATTAATAAAATACATGCGCTTAATATATATATTATATTTTACTTTTATTTTAATTTTAACGTGTTATTATATTTTGTTTAATATTAAAATATTAATTTATATAATAAATAAAATATTAAAGGTTAACAACTTAATTATGAAGGAAAAATTCATTGTAAGGTACATTATCAAGATTTAAATCGCCTTGTTTTAGGATTTGTTCTTCAATTCTCTTTATCGAGATCCAAGTGAGATTAATAGATTTTCGGTCTAGAGTAACACATGTAATACTTCCATTCTTTTTTAAGGGTGTCTTACACAACTTGACAATAATGCTTAAGAAATTGTTACCAATAACTTAGGCATAGCTTTTTGAGGCATGCATAGAATAGGGGGGCTTAAATAAATCTACATGGCTAAAGTAGTTACACATATATAGCATGATTAGGGTTACAATTAAGGTTGGGATTTGCCATAGAGGCAAAAACCTAAGCACAAGGTGTGGCTAACTTATTTTCTTCAATTGGACGACATTATAACTACAAAACTATTATTTAAAGAGCAACTCACCAAAATGGGTATTGGAAATGGCTTGTAGTTTCAAACTTAACAAAATATTGGGATGATGATTAAGGCTTGAGTAATTGATTTCAATGGGTTATTGTTAAAATAATATTATTAAAGCATTGAGTGTTTGTTACGTTGCTTTTGTATTTGACCAAGGGTTTAGACATTGAGCGATTGTTATAAAGGTACATCATGTGCTACAAGCAGTGCCTTTAGTGTGTACAAACCTTATATATATTGGTTGTACTTTTAATTGTAATTAAATGAAATGTCTTAATCATTTTCTTGTATATCTACTTTATTATCTTCTATCTATTATATTGCTTGTCAAGGTATTAGAGCTCTCTTATGGATTCCATTAATAGCACTTTTGATAATGACAGTAATGCAGATCATACACCCACCGTGAATGATGCAGTCAAATTTTGCTCATCCCATCTTCCTTTATCTCCGCCCCAACTTCCTCTATAACTCCTTCTCAGCTTTACTAATTGCCAATGACTACCAATACAATATCCAAGTATCTTACCAACCTATGCTATTAACCCTAACTTCCCGATTAAGTTAGATGAAACCAACTACCTCATTTGAAAAGAACAATTTAAGCATGTTATCACTGTTTATGGACTCTACGCTCATATTGATGGTTCTTCTCCAATACCACTGAGGTTCATCAAGAAACAAATTCAAAATGACAACATTATTTAAGAAATTTTTGAGCCAAACCTAGATTATGACTTGTGGGATAGACAAGACTCAGTTATCAAAAAATAGATATACTCAGTTTTAACAAGCTATTTGAAATATCTCATTGAAAAACATAGCTTATGAGTATTTGACAGTTCTTAGGAAAGCATTCAATGATGACTGTCAGGCTAGATTAATGCAACTTAGGTGGAAACTTCAATCTCTCAAAAAAGGAACCAGAATAATGAAGCAATATATCAGTCACACTAAAGACTTGATTGACCACATTTTGGCTACTAAAGATACTCTTAGTGACTGTGAGCAACTGTTCTATGTATTAGGAGGACTTGATGGTTCCTACTCACATCTTTTTACCACTGTGACCAACAAAAAACATGTAACAAGTCTTGATGAACTGTTCACCAGGATTAGAACACATGAAAGGCAAATGGAGAAAATGAATATGCCCGATAATTCACTCATTCAAGCTAATTATTTTGTTGCAAAACCTTCATCAACTTAGTTTGCACAACCCAATACTTCATCCAATAATTCATAGAACAATCACTCTAATGCTGGTGTATCTAATAACAACCAAGGTAAAGGAAAAATGACCTCCCACCAATTCCTTGCAATGTCATATATGCAAGAAATTTGGTCACTTTGCTGCTAAATGTTATTTTAGACATATGGACTCCAAAAATAGTGCACCAAACATCCCCAATACTCCCTAAAGATCACCTAGACCCAATGGAGGTCCACGAAGCAATGTAGCTCAACTTCAAACAAATGAGTCACCTCACAATCTAGAACATATTCATGTTTCTACTAGTGGACCTATCTTCACCCATCTTAATACTCCTCCACAAAATTGGGTTACTCTTAGCTTCTATCCATCTCCACCACCTCAAGCTTTATTAGCACCAGTTGCAACACCAACAACCTTTATATACAATGTTTCATTCATGGACATTGGAACCACTCATCACCTTACCAACGACTCCACCTAAATTCAATAACCGAACGCTTATATTGGAAATGCAACAGTTATGTTAGGTAATGAAACTACAATTCCAATATCTCAATGTGGTTCCACTATAATATACACTAGTACACATTCACTAAATTTACATGAGTTATTACTCATATCATAACTTGAAAAAAAATTTACTATTCATAAAATGCCTCTATGAAGATAACAAAGTCTTTGTTGAATTTTTTGCTCATGATTTCTATGTTAAGGACCTGGTCACTCATCATATCCTCCTCACTGGAGACACTAAACATAGGCTATTTAAGATTGGCTTTTCTGAGGGACCTTCAACCACTATGAAGTGTCACAAAGCTTCTCGTCATGAAGCACTTTGGCATGAAATGTTAGGACACCCTCATGTGTTAGTAATGCATCACGTAGCTCACTCTTTAAACAAAACTATACCTAATAGTTGCTTAGAGGTTTGTGGTGCTTTTCGGTTAGCCAAGTTTCATAGACTTCTCTTTAATTATACATATACTAGATCCAACTTTTCATTTGAAATAATACATGTAGACCTTTGGGGTCCATCACTTGTTACTTCAGTTCATAGAATGCAATATTTTTTATTATTTACTAATAATTGCACACGTTTTTAATGGTTTCATGTGCTGCATAACAAGTCCCGAATTGCACAAATATTCTTGCATTTTGAAGGTTACGTTGCTAGACAATTTAATGCTACTATTCATAAATTACAAAGTGATGGGGGAACAGAATTGAAATAATTAAAAAAATCACATATTTCAAGGTGGTTATCACATAAGAATCTCATGCCTATATACAGCCTCACAAATTAGTGTAAGAATCATCATATGGTTGAAACTAGACTTGCATCGCTAATTAGAGTTAGAATGCCTTTAGCTTATTAGGAGTATGACTTTCAAACAGCAGTTCATTTAATAAATAGGATGCCCTCTAGAACATTGCACAATGTCAGCCCATATGAACTTTTTTTAAGACTAAACCAGACTATGACTATATGAGTATTTTTGGATGTCTTTATTATCCCTATCTCAAAACCCTATACTCACTCAAAACTAGACCCATGCTCTATGACATGTGTGTGTCTTGGCTATGCAGCTTACTATAAAAGTTTTTGGTGTCTAGAACCCTTATCTCAAAAAGATAAGGTTTGACTCATGTAGTTTTTCACAAAAATGAGTTTTCTTTTCTCAAAATGCCATCTGACACAATTGTTTCAAATCAGATATCACCTTCTCCAATTTATATCACAATTCCTACCATTCATGCTGGCTCTAAACCCATCTACAACTCACTTCCATCTATTGGCCCCTATACATAAATCACTAGCTCCACGCCAACTACTTCATTAGTACCTTCTTCTGAGCCTTCTCTTCCCTCAATTACACTATTTAGTTCCTCATTACCCACTGATATGTCCTATTCAATTTGTTATTCACCTACTGTTAAAACACCCAACTACATCTCACCCCCTCACAACCTCCCAAAAATTCAAATTCATTTCACTTGAATGCACCACCTCTTTCTTCATCTATTTTTCAACCTTCAAGGATCAATCTTAATGTTGATCTTCCTATCATATCAAACAATATTCCTTCAATTATTTATATTGTACCTAACATTACCAATATTCATCTTATAACCACCCGTGCCAAAACGGGCATTTTCAAACCCAACGCTTTCACCACCTTACTCGTTTCTCCTAAACACAGAACAGTGAAACAAGTACTCATGTCACCAAAGTGGAAAAAGCCAAGAACACTAAATATCAAGTTTTACTTAACAATCACACTCAAGATTTGGTTCCCTTTCCAAAAAATGGAAAAGTAATTAGCAATAAATGAATTTTTCAAACAAAGCTCAAGCCTGACAAAACGTTGGATAAATATAGAGCTCAAGTGGTTGCAAAAGAATTTCGACAAAAATAGGCATAGACTACACTAAAACCTTTAGTTATGTAGTCAAACCACCGCTATCAAAATAGGCCTCACACTAGCACTCTTTGAAAATTGGCTAGTTAAATAAATTGATGTCAATACAGCCTTTCTCAATGAAGATATTGAAGAGGATGTCCACATGGCTCAACCAAATGGTTTTGTTGATCTAGTTCACCTAGATTATGTCTGCAAGCTTAAAAAGGTCATATATGGATTAAAACAAGTCCCTAGGGATGATGCATGAAGTTAACATATTGCCCTTTACAATGTGGGTTCAAACATTCTAATACTAATGCATCCATGTTAATATATGCTCACAATTCACACGTCATTGTCTTCTCATCTATGTTGATGACATTCTGGTTATTGATAATAACCATTCTCTTATTCAATCTTTTGTGATTAAACTACACCATGTGTTTTCTTTGAAAGAGCCTAGTGATCTCAACTTCTTTCTTGGCCTTGAACTGGAATGCACATCAGATTGTTTTCATCTTAGACAAACCAAATACATATATGAATTACTATATAAAATTCAACTTCTTAAAACTAAAGCTGCTATCATTCCTATATCCCCTGGAAATTTTTTTTTCCAAATATGATGAAACTCCTTGCTAAAAAAGATGAAGCTACACAATAAAGATAACTCGTGGGTGCACTTCAATACTATACACTCACTAGACTTGATATATGATATGCTGTCAATAAACTTTGTCAATTCCTTCATGCTCTTACCACAACTCATTGGACAACAATCAAATGTTTATTAAGATATCTCAGAGGTTTTCTTGATTTTAGTCTAATGTTGTATAAATCAAATCAAATGGCTCTCACATTTTATATAGATGTTTATTGGGCATCTAACATGAATGATGGAAGATCAACAGGGGATATTGTGTTTAATTTGGTAATTCTTTAGTTTTCTGGCATTTTGGAAAACACAAAGTTGTTTCACGCTCATCCACTGAAGCTGAATTTGGAGCTCTCACTTTTGGCATCATAGAACTGTTTTGGATATAAAGACTACTTGTTGAATTACAAGTACAAGTACAAATCCCTCCTATTGTTTATTATGATAATGTGAGTGTAGGTTACTTAGCAAAAAATCCAGTATTGCATTCACGTACTAAGCATATGAAAATTAATTTTCATTTTATACAAGAAAAGGTTCCATCTGGTGTCTTAAATGTTGAGTACATACCAAGTCAAGAGCAAATAACATATGTTATGACTAAGCCTTTATCTACTAGAAAGTTTCAAGAGTTAAGAACTAAGCTCACTGTTTTTTTACAAACTGTGAGCTTATGAGGAGATGTTAGAATAGTATTGTTAGAGCACTGAGCGTTTGTTACGTTGCTTTTGTATTGGCCAAGGGCCTCAACAGAGACAGGTTGTTAAAACTATACATCATGTGCTACAAGCACTACCTTTAGTGCATACAAGCCTTATATATTGGCTGTACTCTTTAATAGTAACTAAATGAAATTACTGAATGATTTTCTCTATGCATTTACTTTATTATTTTCTATTTATTATGTTTCTTGTCATTTATTTATTGATGCAATACCCACATCTTAATACCTTATTCATTGGTACCTATCCAGTGACGGGCCGTAACATGGGCTGTATCGAGCTTCAGCCCGGACAGCTTTTATAAAAAAAAAATTATAAATTTTAATAATATAAATATAATCTATCTTAATATTAATTCAAAACTTAATTATAACCTAAATTTTCAGTTCCTTCTCCTGCGTCCTGCCTGCTGCTGTTCATTGCTTTATCTGCAATTCTGCAAGCGGCGCTCTGCGACTCTAGTACCCTTTATTTATTTATTTATTTAAATAAAACTATTATTATTATTATTATTATGTATTCTTCTTTAAAAATATTAAATACTTAAAATATTTATATTTCAATTTATACTCATATCAATAATTATATATTATATATTCCTAAAAATTATAACTTTTAAACTTTTAATTTATAAATATTGTATAATTATTAATTTAAGTGCTTATTTAAGTATAAATTTATATGTATTTGGCACTCATTTTTTTTAATAATAATTCACCATTATTTCATTAAATATGTTATTTTTTCATTCTTTAAATTATTAATTAGAGTTCTTTATTTCAAAATATATATTATCTCATTGTTATATTAGAACATATAATTTATTTTAAATTTTTATACTTATCAATTACTATTAATAGGTAAAAAAATGATTAGGCATATAACTTATTTATTGATTCTTTAATTCTTTAGTTATTTTAATTTTTTGTTTGTTTGTTGTTAGGTGTTTGTAATTTTTAATTTATATATTTTAATTTGCATTAAATACTTTTATTGTAGGTTATAATGGATAAACCTCACCAAAGTTCTAAATCATTTAAAACTCTTCATTCATTCTTTAAAAAAATAGGTGATCAACAATCAACTAAAAATACTTCTATTGAAGCTACCAATCAAAAAAGTAAGCGATCTCAAGAACCACTTGTTGATGATAATGCACATATTTCAAAGTTCCAAAGAATTGATTTTCAAAAACTTGGTGTTCAATCTTTAGAACGTGATCCAAGTTTACGTAATCCAATATGGTCATATGATGTTAATATACAAGATGATATTCGAAGAGAATATATCAACATGAGACCATATCAACCCAAGTTGAGTGAATTTTCACCTACTAAATTTGGGAACCAACAACGTCAATTCCAATATTCTTGGCTTTCTCGATTTTCTTGGATGGAATACTTTTCAAACAAAGACAAAGTCTTTTGTTTTCCGTGCTTTCTTTTTGATATTAATCCACCAAAACATCCAACATTCACAGTTAATGGATTTGGAAATTGGAAAAGGGTAAATGATGGAAAATGTTCTTTTGTGAATCATGAAGAGGAATCACATCAAATGGCCATGAAAAAATGAGCTAATTTGAAAAATCTATCAAAACAAATTGATAAAGTAATAAATGCACAATCTTCACAACAAATTTTGGATAATCGGTTACGGCTCAAGACTTCAATAGAGACTGTCAAGTGGCTTGCAAAGCAAGTATGTGCATTTAGAGGGAATGATGAATCTAGTTCTTCAACTAATCGTGGTAATTTCATTGAGATGATAAAATTGATGGGATTAATGAATGAAAATGTTGCGAAAGTTATCTTAGATAATGCTTCTGGAAATGCTAAATATATTTCTCCAAAAATTCAGAAGGAAATCTTAAATATTCTTGCTAATAATGTGAGAAAAAGAATACGTAAGGAGGTTGGAGATGCTAAATTTTGTATTCTTGTAGATGAGGCAACTGATGAATCTAACAAGGAACAAATGGCAATCATTTTAAGATTTGTTGATTGTTGTGGGTTTATTAGAGAGCATTTTTTTGATATTGTTCAAGTTGAAGACACAACAGCTAAAAATCTTAAAATTGAGACATGCAAAATTCTTACTAGATATGATCTTCAAATAGAGAACTTAAGAGGTCAAGGTTATGATGGTGCAAGCAATATGTGTGGAGCATGGAATGAATTGCAAGCATTATTTAAAATGGATTGTCCATCTGCATATTATATTCATTGTTTTGCTCATAGATTGCAGTTAGCTTTGGTTGCAGCATCCAAAGATATCCATGATGTGTGGTTATTTTTTTCAAAGTTGAACTCAATAATAAATCTTGTTAGTTCTTCAACTAAGCGTTGCTCTGAATTAAAATCTGCTCGAGAATCTGAAATAGCAAATATGTTAGCTTCAGGAGAACTTGGGACTGGTACAGGAGCCAATCAAATTCGTACTTTACAACGACCTGGAATGACAAGATGGAGCTCACATTTTGCTTCAGTTAATAGGTTGATAGATGTGTTTGGTGCAACTTGTACTTTTCTTGAAAATATGATTCAAAATGGACCTAATAGTAATATAAGAGGAGAAGCAAAAGGATGTCTAAAAGCAATGAAAAGCTTTCAATTTGTATTTATTTTGATTTTGATGGATAAAATCCTGGGAATCACTGATATTTTATGTCAATCATTGCAGTATGAAGCTCAAGATATTCCAAACGCACTTGAATTAGTGTCTTATTCAAAAGGTCTTCTTGAGAATCTAAGGCAAGAGGGTTGGGATGATTTTTTACAATATGTTTTGTCATTTTGTAAAAAACATAATATTGTCATCCCGAATATGAATGCTCGATATATGGAAGGTACATGACGTTCATGTCAACAAGATAATCACATTACGTTTGATCATTATTATCGTGTTGATATATTTAATGCAGTAATTGATTTTCAGCTAATGAAAATAGGCAGCAGATTTTCAGATGAAGCAATGAAACTTCTTATTCTTAGTTCAACTCTAAATCCAGCAAAAAGCTTGAAATTCTTTAATGCTGATGATATCTATATTCTTGCTAAAGATTTCTATCATCAAGACTTTACACAAAAAGAGCTTGAAGATTTAAAACGTCAGTTGAATTTCTATGAGATGACTGTTGTGCAACACTTAGATTTTCAAAACATACATTCTTTATCTAAATTGTGTGAAGAGCTAGTTAGAATAGGAAAGTTACAGATATACTATCTAATTGATAGATTAATTCGTTTGGTGTTGACCCTTCCAGTCTCTACAGCAACTACAAAACGTGCATTTTCAGCTATGAAACTCATTAAAACATCACTTCGAAATAAAATGGAGGAGGAATTTCTTCAAGATTATATGATTGTCTATATTGAAAGAGAGTTTGCAGAAGAAATTGAATCTGATTTGATAATTGATGAATTTTATTCTATAATGCATCGTCGGGCACAACTTAAATAATTTTTTTTGTTTATTTTATTTTTGTTTACTTTTTAAGTTTATATTATTTTTTCAATGTTAGCTATAAATCTTGGTATTATAAATAAAAAAAATTAGAAATATTTTTTAATATATATTAACCTTTTTAGAAAAATATTTCTAGGTACGTTCCTGTGCCTATCATTGTCGAATAACTCTCATATGCTTGCGTTGATGAATTAAGCTTCTCTATGAGTTAATTTCTTATTTGTCGAATGCCTCTGATCAATAGATGATTATGCGGATGAATACTTTTCAAATATACTTTTTCCAGGATTATATTTGAAAACAACGTTATTAAAGTTTCCCACCTAGAATTTAACATTCACACGTAATATAACTTGTCACTAGAGTGCCAACTTTACACTGTGAAAGTACCATTTGTTTTATAATAATTTTTTTTTGGTTGCTAAAAGGGTGTGAATTCGAACCTTTCAATCTATATATATGTGTGTAATTGTTGTTAAAAAAAACATTTACTTCGTGGAGCCCTATGTGTATGCACGAGTTATATGAATATTTAGACCCAAAAATAAAAGCAAAATAAAAATATATAATATACAATATCCCCACTCCATTGAGTCCACCACACATTTAGAGATGTCAAAATAAAGAATATTGTTCCATAAGGAAAAGAAGGAAAAAAAAAGTTTATTTGGTCTAACTATAGGGAAATAAATACCTGAAATAGAGGCCAAATGATTCAGATTTAATATTAGACTGATATCGATTCACGACGTCGTTTTCGATACGTGAATTTACGCTTTTGTCCTCACCCATTAATTTCACTACGTACTCTCTGGTTCTTCCCCCTCACCTCTGGTTCATTCGTCGTCGTCGAACACAGAAGATTGAATGGATCTCTATCCACATCGTGCGTGCGTTGCATGGATGTTCTCTTCTATTTAAATTTTTCAGATTTTCTCTATGGAAGTCGCTTTGATGTTGTTATTGGAGTCGCCAACCTTTTCTATCTCTCAATTCAACTACTTCGTCAGGAAGATTCCGACGAGTCTTAATTTTTTCAGCTCTTAATTGTCTAATATTCAGGTATTTCACTTTTTTCAAATTTTCTCTGTGGAAGTCGCTTTGATGTTGTTATTGCAGTCGCCGACCTTCACTATCAACCAAGACCCTATTATTTTTGTACGATGTACAAAATTATTATTTTTGTACGATGTACAGAATAAAATTATTATTTTTGTAACATGTACAGAATAAAATTATTATTTTTGTACGATGTACAAAATCTTGCATTAAGATATTTAGAATTTATTTATTATGATTTTAAGATTTTTTTATGTAATATGTACATAATAAAAATATTATTTTGTATCATGTACAGAAACTTGCATTCATTCTGTAAGTTGTACAAAAAAATGTAAATAATTATGTACGCTAGTCATTATGTAAATTATAAATAGTTTTATACTTGAATTATTCTGTAAGTTATACATAAATTATAAATAATTATGTATCTAGATCATTTTGTAAATTGTACTTGTACATAAATTATAAATCATTTTGTAAGTTGTACAGAAACTATAAATAATTATGTATACAGGTCATTCTGTAAGTTGTATAAAAAAATATAAATAATTATATAAGCTAGTCATTATATAAATTGTAAATAATTTTGTACTTAGATTATTCTGTAAGTTGTACATAAATTATAAATAATTATGTATCCAAATTATTTTGTAAATTGTACTTGTACATAAATTATAAATAATTATGTATCCATCTCTTTTTTAAGTTGTACAGAAATTATAAATAATTTTGTATGCCGGTTAATCTGTAAGTTATACAAAAATTGTAAAATGTACAAAATGAAAATTTTATTATGTAACATGTATAGAATCTTGGGTTTATATTTATAATTTTTTTGTTCTAATATCTAAATTTTTATAACATGTACAGAATAAAAATATTATTTTTGTACCATGTACAAAATCTTGTATTAAGATATTTAGAATTTATTTATTATAATTTTAAGATTTTTTATGTAATATGTACATAATAAAAATATTATTCTATACTATGTACAGAAACTTGCATTTATATTTTAAAAAAATTGTTATGATTTCCAAATTTTTTTGTAATATGTATAGAATTAAAAAGTTATTTATGTACTATATACATGAATAATGTTTTTATTTTATACATATTACAAAATAATTTATATGCAGATGGTAATAGCCGGACCTCCAATAAAATTATTAGTAATGATCGTTGGAAATAAAAATAATTTTTTAATTAGAGAAGTGCTGGTAAATTTACATTATTTTTTGTTTAGTTTTTTATGAGTTTTTTGTTTTTATAAGGTGGATTCTTGGAGGACGACTTCTCATTTGCAGAATGTTTTCTAAATTTCTGTAAACTGTACGTATGTTATCAAAATTTTTGTAAACTGTACGTATGTTATCAAAATTTATGGAAACCTTATATAATTTCTGTAAACTGTACGTATGTTATCCAAATTTCTGGAAATCTTATATAATTTCTGTAAACTGTATGTATGTTATCCAGAAACTTTTCAGAATTTCAGAATTTGTTTAGTTTAATGTTAATTTTGTTTGATTACTTATTGAACTTGTATTTATTTTATTTGTTTATAGCATATTGATGTCATTCTATATAAGATACGTGCTTGGAAGTTACGATATCCGGATACATTTGGCTTGATGAAGTATTACATCTCACTTAGTCAAAATGTGCCATTTCTTCGTCTAAGTAGAACTTATTATTAGTAACCTATTATATAGTCAAATTATTTATATAATCGGTCATTCTATTGTACAAAAATTGTAAATAATTTTGTACTCAAAATATTCTATAAATTGTAAATAATTATGTACATTGGTTATTTTGTAAGTTATACAGCAATTGTAAATAATTATGCATACGGGTCATTTTATAAGTTGTACAAAAAATGTAAATAATTATGTATGCCCATCATTATGTAAATTGTAAATAATTTTGTATTATAGTTATTATGTAAGTTGTTCATAAATTGTAAATAATTATGTACCTGAATCATTTTGTAAGTTGTAAATAAACTGTGTATGTGGGTTATTTTGTAAGTTGTACAAAAATTGTAACATATACAAAATAAATTTTTTTTATGTAATGTGTACAAAATCTCAAGTTCATATTTAAATTTTTTTTATTATAATTTATATTTTTTTTTGTAACATGTATAGAATAAAAAAGCTATTTTTGTACAATGTACAAAATCTTACGTTAAGATATTTACAATTTCTTTATTATGATTTTAAGATTTTTTATGTAATATATACATAATAAAAATATTAATCTGTACCATGCATAAAATCTTGCATTTTTATTTGAAATTTTTTGTTATAATTTTTTAGATTTTTTAAATAATATGTAAATAATAAAAAAGTTATTTCAACAAGAAAAGAAATGCATATATTTTAAAAGAAAAATAATAATATTATATTTTTTTTTTGAGTTACTTGTTCTTCAATAATAGAGAATCATAATCAATAAATACTAGTAATAATCAAACACTACTTTAGGACTACTCAATTTGGTTCGTTGAAGAACATTATTGGAGAAGAACATCGAAGCTGTGTGGTGGAAGCCAAAAAATCTGCCAAGATTGCTGACAGAGAGCACTTCTTTCTATTTTGTTGGTCGTTGCGGCACAAATTTCTCAGTCACAGACCTAAACTGAATCTTCCTTTAACTTATTTACTAAGGATATTTTTGTAAATTCATATTTTAATTGAATTGTAAAACGATTCGTTTCTATTAAATATCATGCTATTTTTGTCCATTTTCAGTTTATGTTCACTTACCCTCTATATCTATCCCGAACTCAACTATAGGGGTATTGGTACTTGAGCATCCTTTTACAAAGCTAGTATCCTCTGAAATAAAATTAAATAAATGATTAAGCTACAATTATTAAAATAAATGTTGTTTTGCGACTCTTCACACTTCAGCATAAGTCATCTTAATTAGACGATCTAACATAGTTTAGAAAAATATCGATGATTGAGCATATCAATCTTCCCATAGTGATGGAGAATATGATGTTTTCTACTTTAACTATACATTAATTAATGTAATTGGGACAAAAGAGACACTAATTTACTGAATAATTAATGTCATAGTCAAGGCTATATTTTGTTTTAATAGTATTAGAGTATTTGGTCCAAATTAATAATTGTTTCATTAGATTAAACGTGAGGCACATGTGAGACACGTTTTGTTGTTATTTGTTAGTTTAATTTTAAATACTATTTTGTTCTTATATGAGACTTTCATAGGTTACATCCTTAGATCTAGTTTAATATCAATTTTATGATTCCATGTGTACCTCATGCCTCGTTTTATTTTATCTTTATTCCTTTTCTCTTATTCAGTAAGCAATTCTACAGTTAATGTGGAAAAATAATAATTTGAATCTATACTTAGAATTAAGAATATATAATATTGTTGGGTCCTTCCGATTAACAAATAATGTTAATAAATCATCATAATCATAACATTTTGTATAAAATATCATTATAATTATAGGATATATCAAAGCAATGGTGCAAATGATATTATATTTTTAAATTTAAAATAAATAAATAATTAGTAAAATTAAAGTTAAAATCAATACAGACAAAAACATATATTTATTAATAAATAAACTTAATTTAATGATTAGAAATTATTTATTAAATAGTTTTGTTGGACATTGCATACTATAATTATATGGTTCAAAATCACTAATTGCTTGCAACATTAAATACAAGCGGTTTTCAACGTAGAAGAGCATCTCAACAACTAGAATAATTTCAGAGAGTTAGAGACACGTTTTGTAAACATTGTTTTAAATAGGGAATTACTTTTTTTGTTGTTGTTGTCTTTATTAGGAAGTATCTTAAACTAAGTTAAATTGTGTTCTGTTCGATATTTTTTTTTCTCTATTATTTAGTTATCATAATTAATTTATTACTCAATTAGATATTTATTAGTTAGTATCTATGAAAATTCTGTCTAAACAGAGAGTTTTAAGTATGATCGTTGTGACTTATCTAACTATTCTTGAAAGCTTTTTCTAACATTGATATTCAAGTGAATTTCACACAATATGATCCATTTGGCATGAAGCCAATGAGCTAATTTTTGCTTTAAATTATGTATTTTTGGTGGCTATGTTTTTAATCAACAATTATGTGATCAAAATACGAATATTGTTTGATAGAATTATTTGTCAAGATAATCAAAGTAGAAAAATGCAAATATTAAAAAATGGGTAGAATTTATCAAGAGTGTTTGGGACAGTGTCCTCTTAATTGTATGTACAGGATAAATAAGTTATATATTTTATTATATTATTGGTCATACCTGTGACACAAATAAAGATAAAAGGTATTTCTTAAAAAATAAAGATGAGATCTTAACTCTTATACTTGCATCTATATAACCATTTGGATCCGAGTTTGCTCTGATTCTACTATGTACCCACTTATGATGGTGTGTGTATTAGGCTAATGTCCAAACAACAACAAAACAAATTCAAACAAAAAACTATCATTAATTGACGTAATAAATTTTTATTTAATATTTAACTTTACTTATTTATAATATTTTATCATATTTTTTAAAATATATGTTAAATTTGTGATTCTTATCACTTTTCATTCAAATATTTGTTAATAAATTAGTTGATAGGACTTACACATTTATTAAAAGAATTAGTACACATCTAACGTGTAAAAGAATTAGTACACATCTAATAATGTTATCTACATTTGACCAATCTGTCCATGTTCTTATATCAAGCGAACCAAATCAATAAAAATACATGCAACACTAATTACCAACAAGTTTATTGTCTAGTTAATATTATAGTTTATTAAAATATGCATTTAAGATTGTGGGATCAATTCTTATGACATATGTGTGTGTGAAGCTTAACTATTAAATATATATATATATTGTAGCCGTTGAAAAATAGAATATATTCTAGCATACAAGAGAATGGTATAAGTGTCGTAAACTTGTACTCTCTTATCAATGTATTATGTATATATGCAGTTATGCATTTACACTTTGATAAATTCATGATTTTAACTTAGAAGAGTCACTATTATACATTCAACCGCATAAAAGTTATTTGAGCATTAAAAGTTTGAATTTTAATTATAAGTGCGTGATTGATATAATTCTTTAAATTTAAAAATAACTAAGACACATAGAACAAACACCATATATAGGAGTAGATGACTATGTTCTTCAAAGGACATATTTATCTTTTCATTTAATAATAAATATAATTTTACATATAAATTTTATAAGTTTTAGAAAATTTAAATCATATTTAACATATAATTTCCTCTGAGTTTTTTAACTTTTAAAATGAAATTCAATAAATTTGTAATAAATTTCAAATTTTGTTACTTTTTTGCTCAAAATATCAGCATTTTAGCTCAAAATTTGAATTTAATTTTTGTTTAAGAATTTTCTATGTGAACTTCACATTATTAATTAGTGGTCATTATTGATCAATCCCTTATAAATTTGAATATTGATCTTCCATTGACCATATGGACGATGAAAATTGTACTACTGACTTGCTTCTAGATTACTACTTGTTTCTTAGTCCCTAGTTCGCAAGCCTATTCCATAGTTAGCTTGGATAATGGTATTTAGAGTGGGCTAGCGGCCGCTTTCATTCTTATGGTTGCCCTTCCCCAAGAGTTGGGTTTCTAGTACGACGGGGGCTGTGAAAAAGTTGAACGCAACAATCATCTTTTGAAATCCTGGAGTTAGCATCTGAAGAACTAGAAACTTCATCTACAATGAAGAAACCCTCTGTTGAAGAGATAGGATCATTTAGTGGAACTAGTGAACTACACTTGTTTTTTTGCCCTATCTTATCATCTGTATAATGGGGTTCGTCATTTGTAAGATACCAGCATAATGATTAGCCAAATAGAAGCTATAACTGTTTCACTAGCTCTAAATGATGGGCAACAACTATATTTGATTTCAAAGGTCAATCGCAAGCGAGTGAAAGACATCTCGAAAGGGTGTCCTTTAGAGTAGGCAAGATGGTGGTGAATTGCAATTGGTCTAAACCTTCGAATAGTAACTAACCATGTCTAAGGACGGTTGGGATTATAGGATCATGAGATAGGACATATTTAGCTTCTGTGATCTCTTTGGCATGGTAGTACACCTGACTTCCCTCTTTACTTATTTCATCAATGCGCTTGATCAACTCAGTGGGTATACAAGTGCTCTCTGAACTGTGCAATAAGGTCACCCATAACACTACTCTCCCACTTGAGTTATCTTAGCCCTATCTAGTTTTTCGAGGTAGATTCTATTCACCTAGAATGATTTGTCTTTTTTGGACCCTTTGCTCGCCCTTCTCTGTTTTGAGGGATCCCTCATATTTAGGATTCTAAGCACTTAGCTTCTATGGCGAGAATATTTCCCACCCCAGCAGGTCAACCAAGCTGGTATGCCACACCTCCAACAGTTATTTTGCTTTTAGGCTAGCGCCCACTACTGTTATAAGCTAGTGCTCAGAATTCCTAATGCAGACCCGAGAGGGTATTAACTAGGGGTGGCAATTTTTGACACGATTTGATAACACGACACGGCACAAATTTTTTTTAGTAAGAATTTATTAATAATTTTTTCATGTTCTTTAAGATTTTGTTATTTCTTACTATTATAAATAAGCAACACGAAAAAAATTCAAGTAAATTTTTTCGTGTATCAACTAACATGAAAATACGACACGAATAACACGAACGAACACGATTAACACGACACGATTGCCACCCCTAGTATTAACCTTGAACCCACGAAAAAGCTAGCTTAGTTTATCTAGAAACCAATGGCTATTAATGAGCCACGAACCTTGGTTTAAAGATGTTACAAAGGGTACCAACCTTTGATAAATCGATGAGTTTGGTTTAGGAACCAAAGAGGAGCTAAAAAGGTTTAACTAAAATTTTCATCCATTCCATGCATGCCTTTGGCGGCGGCTATAATTACATGTATAAAATAACGAAAGTCTAACAACAAATGTTTGTTAAGATAACCAAGCTAGAGAAATAAAACTATTAGAAATGGATAGAATCATTGTGTGAGGAGACAATGCCCCTTAAGTGTTTATATAGGGTTAATAAGCTACACATGTCATTACATTATTGGTTATACGTGTGACACAGATAAAGATAAAAAGTAGTACTTATTAAAAAATAAAGATAGGATCTTGACTTTTATATTTGTATCCACATGGCTACTTGTGTTTGAGTTGGCTCTAATCTTGCTACGTACTGAGTCTAATGTCCAAACGACTCTAATGTCCAAACGACAACAAGACAAATTCAAATAGGACACTACCATATATTACAATTATATCATAATTTTAACTATGACCATTTTTTATTTGATATAAGTTTATGGGTTCAACTCTACTTAATAATATTATGGCACGTTTTTTATACTATATTTCAAATTTGTGATCATATCATTTTTCATTCAAATATGATCATATAATACTTGATGGGACTTGACAAATTTATTGAAAGAATGAGTACACCTCTAACCATGTTATCTAAATTTGACCGATTTGTTTGCGATCTTATTGTCCAGCGAACCAAATCAATGGAAATATATACAACACTAACTATAGGTGAAATTTTTTTCTTTACAGCAATAGTACAGAGAGAGTGGGTACTCTCATGAGAGAGATAGACTCAAATCTCTCTTCCTTTTATATTTTAGGTTTTCACACATTTTTCTCTCCCACATTAATTTGTTAAATATTTCTATGTCTTTCCTGTAATACCTACTATTTCAATACTACTGTAGTATAGAAAAAAAAATCTCACTATAAGTTATTTGACAACTGAGCGTTGTTATGTGAAAGATAGAGTATATTCAAGCATACAAGAGAATAGTGTTGTGAAAATATTGTACTCCCTTATCAATGTATTATAATCACAAATGATATAGTATAATATTATTAGTAAGTATAGTCAGGTCTGCATAACTGTATCCAATAAGAAAATGTCACGTCATTTGTGATTGTGATAGAGTTGTGATATATAGTACTCATTATGTATATATGTATATAGACAGTGATAAATTTATAATTTTAACTTAGAAGAGACACTATAGCCGACAAATTGTGATTCAATGGTGTGAAATTTATTTAGACATAGAGAAGATATAAAGCTAATTCTAATTACGAGTGCATGAATGGTGTAGTTATTTAAAATAAAAAATAAAAAACTTAGAACAAAAATATTATACATGAGTAGATGCATATGTTTCTTAGAGGGCACGTTTCCTTTCTTAATTAAAAATATAATTTTACATGTAAAATTTATAATTTTTATGAAAATTAAATCATATCTAACATGTTGTGTTTCCTTGAGTTGTTTTAAATTTATATTCTGAGTGTAAATTCTTTAACATCAAATTTTATGTATAAACTTTTTATAAAAAATTCAATAAAATTGTAATAAATTCTAAATTTTGATACTTGTTTGCCTATAATGTCATCTTTATGGAAAATGTCTCTTGCTCAAAATTTTAATTTATTTTTTTTATTATAATTTTTCCCAAAATGTCATCTTTATGTGAACTTCCCATTATTGATTATTAATCAATTCTCTTTATAAATTTTAGTATTGGATCTAATACTGACCATATATACGATAAAAATTGTATCATTCAATGCATAAATAACTCAATTATTTAATTAATTTTATTTTTAATTCTTATAGTAAAAAATATATATTCATGTTCTTATAATAATAAAAAAACATTTTTTTTAGAGGGTTAAAAATAAAACTGTTGAAGAGAATTTTTAAAATAAATTTAGAGATCCACATTGGAAAAGTGAGAAACTTTAAAATGTTTTATAAGGATTTGAAAAGATGTGATGGTTAAACAATAAGATGTAATGGGAGTATGGCCTTCCAAATGCACCTATTTATTTTGGGCCTTTGGATCTATAAAGGGACATAATGATTGATTCACAACTATTGGTTGTGATAAAAAGTTATGATGGTTGATTCATGACCATTGATTGTGATGAATAGTCATGATGGTTGACTAGCATTAACCGATGGTTGACTCACATTGATCGAAGGTTGACCAACGTTGACCAAGATTTGACTGGGATGCAATATGGACCCTTGATTGATAATAAGACATAACTCTTGGCCAAAAAGAGTTGTGTTACTTAAGATCTGACCATTAGATCAAGATCTGACGTCTAGAAATGAAGAAATGCAACCCAAGTTGAAAGTGTTCTAGATTGTCTTCATTAGTGCATATCGTAGACAATAAAAGCTTTATTGTATACTGGAGGCGTATTTGCTGAACTCTAGTGCATCACCGAATTGGTGGAAGCAAATAGTATCTTAAGGAGAGCGATATTATTTCGTGCCTTGAAACCTTAATTAAATTTTGATAGTAAGTTCTATCCAATTTTCTCAACAATCTTAAGAGGCTATTTTTGCATAATGGCACCATCATCTTCACTTTGTGAATTTGCTGTTAATTTTGTCAAGTTGGAGAGGTTTGATGGAGGAAACTTTCGTCGTTGGCAAAATAAACTACATTTTCTATTAGCAAGTTTGAATGTAGTGTATGTTCTCATCACACCAAAGCCTAATAAAAATGAAAATGAACCACTAGGAGATACTCGAAGAAGACAAAAATGGGAGCAAAATGATTATGTATGCAAGGGACATATTTGCAATGCCATATCTGACACACTCTTTGATCAATACTACAACAAATTTTCAGCCAAAGAAATATGGGATGCTTTAGAAGCAAAATATATGTCTGAAGATGCTACAAGTAAGAAATTTCTAGCTTCTAAATTTTTTTAGTATCGCATGTTTGATAATAGAAAAGTAGTAGAGCAATTCCATGAAATATTTCTATTTATAATCAATTTCAACAACATGATATGAAAATGGATGAAATAATTGTTGCATTTTCTATTATTGATAAACTTCCCCCTTCATGAAAAGACTACAAAAAGTGTCTTATGCATAAGAAAGAAGATATGTCCTTAGAAGAATTGGGTCGTCATCTCCGTATTGAGGAGGAAATGAGAATAAGTAATCTGGATGACCAATTCTCTAAGGTACTTATGTTGGATGAAGGAAATGGAAATAGTCGCAAAAGAGAAAGGGATGAAACTCCAACGGGCAACAATAACAAGAAAAGAAAGCTTGACTTAAAGTACAAAAGAAACAAGAAAAAGAAGGGCCCATGTTTTAATTGTGGTAAGCTTGGTTTTTTTTTTATTTTTTATAAAAGGTTGTAACTAGCAGTTTTCACCGGGTGCACCGGGACATCCCAACTAGGTTGGCACCTCCTTAGCACCTTCTTCATTAAACCACTCAACCACTAATATTATTAAATATTAATAAAATTAAGCATACAAATAAATATTCTCAACAAAACCTGTAATTAGGTTTGTTGTTAGCATCTGAATAAATGAAAGAGCTAGCGAAAGATGGGGCATTCCACCACCAAGTCGTTGTACATAAACTAGGAGTCCTAGAAGCTAAACTATTAGCTGCAGCATTGCCCTCCCTGTAAATATGTGAACAATGAAACTCCATATTTGTAATTTTATCTAAACAATCTGTCCAAGCAGAATGCCATCTCCAAGGAACCGAAGAAGACCGAGTCTGAAAGAGAGCAACAACATATCCTGAGTCTGATTCCAACCAAAGACGCCTCCACCGAAATATATATGCATACTTCACCGCATAAATGGCTGCCGCTAGATTTGCTTCAAAATCATATGATACTTCAAGCGGAATACAAAAACATCCCTTAACAAATGATCTGGAAGTTCGAAAAACACCTGCACAGCCAGATAATCCTGCTCCAAAAGTTGCACCATCTGTATTGACCTTTATCCATCCCGAGGGTGGAGCCTTCCAATTAACCTCTATAATCCTTGGCGCCCGTCTTGGGATCCCTGTTATTCGAAGTCGCCTAAGTACTTATAGATCATCCACAGTATTTCGCATGCAACCACTCTTTGAGAGACTCGCTTCGCGGATAAAACGCCATACTGTGGCAAAAGCTGAACTCAACGTCGTCCTCTTATTGTTAAATCGATAGTCATTTCTAGTAGTCCAAATCACCCAGATGACTGAAACAATTCATGCTTTCCATAAATTGGTGAGTTGTGATCCAAATTCCATTGCCATTGCGGCCTTCCATAGGTTTAGGATCGAAGAGTCTGTACATGGTCGTTTTCCAAAGAAGAAGCATAGGAAGTCCCAAAGAGCACCTGCAAAATGACAACTTAAAAAAAGATGTGACATAGTTTCCTCCTTGGATCCACATAACGAGCAACAGGAGGGAAACGATTGTCCCCTCCTTTTTAACTGACAATCCGTTGGAAGTTTATTATGAATAGCACGCCATAGCAAAATAGATCGTGAGGGCGGTATATAATGAGCCCAGATGGCCTTACCCCAAATCTTGCGTTTCCCAACCACACATAGTGAATCATAAGCTTCACTGGCTGTAACATCTCCCTTAAATGAGTGTGTCCAAACTTTGATGTCCGAACCTATGCCAACAACTGTTGACTGAATTTTTGAGGCAATATCTGGATATGAGTCTTTGAATGATTGCGATAAATTTCAACCATCTTCACGGAGGTAGTCCCCCACTAGTGAGTGTATCGGAGGGTCCACTGGTGGATTATTCATCCTATCAATTAGTGGAATACCTAACCAATTGTCTGTCCAGAACTTAACTGTAGAATTCCATCCAACTAACCACCTGGACTCCTCCAAGAGGGTTAAATAGTGAGGTCGCAAACTCGGCTAGGCTGATGAGCAAACATAATAATTCCGTGGAGAGCCATTTTTTGCTAGATATATGCTACGTAAGTAAAGTAGAGTGTTAGAGCTCCCTGTGATTACCTTCCATGTGAACTTTCTTAGCATGGCCTCATTTAGGAGATGAATATCCCGCAAACCAAGACCTCCTTCATCTATTGGGCAACAACAGTCTTTCCAAGCCACTTGTACCTGTTTGACTGTATCGGTCTTTTCCGACCAAAAGAAATTGCGAATAATTTTTGTTAGGTCCTGAAGGACTGTTTTTGGCCATTTATATATCTGAAATGAGTGAAGAAATGTACCCTGAATGATCGAAGAAATCAAACAACGCCGTCCTGCCAAAGAAATAGTCAGCCCATTCCAGGCCTCAATTTTCACACGAATTTTATGTGCTAAGCTTTGAAGCCAACACTTTTTCGGAGCCCCCTAGAAGAGATTGATGCCCAAGTAAGACAAGGATGATCTTCTAGTGCGCATGCCAAATAAATTCCGAAGTGATGACATGTTGTTCGGTGTAACACCTTTACCAAAGTAGATAAAAGATTTTTCTAAATTTACCATTTGACCCGAAAGGCGACTGTACAAGGAAAAAGCCTCAGTTAACACTTGAATGTTAGTCTCACTTGCACGACCAAAAATAAGAAGATCATCTGCATATAAAAAGTGTGTTGGTGCACGAGCTCCTCTGGGTGAAGATATTGGGAGTAAATGCCCCGTATCAACCAATTTTTCAAGGTATCTGCTGAGGAAATCTTCAACTATGCAAAATAATAGGGGGGACAAAGGATCCCCCTGTCGAACGCCTCTAGAACAAGAAAAATAGCCCCTGGGTGAACCATTAACTAGAATTGAGATTCTCGCTGATGCAAATATATCTCGAATCCAGCCCAGGAAAATGTTGTCGAAACCAAAGCATTGCATCACTTTCAAAATAAAATCCCAGTGCATAGTGTCAAAAGCTTTGTGAATGTCAATTTTCAGAGCGATGTTACCTTGTCGGCTGGAAAGCTACATAGTGTTAAAACATTCAGAAGCACCCGCCATGCAATATTCAATGTTTCGACCTGGAATGAATCCAAATTAATTTTGAGATAGAATACGAGCTTGGTCATTTCAAGAGAGATTGTCATCTCCTGAAGAAAGGAAAGAATAATGGCAAATCAAGTGTTAACTCTGTGGCCATGGTTAGTGAAGTATTTCTTACTGAAGACAACAATGAATGGTGGATTGATTCTGATGTAACTAGGCACGTATGCAAAGATAAAAACATATTTTTTTACCTATGAAGCCCTTGATGATGGTTCTGTTCTCTACATGGGGAACTCCTACACTGCTACTATTAAAGGCAAAGGAAATATTCAAGTTAAGTTCAATTCTGGAAAAACTCTAACTTTAACTGATGTATATCATGTACCAGAAGTTAGAAATAATCTTGTGTCTGGAAGCCTACTTAATAAGAATGATTTCAAACTTGTATTTGAATCTAATAAGTTTGTACTTTCTAAAGGGAAAATATTTTTAGGAAAGGGTTATTTGTATGAGGGTATATTTAAACTTAATATTGTTAATAAAATAAATGATTGTTCTACTTATATTGTTGATTCATTATCTTTATGGCATTATTGTTTAGGACATGTAAATAATAGACGTTTAAATGATATGGCTAATTTAGATTTAATTCCTAAGTATGAGCATAATATGCATGAAAAATGTAAAATTTGTGCCCTAACAAAAATAACAAAAACACATTTTCCTAAAGTAGAAAGAACATAATCTTTATTACAATTAGTACATAGTGATGTTTGTGACATACATAGTACTCCTTCTAGAGGTAGTAAACATTACTTTGTTACATTTGTTGATGATTACTCTAAGTATTGCTATGTATATTTGATGCATAGAAAAGATGGTGTATTGGATAAATTTAAAGCCTATAAGACAGAAGTAGAGAATTTATGTGACACTAAAATAAAGTGTCTAAGAAGTGATCGAGGGGGTGAATGTCATTTCCCTGACTACTATGAAAATGTTAGCATCATACATGAATTTTCTGCACTTTATAACCCCCAACAAAATAGGGTAGCAGAAAGGAAAAATAAAACTCTTACAGAAATGGTAAATGCTATGTTATGCAATTCTAGCCTTAGTAAGGGTTTTTGGAGAGAAGCATTGTTAACAGCTTGTCACATTTTGAATAGAGTGACAAGTAAAAGCTTAAAGACAACCCCATATGAGTTATGGAAGAAAAGAAAGCCTAATTTATCTTAAGGTTTGGGGATGTCACGCTATAGTGAGACTACCTGAACCTAAGATAAAGAAATTAGGAGAAAAAGGAATTGAGTGTATCTTTCTAAGCTATGCTGAAAATAGCAAAGTCTATTGGTTTCTAGTAGTGGAACCTAATAACTCCATTAAGATTAATATAGTGATTGAATCAAGAGATGCCATATTTTATGAAAATAGATTCTTTACTATACCAAAAATTGTTCCAAATCTTGAACCACCTCAACAAATGATAGACCTCACAATATAAAGATAAAGATTCATCTCAAAAGAAAGATGATACAATATCTCAAAAGAGAAATGTCATTGAGGATTCTTCTGAGTAGAAGAAAAGTAAAAGGATTAGAAAAGAAAAATCCTTTGGGCCTAACTTTGTAGTATATTTAGTTGAAGGGACTAGAAACTCACATATGAAACAAACTTATGTTTCACAAGAGATAGTTGAGTCAGATCCTCTCACATATGAGGATGCTATGAAGTCCTAAGATTCTGCATTTTGGAAAGAAGCCATAAATGATGAAATGGATTCCATTATGGGAAATAAGACTTGAAAATTGGTAGACCTACCACCAGGGTCTAAACCTATTGGCTGTAAATGGATCTTCACAAAGAAAAAGAAGATTGATGGATCAATTGATAGATTTAAGGTAAGATTAGTAGCAAAAGGCTATAACCAAAAAGAAGACCTTAATTATTTTGATACCTATGCACCAGTTGCTAGGACTACCACTATTAAAGCATTGGTTGCATTGGCAGCCATTAGTGGCCTTTAGATTCATCAAATGGATGTTAAAATAGCTTTTCTTAATGGAGAGCTTGATGAAGAAATTTACATAGAGCAGCTTGAAGGGTTTGTTGTGCAAGGACAAGAGCAAAAAGTATACGAACTTATCAAGTCTTTATATGGTCTCAAACAAGCACCTAAACAATGGCATGAGAAATTTGACAAGGTAATTGTCTCTAATGGATTCAGAATTCATGAATGTGACAAATGTGTTTATAGCAAATTTTATGAAAATGTGATTATATGTCTTTATGTAGATGACATGTTGATTTTTGGAACTAACTTAGAAAGTATTAAAGCTACCAAATCATTTTTGTCATCTAATTTTGATATAAAAGACATGGGGCTTGCAGATGTGATTTTGAGAATTAAGATAATAAGAAATGCAAATGGTCTTACATTAACTCAATCTCACTACATTGAGAAAACATTGAAGAAATTTAATTATTTTGATTGTAAGCCACTTAGTACACCTTTTGATTCTAACATAAGGCTATTTCCTAATACTGGTAGAGCAATTTCACAATTAGAATATGCTCGAATCATTGGATGTCTTATGTATGCTATGACAACAATTAGACCAGACATAGCCTTTGCTGTTGGAAGATTGAGTAGGTATACTAGTAATCCTAGTCAATTACATTGGCAAGCAATGTATAGACTATTAAACTATTTAAAAGGTACTATGAAATATGGTATACATTACACAAGTGATCCTTCAGTGTTAGAAGGGTTCACTGATGCTAGTTGGATAACTGATCGAGATGATCATACATCCAGAATTAGATGGATATTTACACTTGCAGGAGGAGATATAACTTGTGGATCCAAAAAGCAAACTTGTATAGCAGAGTCTACCATGGCAGCTGAATTTATAGCATTGGCTTCTTGTAGTAAAGAAGCAGAATGGTTAAGGAATCTATTGTTAGAGATTCCTATATGGCCCAAGCCTATGCCACTTGTGTCTATTCATTGTGATAGTGAGGCAACTCTATCAAGGGCCTATAACCACATATATAATGGTAAATCTAGGCACATTGGCTTAAGACATAGTAATTTGAAATAATTGCTCACAGATGGAGTAATTATCATTGATTATGTCAAGTCATGTGAAAACTTGGTGGACCCCTTAACAAAAAGCCTTGCAAGAAATTTAGTTATAAAAACATCAAAGGGGATGAGACTGAAGCCAACCTCAAAAAATAAATCACCAATGATGGAAAACTCAACCCAACACTTGAAACATCAAGATCTCGGGTTCAATGAGCCAAAGTACATCATATGTTTGTGATTGCAAGCACAATAATATATAAAAAGGTGTCATAAAGGTGGATATACTTGGTACACGTAATGAAATGAAGAGTATAAGCTATTTAGCTTTTAATGAACTTATAACAGAATTTTATGTGGGATACTTTAGTTACGTGAGTATCCTTGGTAAGTTTACCTATGTGAGTATCGGAGATGGTGCCGTCTTCTATGTAGCTTTGCTGGCTACTAGAGCATTCATGAAAAACTAGAATATAAGACACAAGGCCTATCCACATGTCAACGAATAAAAGAACACTAGAAATGAAAAAGGGATTATGTGTTAGACATGTTCGGTTAATCAAATAAGGTTGTTGGTTCAAAGGCTTGCCTACCATACAACCTTGGTTAACTTTGATTTATTTTCACTAAGTAAAGGTTCAAGTCCAAAAGACACATTTATTTATGTATAATTCTTCGGAGCATACACGAGATAATTTTTTTTAAATTCCATTTCATTTTGAAAATGGTGGGGGATTGTTGAAGAGAATTTTCAAAATAAATTTAGAGTCCCGCATTAGAAGAGTGAGAAACTTGAAAATGCTTTATAAGGATTTGAAAAAATGTAATAGTAAAACAATAAGAGTGATGGAAGTACCAAATGCACCCATTTATTTTGGGCCTTTGGATCTATAAAGGAACATAATGGTTGATTCACAATCATTGGTTGTGATAAAAAGTCATGATGGTTGATTTATGATTGTTTAAAAATGTTGACCTATGATTGACTAGCGTTGACTGATGATTGACTGGTGGTTGACTCGTGTTGACCGATGGTTGACCACGTTAACCAAGGTTTGATCGAACTTTGACCGGTCAAAAAAGGTGTAATTTGAGCCATACAATGAATGAGATGCAATCTGGACCCTTGATAATAAGACATAACTCTTGGCCAATAAGACATAACTCTTGGCCAAAAAGAGTTGTGTTACTTGAGATGCAATAAGAGTTGTGTTACTTGTGTTACTTGATTGATAATAAGACATAACTCTTGGCCAAAAAGAGTTGTGTTACTTGAGATCTGACCATTAGATCAAGATTTGATGGCTAAAAATGAAGAAATGCAACCTAAGTGAATAGGTGCAAATCATTCTATAAATACTAATAGATCACAAGGCGTTAAATCCATCCAAATCCAAAAGGAAAATAAAAGTTCTCTGCAAAAGCAATTTCCTCTCTATTCAAAATATTTTAAGATTAAAATATTCATACCTTTTAATATATGAAATAGTGTTATAATAACTGCAGTATTAGAATATTATATATATCTTGAGTGCTCTTCAAGTTGAAAGTGTTCTAGATTGTCTTTGTTAGTGCATACCGTAAACAATAAAAGTTTCATTTTATCCTGGAAGCATATTTACTGAACCCTAATGCATTACCGAATTGGTGGGGGCAAATAACGTTTTAAAGAGAGCAATATTATTTCGTGCCTTGAAGCCTTAATTAAATTTTAACAACAAGTTCTATCCAATTTTCTCAACAAAAACTTCATATAAAACGATAGGTATCATTTTTTGTGTAAACTTTGCATATGACCGATGACAGATTTTATGTATCTGCCAAGGCTCAAACCCACGACCCTTTATCATACATTTAAGCCAAAATTGCATTATATATATATATATATATATTATTGAGTCTATAATGAATTCTTGAACGATAAAAATTTAAAAACTAAAATTTACAGTTACATTTTATTCAAATATTTTTTTTTTTAATGATTTTATAAATATAATACTTAAAAGAAATTTGTATAGAGATGAGAGGAGAAAGAACCCTTCACAATACCGTTCTCGACCCTGTGCACAATTACTTGTGGCTGTAAAGAAACGCAACAGTCTACAAGAAGCAGTAGAGGAGAAAGGACCCTTGGAGCCATCAAGATCAATCCACGAATATAGATCACGTGCAATTTTATTAAATGGCATTATTACACTAGTGGGCCAAAAGGGGAGTTACGTCAAACTGCCTGGCCTAGCACATGGAGGATTACAATATCTGATGGTGATGTTTGAATCATTTATATGTAGTTGATAAAACTAATCAGCTACGTAACACCGCTCTAGTTCATTTACTAATTACTAAAATGGATATCTGCCGCATGATAAATAATCTTAATGGATTAAAAGACATTAGCATTAGATCCCCCAGTAAAAAAAAAAAATCAATTTTGAACGGTTCAAAATGATCGAAATTTCATACCGACCGGTATACAATTTAAATTGTATCCAATTATTAAAATTTTAATGTGAAATATTTTGATACAATGTGTATTAATTTTATAATTACATATTTTAAGAATATTATAAATGTTATTTTTTTTTATCAATATTTAAATAATTGGATTGAATTGGATTCAATGAGTGCACCAGGACCAGATGGGTTTACTGGTAAATATTTTCAGCAGTGCTGGGATATTATCAGTACAGATATTGTACGAACGGTACAAGATTATTTTAAAACAGGTCGAATACACCCGGGACTAAACTCCAATTTCTTAATTCTTATACCCAAGCACCAACAAGCAAGCTCTATTGATCAGTATAGGCCTATTGTTTTAGGCAACTTTATGTTCAAGTTAATAACAAAGATTATTGCTGGCAGATTAGGACATCTATGCGCTTGTATTTTATCTCAAAATCAATTTGGATTCATTCCAGGCCGAAACATTGGCGATTGCATAGCGGGTGCTTCTGAATGTTTTAACGCTATGCAGCTTTTCAGCCGACAAGGTAACATCGCTTTGAAAATTGACATTCACAAAGCTTTTGACACATGTTGGGATTTTATTTTAAAAGTGATGAAATGCTTTGGTTTCGACAACATTTTTCTGGGCTAGATTCGAGATATATTTGCATCAGCGAGAATCTCAATTATGGTTAATGGTTCACCTAGGGGCTATTTTTCTTGTTCTAGAGGCGTCCAACAGGGGGATTCTTTGTCCCCATTATTATTTTGCATAACTGAATATTTCCTCAGCAGATACCTTCAAAAATTGGTTGATACAGGGCATTTACTCCCAATCTCTCCACCTAGAGGAACTCGTGCGCCAACACACTTTTTATATGCAGATGATTTTCTTATTTTTGGTTGTGCAAGTGAGACGAACATTCAAGTGCTAACTGAGGCTTTTTCCTTGTATAGTCGCCTTTCGGGTCAAATGGTAAATTTAGAAAAATCTTTTATCTAGTTTGGTAAAGGTGTTATACCGAACAACATTTCATCACTTCGAAATTTATCTGGCATGCGTACTGGAAGATCATCCTTGTCTTACTTGGGCATCAATCTCTTCCAGGGGGCTCCGAAAAAGTGTTGGTTTCAAAGCTTAGCAGATAAAATTCGTGTGAAAATTGAGGCCTAGAATGGGCTGACTATTTCTTTGGCAGGACATCGTTGCTTGATTTCTTCGATCATTCAGGGTACACTTCTTCACTCATTTCAGATATATAAATGGCCAAAATCAGTCCTTAAAGACCTAACAAAAATCATTCGCAATTTCTTTTGGTCGGGAAAGACTGATACAATCAAACAGATACAAGTGGCTTGGAAAGACTATTGCCGTCCAATAGATGAAGGAGGTCTTGGTTTGCGGGATATTCGTCTCCTAAATGAGGCCATGTTAAGAAAGTTCGCATGGAGGGTAAACACAGGGAGCTCTAACACTCTGCTTTACTAGCCGATATCTAACAAAAAATGGCTCTCCACGGAACTATTATATCTGCTCATCAGTTTGGCCTGGTTTGCGACCTCACTATTTAACCCTCTTGGAGGAGTCTAGGTGGTTAGTTGGAAGGAATTCTACAGTTAAGTTTTGGACAGACAATTGGTTAGGTATTCCACTAATTGACAGGATAGATAATCCACCAGTGGACCCTCCGATACATTTACTAGTGAGGGACTACATCCGTGAAGATTGTTGGAATTTGCCGCAATCCTTCAAAGACTCTTATCCAGATATTGCCTCAGAAATTCAGTCAACAGTTGTTGCCATTGGTTCGGACATTAGAGTTTGGACACACTCATTTAAGGGAGATGTTACAACTAGTGAAGCTTATGATTCACTACGTGTGGTTGGGGAACGCAAGATCTGGGGTAAGGCTATCTGGGCTCATTATATACCCCTCTCACGATCTATTTTGCTATGGCGTGCTATTCAGAACAAACTTCCAATGGATTGTCAATTAAAAAGGAGGGGACAATCATTTCCTTCCTGTTGCTCGTTATGTGGATCCAAGGAGGAAACTCTGTCACATCTTTTTTTAAGTTGTCATTTTGCAGGTGCGCTTTGGGACTTCATATGCTTCTTCTTTGGAAAACGACCATCTACAGACTCTTCAATCTTAAACCTGTGGAAGACCGCAATGGCAATGGAATTTGGATCACAACTCGCTAATTTATGGAAAGCAGGAATTGTTTCAGTCATTTGGGTGATTTGGACTACTAGAAATGAGTATCGATTTAACAATAAGAGGACGACGCTGAGTTCGGCTTTTGCCACAATATGGCGTTTTATCCGCGAGGCGAGTCTCTCAAAGAATGGTTGCATGCGAAATACTATGGATGATCTACAGGTACTTAGGCAGTTTTGAATAACAGGCATCCCAAGACGGGCTCCAAGTATAGAGGTTAATTAGAAGGCTCCACCCTCGGGATGGATAAAGGTCAATACAGATGGTGCAGCTTTTGGAGCACCAGGATTATCTGGTTGTGCAGGTATTTTTCGAACTTCCAGATCATTTGTTAAGGGTTGTTTTTGTATTCCGCTTGGAGTATCATATGCTTTTGAAGCAGAACTAGCGACAACCATTTATGCAGTGAAGTATGCATATACATTTCGGTGGAGGCATCTCTGGTTGGAATCAGACTCACGATATGTTGTTACTCTCTTTCAGACTCGGTCTTCTTCGGTTCCTTGGAGATGGCATTCTGCTTGGACTGATTGTTTAGATAAAATTACCCATATGGAGTTTCACTGCTCACATATTTATAGGGAGGGCAATGCTGCAGCTGATAGCTTAGCTTCTAGGGCTCCTAGTTTATGTACAGCGACTTGGTGGTGGAATGTCCCACATTTCGCTAGCTCTTTCATTTATTCAGATGCTAACAACAAACCTAATTACAGGTTTTGTTGAGAATTTTTATTTGTATGCTTAATTTTATTAATATTTAATAATATTAGTGGTTGAGTGGTTTAATGAAGAAGGTGCTAAGGAGGTGCCAACCAAGTTGGGATGTCCCTGTACACCCACTGAAAACTGTTAGCCACAACCTTTTATAAAAAAAAAATAATTGGATTGATAACTATATCACTCAGGTTAGTAGGTCACCAATTTTCAATGTCATTTCAACTCATGATGTTGAAAACATATTATTATCATCCAACAGTCTGGATTTATTGCAATGAAAATATGTTTATAGTATAAATTCCAAAATCTTTGCAATGGGCATTCATGTGATTTGTTTTGTTACTTTTGTCAATTGAGTCACAATGATTGGCTCGTTTTTTCGTTTTTTCTTCGAGCAATCAAACTTGATTGATTAGCTTACCACGATATGAAGTACCGATTAAGTCTAATGTTCTATTTTTTTTCAATGGATACATCCAATCAAGTTGGACAAGTGATAATACAATTAATGGGAGAGAATATATCTGTGATCGTATTTCTACTGAGATCCTGTAAATAAAGTTTATTAGTCTCATATTAAATATTTTATAATTTTTTAAAATAAATACTTTAATTTTATAATTTATATATTAGACAATATTAATCTTATTATTATAAAAATAAATAATTTTAGTCTTATAATTTATTATGTGCACTTCTAATCCATCAAAAATATTAAAATTGAGTACTTATAGTCTTTAACTTTCATAAGTAATAGGTTTATAGGTGTCCAACCTAAAAATTACAAACAGAAGTGCACCTTTGTACATAATAATAAGGTAACTGTGACATTTTTCAAAAAGTATAAAACTTTTAGTACCAATGCAATAATTACGAGACTAAATTACATAAATTAAATAATTACAAAACTTTTGGTTATCAGTTTCCAAAAAAAATATGTCAATATTTGTAATAAATTTTTTTAATTTTGTAATTTATGAACATTTTTAATTTGGTGCCCCCAATAATAACATGTAATTTATACATAATTGAATTAATCATAATATAATATATTAATTTATATATATATTGTACATATTTAATTTATGTAAATTATGTACAGTGCATATATATATTAAGTTTAATTGCATAATATAACTTTTTTTATTAATAGAGTTTTATTTTTCATCTTTTTCAAAAAAAAAAATATGTTTTTTTTTTACAACGTAAATAAACATAAGTATTTAAACATTGTAAAAAAAATTAACATATGTTTCTTTTATTGATAGAGTTCAAAGTAAAAATAGTTAAATAATTAAATTATTTATGTACTTAAAGATATATATTATATATAATTGACATACTATTTTATAATTATATATATATATATATTATGCACGTTCAGGGGCGGAGCTACTCAGGGGCTGGGGGGGCTGAAGCCCCGGCCAAATTTTCTGGAATTTACGTCACCTTGTCCTGCGTCCACTGCTCCAGCAATGGCGGTAGATCCATGTACCACGGCGTGTTCATTAGAAAGTACGACTTTTTCGTGAGCTCTTGCTGTCACTTCCATTTTGTAGAGTTTTCTAGTGGATATTCGAAGCAAAAACACGTACTTTGACTCTCATTGATGTATTTGTTAATTGCGATCAACATATAGTGACCAAAAAATGCTGGGTAGAGAAGGAAAAAGAAGAAGAATTCTAATTTCCTGCTGTTCTATTCCCTTGCCTTGGGTAATAAAGTAACAATGTTTCACTTAAGTTGGCGCTAGATTGAGTGAATTTCGATCCGTTCTTATGGGAGGCCCAAACTTGTTGCGTTCTTTACCAAAAATCCTATATGGCAAAATTAAAAGGAAAAAAGAGCTAAAAATACCCTATAATTACCATTGCAGAGTCACAACCCATGAAAGCCTCCATTGCTTCAGCCCCCCCAGAATAAATTCCTGGCTCCGCCCCTGTGCACGTTGTCTAGAGTCCAAACTCAACATTTAGATTTGAAAAATACTTTTTATCATAATTGAGATACAAACTCAATATAATTGTAAAAATATATTCGACTTTTTATTTTTTAGTGAGCCTCAATTCTTTAATTTTGTCTATAAAAAAATCAAAATTTACTCAAATAAAAAATTGATAAGTTAATTGTGATACATATCTCAATTATGATAAATGACATTACTCTTTTCATTTTGTCTTGTACTATCTTAATATCTTGGATTTTTATTTTATATATTTTACTAAAATTAAATTGTGATATTTTAATCATCCTTTCGGAACGGAGGAAAAAATGCGTAGAAAATGACTATATGGTAAAAACCTTCGGTATCCCGTTGCTTTTAGTAGCAGAGGTATGCAAAGTTAGATTGATTTGTTTTTAATCAAAAATTCAAATTAATTCAATTTAATCGATTTTTAAAATTATAAAACTAAATTAAATCATAAAAATATGAAAATTAATCTAAATTAAACCAAAAAAATTTGGATTGGTTTGGATTAATTGTATTATTTTCTGAAATTTTTATTTTTATATGTAGATTGTATCTATAAATTTTTATTTCTTGAAAATAAATTTAATTCCATAAACTTTAAACTTTATAATTTGCTAATATATATATATATATATATATGATCAGGAAATATAATTTATTATACAAGTTTTTACACTATTAGTTTTTGAAGGTTGAGATTTAAGACAATAGATTATCCTATTTTTTCTCTTACTCTTTTTAAATCTCAACCATTAATATATGGTGATGTAAAAAATTAAGTAATAAATAGAGAGCTATTGATTCTATCCCTATATATTTACAAGTAAAAAACACGTGCTTTGTACATGAATTATTTTATTTATTTTAATTTTTTTCTTTAGTTAATTTCTACAGCATATTTGAAATAAATATAAAATTAATTTTCTTATATTTTCAAATTAATTGTGAAAATAAAATAATATTTAAAGTTTTTATTGGATATGATAATTATCATATTATTAGAGTTTTTATTAAATGCAATATTTATTATATTATCATGTATATAATTCTTATTTAAATGTAATTTTTATTTCAATATTATATTTAAAGTCCATATTTAATGTGATATTATATCATAAAAAGATAATTAATGTCAATAGCTTAAAATATAAGGATAATTTTGTTCAAAAAATTATAAAATTTGATTCTTACTTTTATATATATATATATATATATCTTATTGTTATGATTATTATTATTATTATATTTGCTTATGTATCATTTATTATTTTAGACAATTTTAACCTTCTTATTTTTTATTTTGGACAATTAATTATTAATAAAAAAAAATCTGTAAATTTATTGGACTTCATATTACGAAACCATTATTATTAATAATAATAATGACTAATGATCTAAAAGCACAAAAGTTATGTTTATAATAACAATTTCCTTATTATTTTTTTTTTTCCTAAGATCTCATAAAAATTAGCATGAGATAAAAATAATTTAAATAATTAGAAAGTTATCATTAACCAAAAACAATCATTAAATAATTAAAAATCTCAATACTAAATAGTTAAATTATTCAACCAAATAAAATTTTAGGAGAGTGAACATATATTATCATCTTGAAAGAAATATATCCGTGTTGAGTTTCATAATAATTAGAGATGCTTCTTAGTTTTTTTTTTTTTTGTAAGATTGCAATTCATTTGAATACATGTTAATGTATTCTCGTATACTTAATATTTTAAAATTTAAATTATTATTTATATTTGAAAAATTATTTAGATCCATAAGAATATATTTTTAAGAAAATATTAATTTTTTAGAATTAATGTAATTTTTTTGAAATTTTTGTAATTTTGATTCTATCCTAATATAAATATACATTGGCTTATATTAAAATTGATTGATATATATTTTTTTGTTCTTTGTACAAATTTTGGTAAATTTCTATTTATAATTGAAAATTAAAAACACAAAGCACCTGATTTGAGTAAACTTTTGGGCCACACAATTGAAGATTTGCACCACATGTATACCCACATAAATAGAGCATTTTTGCTATATAAATTTATCTTTCATAAGAAATTAAATTTTATATAAAATATTTCATGCATTATTGATTTTTTTATATGGAATAAATACAAAACACTACATTTTTTTTTATCATTCACCTCGTTATAATTTTAATCGTGTAAATATACGATTTTAAAGTCATTGCGAAGTAGAATTCAAATCAATCACAACCATATACTTATATAGATCCTCATTTAAAATAATACCTCAAAATGATATTTAGTTATAGGTCAAAAACCTTACTTTTCCAACATTTTCATATATATATATATATATATATATATATATATATATAATTTAGCATTAATAAAACAAAAAAAAAAAAAAACAAGAGAAAGAAATTTATTTATTTTCAAGTTAGATGTTTCGGTCCTTTTGGCATTTAACAAGTTTTTTTTCGAATGAAGCATTATTTTTTTCATGTTCTACAAAATTGTTTTTTTTTTTCTTTTTCTTTTTCCAATAGATATATTTTAATTCTATTTTGAAATCATTCATTTTAGTTCTTAGCTTTTTTATTTTGAATTTAAGCTAAAGTTGATTAGATAAAATAGGTAATATTGATCGAAAGAAAAACTCTATTTTTCTTGATTATGTACGATCCTAACCTTATGTTGTATTTAATGTATGATTGTTTTATTACTCTCTTTTCAATAAATGTGCATTAAAAATGGTGTGTGACTCAGTCAGGATCATCCTAACTTAGGATATATTACAAAATTCTAATTAAAATAAAGTTAATTCGATGAGAGAAAAAAAAGTATATAACTTGTAGATTTACTTCTATTTGAAAAAGGAGTGAATCTATTTGTCTTCAATGGGGCACGAAACCTATCAATGGGATAGTTTTATATTGATTTCAATATTAAATGACGTGGGACTTACAAGTATTTATGTAGCATGTAGTATATTTATTAGTAAGAATACAATGTAAATGTAATTATAATGAAGATGTATAGAATACATATCCTGGTTGTAAATGTAGTGCCCTCACATTCAAGACACATTCTCCTAAATGTGGTTCAATTTCCCTCCCCATAATTTAGGAACCATCACAATGTATGGTTCATTACATCAAACGGTTAAGTATATATATATATAATTTTAGAATTGAAAATTCAAACAAATAATTATTTTTTATTTTTCTCACATTCTAAAAATAAAAACATATTACTTTTAATTTGAAATGAAAGAATAGTGAAGATATATAATTTTAGAATTAAAAATTCAGACAAATTAAATTAAATTTTTAGCTATACAATTTTTGTTTTGCATAATATAATTTAATTTTACAACTAAATACATGGCTATACATAAATTATATAATCAATATATTTAATATTGTGTAACACATATGTTGTTAATGTATTAAGGTTGTTCAAGTGGCATCCCTAACGAGGGTTCAGAGTAATTTTGGTCATCGAGCTCATTTAGTCTTATAATTTTAAAATATTGTTAATAAAGTCAACATTTTCTAAAATTAAAATTTTTTCTAGTTGTAATATTGGATTTATATATTTTATTAACAAAAAATAAAGACAAATGCTATCCCCTTTTCTGCCACCAACTCTCACCACCCTTCTCACTAGCACCAACCCCTGTCAATCTGTCATCGACATCAACAACTGATATAGGGCTCGTGATTTAGAGGATTTTTCTGATTTGATTAAGGAGTTGGATAACAGTGGATTTTGGGGTAGGATGATCGTTTGTCGGTGTTTAACATGGTGAGTGGATTTTGGGGTAGGATGATTGTTTGCCAGTGTTGATAACATGGTGACAGTAGCTGGAGGGACGATGGGGGCTGGTGGAAGGGAACAACAAGAGTTATTTATTTATTTTTTTTTACTTTTTAATTTTTATTAATAAAAATATATTAATTTCATTTTATTCCTAAGAAAACCAATTTATTTTTTGAAAATTTGGATTTAATTGATCATAATTTTAAATTATATGCCTAAATAAGCTCGCCTTAATAATTATAGGTTATAAACATTAATTACCTTTAATTTTTTTTATTTATAAAAAAAATATTTTATTAATATTCAAATCTGAAAAATACAATTAGAACATCATTTAAACAAATAAATTTTACTAATACATATTCAAGTACTAAATGACAAACCACACACAAGGAGAGAAAAAATGAGCTTCTTCTTCTTGCTCAGAAGTTTGCATATCTACTATCCAAAATGGTTGCTTAAAGCTTTATATTTCACTTCGTGTTAAGTCTTTGTTGCTTGTCAAATCCTTACAGATATAAAATTTGTAGAAACATGCATACACTTTATTGAAGAAAAACTTCATACCAAATAAAAGTAGATATAAAGACACACTAAATCTGACCTTCATAAAGTTAGATTTTACAGGAAAAAAAAAAAGATTATTTATAAAACAAACTCCCACAAATAGAGAGAAACTGAAAAGAAAATAATAAAAAAAATTATTTATTGGAGAGAGAAACACCCTTAGGAGAGCACCCTCCCAAGTGGTAGAGGAGCAGAAGCAGAATAAAAAAAAAAAAAAAGCAAGGACACAGAATGACAGAAGAGAGAAGAGGGAGAGAGGCGATAGACCGATCAATTACTTTTAGTTAGTCCTAAACGATTCATTGCCCTTTTTTTTACGGTCATCAATTAGATGTTAGTTTTATTTGAGAGAGGCCAAAAGAATTCAATCATATGATTTTATATGTATTGGATACATCTTAAATAATTATCGGACACGATTCTGGTTAAAAGCTAGGTGGTTGACCCAATGATTGGTCATTTATCATAATCTTTCTATATTTTGTATTTATTTTCCTCGTGGAAGATTTAAACAAGGAAATTAGAGTAACTATTCTTCAATTAGTTTATATAACCTAATGATTTATCAGTTACTAACTTAATATGATGGTCCAAAACATAGTGAAGAGGAAATATTGAAAGATTTAAAGTTATATATGCTCTCTCTCCTTTTTATCTCACACCATCCCTCGATATTACTTAAGAAACAACCAATAATTTATCGTTCTCATATTCCTTGTTATAGAATTAACTCAACACACATTATCTGGATTTATAAAATATAATAAAAGAAAGGGACATCGTGACTAAAATAATAAGGTAGGCGTCTCATTGTAAATTTTCCATAGAATAAAACAGTATCTGAGAATTCTGCTCCTGTAAAACAGCATAAAATGAGGTGTCAAAGTGTATATTTTAATGGAATCAGAGACTAATATAGCATGTATTTCGTAAAAATTGTCGAATGAACAAAAATGGCAAGCTTTTGGTTTAAAATGGTGAGTTATAATTTCTATGTTCATACTAACTTTACTAAAATATCATTTCTTTAGTTGTGTTTGTTTCAAAGGTTTGTAAGATTTACAAACTTTTTTAGACATTTTGAAAGGTTTATAGAATGATTTTTTTTAAAATACTTTTTGAGTTAAATTATATCTTATCTTAAATATTGTCTATAGTCCTCTTATTTTATCCAAGGTTATGGCTATGATATCAAATGTAGAGCTGAATTGAATTTTTGAAAGTTTCAGTTAATTTTTATCTTCCTATATGTTCTATAAATAAGTAAAACTCGAAAATTAGGTTATCAAATTTTATGTCATTTACTATAACATATTTCTGATACTAAAAATATAAGCAGTGTAAAAATCTAAAATAATATTAAATCTTTTGAAGTTTTCTAAACAGGTTTTATAATATTCACCATCAAAATATTGTTCTAAATTTTCTTTTAAAAAATTCTATATTAGTCATGATTTTGTTTTATTTCTTATATGAATTTATAAATGAGCTACGAACAAATATTCAAACGTTCAAGATCCTTAATTAACTTTAGTTTATGACTACCATACTTGAATTTAATGGGTCCACCATCATCTTCCTTTTCTCTGTTCGTCTTCTTTTGCAACACCTGGTATGCCTTAGCTTGGTTCAATCCTTAATACCCATATAGTTATGGAAAAGCCTTTGCATCCGTATATATTATGTTACTCAAAATTTAAGTTACAAAGAAATAAGAAAAGAGTGACTACACTCCATTTTATTCATAATATGATAATTATTACAACTTAAGGCTAACTAAGAATCTTGAAGGATTCTTAGTTACTCATTTCTTGAATATACATAATTTCTAAATAATACATAGAACTAGAATAATTTTTTTTTCAGAGTTTTCCTAAGGTGTTTTAGAGAGTGAGAGAGATCTGTAGAGTAAGATGTGTGTTGAGATAAGAGATAAAAGTTTCTTTTATAGACGAATGAATCTCTTTTATAAAAATAATTAACCTAATGTTCCTTGGCATATGCTGCCGACAAGATGTGGGTCCTATGTCTTTACCTTTCTTTGTCTTCTTTCCTACCGACAGTCTCTGTTTAACTTTCTTTGTCGTTTATTGCCGACACTTTTGATGATGTAGATGATGATGTATCTTCATCTTCTTGATCTCTCATATAGTAAATGCACTTGTGATCTTGGGTCACTTTCTTGGCATAGTAGCATAATACTTTTCTTGTTTCTTGGCAAACTTTTAAGTTGCTATTGTTGAAATTTGCTTCAAATTTGGTGATTTTTTCTCCATATTCTTTTGCGAGAGCCATATTGCTGTGAGTGATAATGATGACCTTGTTTGTTGAATAATTTGGTTTAATTTCAGTAAAATTATCAATTATTCTGATTTCATAATAGGTTTACCTTAGCATTTATCCTCTTAACATACATAGTTCTTCCCTATTGAATTTCTTTTTTGGTAGTGCCCTTGGCTTGGGAACTTTTCTATTGGAGTTGGTAATGCCTATTTTGATAAAATGATAAGGACTGATACTACTTTCGTCGTTCCAATCCATCAATGAACTAAAAATATAAGATAAATAAGTTTATCCCTAGTTCTAATCTTTTTCCTAAAATTTTTAATGGCTTTCTTAAAATTTTCAAGAAAATAATTTAATTCACTTAAATTAATCCTACATGATATGCTCTGTATACAAAGATTGTATCTGCTTCTTCCAAAAATATTGAATTTACTTCCAGCTAGATAATCATTTTCTATTGTATAGAATTTCATATCTTCTATGTGTTATTGGGTAGATTTTATAGCCAAGTTGTATAGGCTTAACCATTGAGTTTTGCTGAGATTTTCATATTAATCTTTTTCTTTTTTAATTTCTGAAATTTGTTTGGGGGATGTTTCTCTGAATAAAACTGGTGACCTTGCTACATTTCCTAAGGTTTTTAACCTGCTGGTTGTTGTTGTAATGCAGTCAAATAATTTTTTACACCTTCCTCTGGATTTATCAGTTTTGGTGTCTTGTAGTTAGCATAGCTTCCTTAAATTTTTATTCTGTTGGTGAAGGTTCTGTGAGTTACTCCACTAAATCCAAGAAGAGCTTTACTTGCATCTATCAAATTACTGAAAATTCTAAGTTTTGGATCATTGTAAACTACATAAATCTTCTTTTGCTCTACTTTTTCAGCTTCATCAGTCCAATTAAGTTTTCCTTTTCCTTTATCAAAAGTTTTTCCTTCTTTTGAATTGTTAGGTTCTTCCATTTTGATCTGAAATTTTACCTCAGAATTTTTTTTTTAAATTTTTAGTTTCCGAGAATTGTTTTGAATAATTAAGTTCTTTCTCTTATATTACTTGTATCCATGAGAGATTTTTCAAGATATAAAAGTTCAAGTTGTTCCTAAGGATTTTTATCTCATTTTCTTTTATCTTTATCTTTAAATCAATCTGTTCCATTCTTGCAATTATGAAAATAGTTAATGGTACTAACTCTCTATTTAAAGCATCTACTAAACTATTTTTAGTTCCTACCAAATATTCTACATCAAATTTATAATAATTGAACCATTGTTGCCATATGATGAGTCTTCTTTGCTAATAGTCTTCTACAATATTAGTTCTTAAAAAATATCCCAAATTTTTATTATCAGTTCTAATTATAAATCTTGAACTTATAACATATATTGCTAACTTTTTAATAGCCTTTTTTTATAGCTAAATATTCTTTTTTATTACTATGATAATTTAAATCAGGTCCTTGAAAAGATCCTAAAGTAAATCTATAAAGATATTTATCTTTGTCATCAACTCTTATTTTTAATACCACTCCCCAATATTAATACGAAACATTTATTTTTATTATCATTTTATCATCTGATCCTGGATGATATAAGGTTGGTAAATCTTTTAACTGTGCTTTAACTTTTTTCATATATTTAGTGTCTTGGTCAGTCTATTGCTAAACATAATCTTTTTTAAGTTTTATTTTTAATAATTTTCTTATTTATGCTAACTTTTTTATATAAGCTTCTGCATATATTAAACATCTTAAAAATCTTTATAGTTAATTTTTATGTTTAATTGTACTAGGAAAAATTTGTATATTGTTTAAAATATGAGGTTGTAGATGATGTTTTTCATCTTCAATTTCCAATCCTAATTATTTTATTTTTTGTTGAACTATTATTGCTTTCTTTTCAGATAATACTATCCCTAATTTCTTACATTCTTGTAAAATATTAACAATGTCTAAATAAAGCCTTTGTAAATTATCACTAAATACCATTATATCATCTATATAAACACAACAAAAATTATGAAATTTTTTAAATACATTATCCATATATCTTTGAAAAATTTCTAATGTTTGTTTTAAACCAAATGGAACCACCATCTATTGAAATTGTCTTTGTAGATAACTGAAAGCTGTTACTTTTTGTGATTCTTTAACAAGTCTTATTTGTCAAAATCTACTTTTATAATCAAAACTTGAAAAATATATTTTTTTTCCTTTAATAAGTGATAAAAGTTCTTTTTTTTGGAATAAAATAACCATCATCAATGGTTTTTTATTTAAAGCTTTAAAATTTATAATCATTCTTATTTTTGCTCTACATTTTTCAACTACTTTTTCTACTAAAAAAGCTAGACTCGAATGGGATGAATTACTGGGAATAATTACCTTTAATTCCAAAAGTTTTTAAATTTATTTTTGAAATTCTTCTCTATCTTCTGAGATATAAATCATATATTTTACTCTGATGACTTTTAAGGGTCTTTTAATTTTATAGTTGTCATTTCATTTGATTTATTAATATTTGGATCTAAAGGATTTTTTAAACATACTTTTCTTAATAATGTTCTCACTCCTATTAGGGCTTTATCTTCTTGAATTTCATTTAGGAAGGAGTTTTAGTTAACTTCTATGATTAAAGAAATATTTTCTAAATATGATTTTTGTTGTTTTATATTTCCATCACGTTTTCTCATTTTATGTTATGACATAAAAGTGGGTGATGAAATAGTTAAAGCTTTTCTTATTTTTAATACATATATAGTTTCACCTTCTAGGATTGTTAAACTTATTCTGGCTAAGTATTGAGTAAAAGGTTGATATAGATCTAAAAAGTTATTTTTCAATAAAATGTCAACTCCAGTTTCTTGTTGATATATTATGGGTATATGAAATATTTATCCTCCTATCAATATATTCATATCTTTTAAGTCTTTATTAAGATTTATTGTAATATTATTTGTTATACTAACTATTAGTTCTTTTGGTGACTGTTTCTAAAGTTCTTTTGGAAAAACATATTTACTAGCTATATACATACTTGTAACTGTGTCAATATATGCATGTAAATGATAATTATTATATCCCTTAAATTTAATCATATTTTTATATAGGTGTTGTTTGGATTTGTTATACTTAATAACTCATCCATTATTCAAAATTAAATTCTGAATCAAAGTCAAATGTTTTTGAATTTATTATTTCTTCTTCAGTTTCTTCTAATAGATAAATATTACACGTATCATCTATATCATATTCTTCTGTAGGTTCAAATTTCATTCTAAAAGCTTCTTCTAAAATTTTTACTTTTTGTGAAAATTTCCTTTTAAATTCTCTTTTATGTTGAAATCTATTAGGACATTCGTTTGCGTAATGACTTTCCTCATTACATATCTAACATCTAAATTTTTTTTGATGGACAATAATTTTTCTTTTATGATATATTAAATTTTATTTTTCTAAAATACATTTGTTTATAAGGTTCTCTATTATACCTTCTTTTATATTTAAATTTTTTTTTCTAAATTTATATCTTTTGAATATTTTATATTTTTTTATGTTTCTTATATTTATTATAAGGTTTTATATTGCATCCATTTTTTTTGGCATTCTAAAATCTTTTGTATCACAACAAATTATATTATTTTCTCTTACTTGTTTATATTCTTTTTTTCTTGACATTTTAGAATTATCCAATTTTAAGGATTCTTATAATGTATCAGGAATATTTTCTATAATATTATTTCATCATTTTGTCATTGTTTTATATAATGTTCAAGCTAATTTTTGAAAAAATATTTCCTTATAAGTTTCTTGCATAGAGAGTGGTATTTTGTGATAATACATTTCATATTCACATATAAATGAATCTATATAACACATATCACATATCTCAATATTAGCTAAATGTCTTTTGGCTTCATTGATTTCATTTTCATTAGATTTATTGATACATCTACCTTTATCTTCTCCAATGAATTCTTTATATATTTCATTTATCACAATTTCTAAATATTCTCAACCTATAGATGCATTTCCTGTCATTAGAAAGTATTTTTGTTATGTTAAATTTATAAACTAAATTTTTACATTTTCTGTCATTTTGTGAGCTACTAATACTCTACAAGTGGAAAAGTTTGTTTGTGTGATCGTAGAAGTTTGTATAATTACATTCATTCCACTAGTCCATTCATCTAAGACTTTTATTATATCCCTTATACAACCTAGATCTAAAATATCATATTTATAGCTTTCATGAGGTCTAAATTCTAGTGGAATACTACTCATAGTTCTCTAATGTAAACTTTCTTCTATTTTGGTTGGATGCCTTCTTCTATTTAAACGTTCAGGTTCTTTTTATCCTTGTCTATATCTTTCACCTCTATAAGAGTTAGATGTTTCTCCTCTTTCTAGGTCCGGTAGATTTGGTCTTCTTGGGATTGTTAATACTTTGTTTCATATATATTTTTAAATTTATGTTTTTTTCTTCAAATTCACTTTCACTAATTATTGTCATATCATTTTCTTCTCTATTTGTACAAATTTTTTTTTTCATAATGCTTTTCTAATTCTTTATTTGTTAAAGTTAAAAAACTGATCAATTTTCTTATATCCATATTTTTAAGGTTCATGAATTGTTCTTATAATTCTCTTCTATATTCCATTATATTGGGATTATATTTTTGTCTTTGGATCTTTTTCATCTTTTTATTTGTCATTTTTGAGTATCAATGCATCAGTTATTCTAGAGAGTTCTTTTAATAAAAGTACTTATTCTATTGCACCTTTTGATTTAGTTCATTTTAATGATGGAGATCTTTTCCTGTTGTTTCAAAAAGAGAGTCTCGATATTATGTCTCTTTTATTGATGATTACACCCGTTTTTGTTAAGTATATCTTATAAAATGTTATAAGTAATAACTTTAGAACTCTAGTAAGAACATAATATTCTGCTGTTATTAAGTATTTGAGATGCAATCTAGGTTGTAAATATACTTCCAACAAATTTTGTGATTTGTTTGCTTTAGATTGAACTATTCACTAAACTTTTTGTACTGACACTCCTGAGCAAAATGGTGTTACTAAAAGGAAACATAGACACATTATTGAAATTGCTCGTTCTCTTTTGTTGTCATCTTTAGTTCCTAGTGAGTTTTTGGGAGAAGCAACTCTTACTGTGGTCAACTTAATCAATAAGACCCCATCATCTATCACTTCAGGTTTGTCTCATTTTGAAAAACTATATGGACATAGTCCTGACTATTCCTTCTTGAGAAAATTTGGTTCTACTTGTTTTGTCATTCTTCCTTATGTAGAACGTACCAAATTATCGTCACGCTATGCCATTTGTGTTTTTCTTGATTATGGTGAAGGGCAAAAGGGATATCATTATTTTGATCCATTTTTACAAAAACTGTATGTATCTCATCATGTTATCTTTCTTGAGTATATGCCTTTCTTTTTTATTTCTATTACTGTTCATGATTTGACCAAATCAGATCTTATTCATATTGATCATTTTTCTGACCATATCGATGATTCTTATCAACAAGTTCCTCTAACTACAGATTCTGCAGATACTAGTACACCGCAGCTTGACACTTTTGATGCTTCCCCTCCTCTTACAGTTGCCCCAGCTCTTCTTGGGATTATGGATCCTCCTCGCTATCTTCAGTGCACTCGTAAGTCTACTAAACTACTAGATTTTGTTTACTCTTCCTATTCCACTTCTTTTACTTCATTTTTAGCATCTATTCATTGTATCTCTTAGCCATTATCTTATAAAGAGGCAGTCCTTGATCCACTTTAGCAACAATCTATGGTTGAGGAACTTACTGCTCTGCATCAAACAAACACTAGGTCTTGGTACCTTTACTGCCAAGTAAACGAGTTAGGGGTTTATTGAAAGGTACAAGTTCAGAGTAGTTGCAAAGGGATACTTTCAAATGAGTGGTATTGATTATGAAGACACTTTTGCCCCTATTGTAAAAATGACTACAATTTGTATACTTATTGCAGTTGTATCTGCTCATGGGTGGTCTGCATGAAGAAGTTTACATGGTTCTCTCGCCTGGTATCCCACATAATCATGGAGAAGTTTGTAAGTTTTGAAAAGCTTTATATGGTTTAAAATAAGCACCTCGAGCATGATTTGAGAAATTCTCTACTGTTATTGCCTCTTGTATTTTCTTCTAATGATCATGACTTTGCTCTCTTTGTTAAGCATACTACTACAGGTCGTATTTTGCTCTCTTTATATGTTGATGATATAATTATTACTGGTGATGATGTTGATGGGATTACATTGCTAAAATTTGAATTAGTCCTCAATTTAAAATGAAAGATTTGGATTTTCTACGGTATTTTTTGGGTATTGACATTGCATTCTCTCCAAAAGGTTATATTTTCTCTCAATCTAAGTATACTGCTGACATTCTTGAGCAGGCTCGCCTTACTGATACTAAAATTGTTGATATCCCTTATGAGCACAATATTCAGTATTCTCCTTCTAATGGCAATCCTTTGTAAGATCCTACCTTATATCGAACTATTGTTAGCAGCTTGGTCTACCTTATTATTACTCATCTAGACATTGCTTATACTATTCATATTGTTAGTCAGTTTGTAGCTTCTCCTACTACTATTCATTGGACAGCCGTTCTATGTATTTTGCGATATCTTCGGGGAACTATTTTTCAGAGTCTCTTATTTCCATCCACCTCTTTTTTATAGCTACATGTATACTCTAATGCTGATTATGGTCGTGATCCCACAGATTGCAAATCCATCACTAGTTTTTGTATTTTTTTGCGTGATTATCTTATTTCTTGGAAGAGCAAGAAGCAAATTGTTGTTTTACAATCTTCTATTGAGGTAGAGTATCGTGCTGTGGCATCTACTACTAAAGAGATTGTTTGGTTACGTTAGCTACTTGTAGATATGGGTGTTTTTCTTTCTCCTCCCACCCCTATGTATTGTGATAACCAGAGTGCTATCTAGATTGCTCACAACCCAGTTTTTCATGAACGCACCAAACATGTCGAGATCGATTGTCATTTTACTCGTCTTCATCTAAAGCAAGGCACCAATGTCTTGCCTTTTGTTCCTTCTTCTTTGCAGATTGTAGACTTATTTTCCAAGTCACTTACTATTTCACGCTTTCGTTTTCTAGTTGGCAAACTCTCGATGCTTCTTGTAGCCGCATCGTGAGTTTGAGGAGAAATATTAGAGTAATTAATATTTTATTATAAGGTTATTTTAATATCTTTTTTTTTCTTATTTATTTTGCCTTTAAAAAGTTTAGCTTGTAACATTTACAAACACTTTTGCATTAAATCCTAGCCTCCTCTTTTCCTCTCCCTTCTCTCTTCTTTTGTATCTCTCTTAAATGTTAGTTTTAAATAATTATCAAGTGCCACTCAAAATTGTTAAGAGCAAATCAAAAGTGTCCTACATTGATTAAAAAATAATAATATTAAAGATTTGTAAGTAGTATGAGTCATACATTACTTTAGGTTAACATTTTGGGATTATGCTACCCATGTTTTTATAGAGTCTAACAAAAATCAAGTATCAAAATTGCTGAGCAATTCCAATAAGCCAATTTTCTAACAGGTAGCATGATAGTCTGGTTACCTTACTACAAATTACTACACATTAGTTACTTTTCTATTGCATTTAAGATACTTTAATCATTTTTTTACCAATTGTGAGTTTTTTTATTTTATTTTATCACTTTACTCAATCAAATAGCAAACAATTGTAGTAAGAAAGACTCTCAACCAATCAAAAAGTCAAGAAAAAAAAAAAACTGTATATGTTGATGGTCAACAATAGCTTGAAGCTTTTGACATTAAACAAAAATGGCTTGAACCTCATTGGACCATCACTTTATGGTCAAGGTACTCTTGCAAACACAATGGAGAAAGTTAAAAACTTAAAACAAATTAAGAAAAGTGCAAGTTTACAGACCTGTAGGTAATTCAGTTTGAATCCAGCAGCAATTGAACCCAGAAGCTTCTTGTTGATAAGCAATGGCTTGAACTCCAAGACTGCATATTTAGCTACCAGATTGAGTCCTAGAACAAACATATTTACACGTAAAAAAAAAAAAAAAGAAACGAATATCCCCAACCAAACTAAATAATACAAGCAGGTGTTTTACAAAACTGCTGCCAACATGCAGGCAATGTTATTTACACGAAGTGTCTGACTCCTCTGTACAAGACAAATTACTGCTATCAATACAAGCTCTGTTTAGTTTATAACAAAAAGAAAGACAATCTAAAAGCATCTATGTACAATCCCTCTTTGCTTGCAGGTAAAATTTACTCTTAACAACTCAAACAACTTCAACTGCCCAGAAAAAATTAAGTGTTAAACAGGCTGAGTATAGACATATAAAGATGATCCAGATTATCAAAGGTTCCCATTTCAACATCCTATGTCCATCCAGCAACCAAACAATCTAAACAGAGAATGAATACCAAACCGAAATTTGCAAATGGAGCTATACATAGTCATTGTGAAGCAGGATTTGAAACTGATGGAATCAAATACAACGCAGTAAGCAGAAGTTGAGTGGCCGAGTGGGAGATATAGATAAGAACTGCAGGTATATGTATCATACATGATGGCATTATAGCTAATAATCCTTTAAGCTACTATATCTTAGAATATAACATAATTAGTAAATCAGCATAAATCATTGCCTCTTGAAGTCATCATATTCTCTGTCCTGTATCAAATTTTTTATCATGTTAGCCAAAGGAAGAGTTCCTTTTGCCATGATCTCTAGCCTACAACTGTTGCTAGCATGAGAGAACAACGAAACCCCAAAAAATAGTAGCTCAGGGAGAAAAAGCCGAGATGACAGAAACCCATGCCAATAATTTGGTTCAAGGTCGAAAAATGCATCAAAAAATTTCCTTGTTCCTGTCAAATCAAGCTTAAGTAGAATATCCATACCAAAATAGAAGAACTCCCTTTTTCTCCTCCGCTCTATAGGCCACACATTCTTCCAAACTTTGCAGAAAGTTCATTTCCTTGTAGGACACCATCGTAGCCTAGATACTGAACTATGGAATCAACAACAATAGGAGCTGCTGCCAAAGTTCTTGCTACCATATACCCAGTTGAAGGGTGCACCATACCCGCTGTACCACCAATCCCAACAACTCTTTGAGGGAATACTGGAAGGGGGCCATTTTGGACGTTCTCCTTCTTCTGTTATAGTAGTTACCTTCCCCACTTTCTGTTAGTTAGTTTGTTATAAGGTTTGTACACATGGCAGCTTATCATAGGCTCTCAAGATTCACTAATGTATATATATAAGCTGTCATGTACGTCTAGTAAGTGTGTGATAATTTTCATATATTCACTCAGACTTTATTTGGTTAATTGAAATACAAGTTCTTGAGTTTTTCCCGCCTTATCTCTGCTCTTTCTGTTATGCTCTAGCTTGAAGTCTTGAATGGTATCAGAGCCTGTCATCTAAGATTCATAATGAATGCGAAGGGTGCTAATGGTGTTACAAACCAATCCTACAGAGATGCTGCTTCATTATCTCCTCTTAATTCTCCTGGTGCTGGTGTCGCACCACCTTACGCTTCTCTGGAAACACTGCAACAATCAGTCAAGTTGATATGTTGGCTCAAAATCTTTCTTCGTCTCCTCCAGTGAATGTCTGTTTATCTGTGAAGTTGGAAGAAAATAATTACATGATTTGGAAAGACCAATTGCTCACATATATTACAGCGTATGGACTTGAGGGAATTGTTGATGGCTCTTTGAATGTTCCTTCTCGTTTTCTTGAGAATTCCTCCACTCCTAATGCCTCTTTCTTGAACTGGAACAGATTGAACTCCATTGTTAAAGGCTGGATTTATGGTTCAGTTTCAACCAGTGTACTAGGCTATCTAACTAGTGGCATGACTGCTAGAGAGCAATGGTTGGCTCTTGAAGACGCATACTCAGCAAATATTCAGTCCAAAGTTATGGATTTTAGACAACAGTTGCAAAGCTTGAACAAAGAAGGTCTATCAGCTTCCCAATATTTTATCAAAGCCAAAACTATTTCAGGTCATTTAGCAGCAGTTGGAGAACCAGTTCAAGAAAAGGATCTGTTGCTATATATTCTGACTGGTTTGGGTCCTCGATATAACAATTTCATCTCCAATATTCAAATGCGTGAAGTTATGCCTTCTATCAATTCTGTTCATAACTATCTAGAAGGTTATGACAGAATGCTTGAGAAGGAGGATCTTGTATCACATGGAACCTTTCAAGCTAATGTTGCTCGTTTTGTGTCAAGGAGTCATAATCAGAATAATGGTGGTAGAATGTATGGTCAAAAGAATGGTGATGGATCAAAATACAGTTCCTCTCAGTGGAATCTCAAGTAGTTTCTACATGGAAATTCACAAAGCACAAAAGGTTTCTCTAACTCTGGTGGAAATTATCACAAGAATTCATACAAAAAGAGCACTGGTGATCGTCCTGTATGTCAAATTTGTGACAAGTCTGGTCACAGTGCACAATCATGTTTTGTTCTTCGAGATCTGTTGATTGGAAAGAATTCTGGTGCTCAAGCAATGGTAGCTCAGTGTAATGGTATGAATGGAGGATCTTCTGAGTGCTCGTGGTTACTCGATATAGGTGCTAGTCATCACATTACCTCTGACTCATCTCAGCTCACTACATCTGCACCCTATTCTGGCTCTGAAGGAATTATGTTAGGTAATGGAACTAACACTCCTATATCTAATGTTGGTGTTAGTGAATTGAAAGTTAATCCAAACCGTGTTTTATCTTTAAAAGATATGCTTCATGCACCAAAAGCTGCAACCAATTTACTTTCTGTTTATAAATTGTGTCGTGATAATCAAGTCTCTATTGAATTTTTTCCTGATGGTTTCTGTGTTAAGGATCTTCACTCCAAGAAGGTCAAGCTGAAGGGTCCAAGTGAGCATGGTTTGTATCAGGTGCATGGTTCAGTTGGAGGTTCCGTGTCATCTGATCATGTTTCTTCCTCTCCAACTATGTTTTCAGCTTCCTTACAACATTGGCATAATAGGTTAGGTCATCCATCCTTTCCCACTGTTAAGAGTGCTTTATCCAAATATGTTTCCAGACAATCTGTTTCTAACTCCAGTGTAGAGTTCTGCAAGCACTGTCAACTAGCCAAATCTCATAAGCTTCCTTTTATTCATTCCCATGAACGAGTTTCAACTCCTTTCCATTTGTTATATCTTGATTTGTGGACTGCACCACAAAATTCTTCCACTTCTTCTAAATACTTTCTGTCTATTGTTGATGATCACTCTCGGTTTACCTGGCTTTTTCTACTTGAGAGTAAATGTCAAACCAGTTCTGTGTTTTTTAGTTTCAAAACTATGGTAGAAAAGCAGTTTAATGCTAACATTAAAGCTGTTCAAACCGATGGAGGAACTGAGTTTAAACCTATGGTCAATTCTCTTATCAAACTTGGTGTTATTCATCGTCTAACCTGTCCTCACAGTTCTGAACAAAATATGGTGGTTGAGTGTAGGCACAGGCATATTGTAGAAAGAGGTTTGGCCTTGCTGTCTACAGCTGGTATGCCAGTTCATTTCTGGCCTTATGCCATGATGACTGCAGTATATCTTTTGAACAGACTTCCCACTAAAATTCTGGCTGGTTTGTCTCCTTATGAGGTTCTTGTCCAAAAGAAACCTGACTACACGTTTCTCAAAACCTTTGGCTGTCAGAGCTTCCCTTGTTTAAGAGCTTATAACAGCAATAAGTTACAGCCTCGGTCAGTAGAGTGTGTCTTTTTAGGTTACTGTTCTAATCAAAGGGGCTATCTCTGTCTTCACAAGGAGTCAGGCAAACTTTATGCCAGTCGACATGTTGTCTTTAATGAGTCTTGTTTTCCTTTTGCTCAGTCTGCAGCTCAGTCTTGACTACTTCTTCTACTCCTCCTCTGATTCAAGTACCTGCTCATTTTCCCGTTGCTAGTCATGTCCCATCTGATATGTCAGATAAATCTGCTTCTTTTAATTTTTCTCTGTCATCTTCAGGTTCTTCTGACTCTGTGGTTCCAACTATTAATGGCCTTTCTTCGTCTTCTTCTTCTTTACCTCTTTTTTCTTCCTCTAATAGTGATGCTCCTGGCAATGAGCTTCCTATATCTGATACTCCCATTGTGTCTTCTTCTAAAGTCTCTGATTCTGTTATTAATATTGTTCCTTTGCCTATGTCTTCTCTTATTTCTTCCTCTATACATCAACCTCCTACTGATATCAACTCTCACTCCATGCTTACTCGATCTAAGGCTGGCATCTTTAAACCTAAGTTGTTTCATGTTGCTTCCAATATCTCTAAAGTGCAACCTGTGCCTAGAAGTTATACATTAGCTCTTAAGGTACCTGAATGGAAGCTGGCTATGCAGCAAGAGATAGAAGCTCTTGTCAGTAATAAGACATGGAGTCTAGTACCTCTACCTGAAGGCTGTCAAGCTATTTCATACAAGTGGGTGTTCAGAGTGAAGTTTCTGTCTAATGGTGTCGTTGACAGGTACAAAGCTAGGTTGGTTGCGAAGGGTTTTCTTCAGGAGTTTGGTGTTGATTATTCTGAAACATTTAGCCCAGTTGTCAAAACAACCACCATCAGGGTTGTGCTTACTCTTGCTCTTTATCGAGGATGGAAGATTAGGCAAGTAGATGTTAACAATGCATTTCTGAATGGTGATCTTCTGGAGGATGTATACATGTGTCAGCCCCTTGGCTTTGAGGCTGGTGACTCACATTTGGTCTGCAAACTGCAGAAAGCCTTGTATGGATTGAAACAAGCCCCTCGGTCATGGTATCAAAAGCTCAGTTCTTGCTTACTGACTATGGGTTTTACTAATACTAAGTCTGATAACTCTTTGTTTGTGAAGACTGCTGGCAATGATATGTTTCTGGTTTTGGTATATGTTGATGATATTCTCATTACAGGCTCCAACCTTAGCCTCGTTGATCAACTCATTTCTGATCTACATTTACAGTTTGTACTTAAGGATTTGGGCATTCTGCATTACTTCCTTGGCATTGAGGTTGTCTATGGCACTAATTGTTTGTTCCTATCTCAGCATCAGTATATTATTGATCTGTTAAATAGTTTTGGTTTGTCTGATGTGAAGCCGGTTGCTACACCAATGTCTTCTGGCAAAATTCTCAGTAAATATGATGGTTCTCCATTGGATGATGCTACTGATTATAGGAAGCTTGTTGGCTCACTTCAGTATCTGACCCTCACTCGTCCAGATATATCTTTTGCAGTTAACAAACTCTGTCAATTTATGGCTGCTCCCACAGATGTTCATTGGTTGGCAGCCAAGCGTTTGCTTCGTTATCTCAAAGGCACGTCTCACTTTGCTCTTGTTTTTTCTGCACTTGCCTCCCTTGATTTGGTTACTTATTGTGATGCTGATTATGCCAGCTGTCCTGATGATCGTAGGAGCACCAGTGCCTTCTGTATGTTTTTGGGAGATTGCTTGGTATCTTGGAAATCCTCAAAGCAAAAGGTTGTTTCTCGTAGTAGCACTGAGAGTGAATACAGGTCCATGGCATTGGCTTGTGTTGAAATTGTCTGGTTGAAGTCTCTTCTTGCTGAGTTGCATGTTTCTCTCTCAGATACTCCTCTATTGCTTACAGATAGTATCAGTGCTAAAGCTCTTGCTCATAATCCTATTTTCCATACCCGCACCAAACATATAGAAGTGGATCATCACTTCATTCGAGATCTGGTTCAACAACAAGCTCTTTCTGTGCATTATGTTCCTGCTTCTGATCAAATTGCAGACTCACTCACCAAACCGTTGGCTTCTTCTGCATTTCTCAATCTTAGGCCCAAACTGTTGGTTGTTTCCCAACCATCAGTTTGAAGGGGGGTTTTGGACGTTCTCCTTCTTCTGTTATAGTAGTTACCTTCCCCGCTTTCTGTTAGTTAGTTTGTTATAAGGTTTGTACACATGGCAGCTTATCATAGGCTCTCAAGATTCACTAATGTATATATATAAGCTGTCATGTACGTCTAGTAAGTGTGTGATAGTTTTCATATATTCACTCAGACTTTATTTGGTTAATTGAAATACAAGTTCTTGAGTTTTTCCCGCCTTATCTCTGCTCTTTCTGTTATGCTCTAGCTTGAAGTCTTGAAGGCCACCCATTGGAATAACACAATGTTCATCCTCTTCAATACTCTTAACAGTAATACCCAAGTGTCTCAACCTAGCTTCCATTCTTACCTGGATATCTTTCATAGATAATCCAGGGCGAGCAACAAGAGATGTTTCTTCAAGAAATATCCGGTTGGATGAAAAGGGCATTGCATATAGAAAAGTAGGAATACTACTATTTCTATCCTTTAGCTCCAAATTGTTATTCAAATGAGAATCTCTCCAGTCCATGAAAAGCATCTTATCTACATCAAATGGGTGCTTTTCAACTTCAGCCAAAATTCCATAAGCTACTTGGTAACCTGGGTTATAGGGCTTGTCGTACTGTACAAGGCTTTTGGAAAAGCCAGTTGCATCAAGAACTACAGCAGCCTGAATTGTAACACCATCATTGCAGACCAAAAGAGACTTCAACTCCTCATGAATAACCTTGATAACTTTAGCTTGGTGAAACTTAACACCATTTGATATGCATCTTTGCAGCATTTTGGACTTGAGCTGTTTCCTATTAACTCTTCCATAAGGCCTATCTAGATCCTTTTTGGTTTGGTCATTAACAAATACAACAGCACCAGACCAGGTAGTGTCAAGGCAATCCAACAAATCCATGGCCTCAAATTCATCCACCCAAACACCATAATTATTTGGCCAAATTAACTTGGGAAGCGGATCGATTGAACACACTGACAAACCAGCGTCCGAGACTTGCTGCGCAACAGCAAGCCCCGCAGGACCCCCTCCCACAACTACAAGGTCCAGCACAAGACCCTTTGATGAATCATACATGGGAAGCTCAAAATCAAGATTCTCCTTTTTGGTTTATGGCACAAGTTCTAGAAGAGCACTACTAGCAGCCTTAACACAAGTAGTCCTGCTCAATTTCAAAGGGAACTTTTGCAGGCCAAATCTAAGCTCCTGGTTTTGAAGCTTTGAAGAGTAAAAATTGCTCAATTTCTCTGAGAACCCATGAAGTGGGTGTAAGAATTCAAGCTTGTTACGCGTTTCAGTAAAGTTCCCATGAAATTACAATCTGAGTCTTAAAATTATTCCAATATCTAAACTGGGCCTTGGAGAATTCTTGAAATAATAATTGACTATGAAATAATTGACTTTTTGGAACAAAGAGTCCCTACAATTAGATACAGAACATGTTATGGGCTTGAAAAGGAACTTAAAAAATTTGACGCTGACCAATGAAAGAATTGCTGACTTACCTCAAGATTGGAAAGGAAGGAAAGGGAGACTTAGAGAGAATAAAACATTTCAGATCCTTTTCTTAGAAATTGAGAAGCCTATAGCCAAAATCCTTAAGATAGTTTAAAAAAGGGCAAAGTTGTGTTAAAGTTTAGAAATGGGCTTTTTTTAACTGCCCACCTGAAATGAGGTTTTGGTAGCCGGTAACTCGATGGATGAGAAATTGAGAGAGCGAGAACGAGAGCCAGAGAGAGAGAGAATCAATATCACCAGCAATTCCATTAGAGAAGAACCCGCCATTAATTTGCGTTTCTCCGAAAACAAAGATGATAGAACAAATAAACAGCAAAGAAAAGAAGGGTGTTTAGGGGGGTTAATCGATTTCTGGGTTTGGGTTAAAATTGTTGAATATCTTGTTCGGACTTGAACATGGGTTGGGAAGATCTGAAACATATCATTATGGGGAGAATAATGGGTCACTGGAGAGTTGGATTGGGAATTGAAACTTCAATTGTATTCGGTTTTTGAGTTGTATTGGGAATTTACAAATGGGCAAAGACGTGATGTGAAATTTACAATCAAACTCAGTTTTGCATGGATTTTTTTTTAAGAGTTAGAATCGATTTCTTAAGGAATTTGAGAAGTGGGTTAATAGAAGATTAAGTTTTTTTTTTTTAAATGGATGTGTCTCAGACTGATGGAAGAATGGAGGGTTGGTTGTACTCTTATACCCTGAGATATACCAGATATACCCTCAGATATACCAGATATACCCCGAGATATACCAGATATACCCCGAGATATACCAGATATACCAAATATACCCCCAGATATACCAGATATACCCCCAGATATACTGGATATACCCCCAGATATACTAGATATACCCCCAGATATACCGGATATACCCCCAGATATACCAGATATACCCCGAGATATACCAGATATACCAAATATACCACGAGATATACCAGATATACCCCCAAATATACCAGATATACCCTGAGATATACCAGATATACCCCAAGATATACCAGATATACCCCCAGATATACCAGATATATCCCGAGATATACCAGATATACCCCCAGATATACCACGAGATATACCCCGAGATATACCAGATATACCCCGAGATATACCAGATATATCCCGAGATATACCAGATATACCCCCAGATATATCAGATATACCCCCAGATATACCGGATATACCCCCAGATATACCAAAAATTTTTCCAGGATGAGACGCAACAATGGAGAGAAAATCAGTGAAGAGAAAAAGAGAGGGTGCGTAGAGAAGGAGAGAGAAGAAGAAAGAAAATTACTTTGGTGGGAAACTAAATCTACCCAACCAAACCGGCTACTGGGAGAGTAAATAGAATTTTGCCCATTTCTAAACTTTAACACAACTTTGCCCTTTTTTAAACTATCTTAAGAATTTTGGTTATTTTAGACAAAATCCCAATTCCAATAGATGTGTTGAGGTGAAGCTCGTGTGGCTCGTCCTCAACGACAAACTCGTGTGGATCATAAGTCGCACTCGCACACAATCAAAGGATAAACTATGGTGTTTTAGTGGGTCACTAGTCGCACTCGCAAACAATGTAACAATTATTAAAAGATAAACTATCTTGTTCATAAATACATTGGGATGGGAATTAACCATTCAAAATTAATAAAGATATTTAGGAAAGTTTTAATTATTATTGTTGTTCTATATTTAAGTATATTTTAGGATTTTAAATAAGGATTTTCTTATTTATTTAGTTAAAGTTTATTCGGATGTAAGTTGTCCATTTGACAATGGTCTACTTACCATTGTATTATTTAGATTTTGATTACCCTTGAATATTGTTTTTTTTTTTTTTTCATTACAAATTACAAGAGTGTGCCAAAAGAAAATTAATAGAAATTGGTTGAAAAAATTTGTGAATAGTCACTTGGTTGTTTTCAAGTACCCATTTAAAAAATAAATCTATTTTTTGTTCATATATGACATATTTGATTGGTTCAATTTTGAATAGGAAGTAACAAAAAAAAAAAAATGACAAGTTGTATGATTGATAAATTTATTGAATATTGGAGCGTTTATTGTTAGGCTTGGATTCTAAGTATAAGTTAAAATTGATCCAGTTTATATTAATCTCTACAAGAGATGAAATTATTTAGAAAAATTACCAAAAATAGCATCTCTAAAACTTATAGTAACAAAATTAACACCCCAATAATATTGAACGTTCAATATTCAATTTGAACGTAAAATATTGAACGTTCAATATTAAACGAGTCTAAATTATCGTCGTTCAATTCTAATTGGATAAATATTCAAAGAAAAATGACATATTAGTCATTTTTTTAATTGTGAAAATATAAAGGAGTACTAGTTTTGTTATTAGAAGTTTTGAGGGATGTTAGTTTTGTTATTCTCTCAATTATTTATGTTAAAACATGATTGTATGAAACAAATCAAAATTTGTTGATTGTTGCCGAATGAGTGATAGTAATCAAAGATCTAGAAAGAGGGAACCAAGGAGACATGAAAGAATCAAGAGCCAGAATGACAATCATCGAGATTGATAGCATATCTTCCCCTTTATGATTGTATCTTCTAAGGAAATTGAGAATGTGCTAGACGCTAATAAATTTATATAAGCCAAGTCTGATAAAATTAACTGTATTTCATGAAGTTTTTGCTTTTGAAGCTTTGAAGTTTACATGCCAAACTAAGCCTACTGCTAAATTGATTCCTGATCCACAAAATCGATGATAACTGCTTCATTTAACGAGTTAAAAATCAAAAGTTAAAACCAGAAATTTATAAATTTCAGTGTCATATATACAATGCTGTTTACAACATTCCATTAAAATTATAGAAATTATTTCAATAGCCTGCAAGACTACAAGGTCTCAGTTCAAGACAACTTCACTGTGTACATGACCGTCCTCCATCCTTATCCAAGATTTGATAGAGAATGGCTGCTGATTGATTTCCAGTATTCTAGCTCCTCTAGCCCAATTTCCATAGCCACCATAACCAGTATGCCTAGCGAAGCACAGCCACAGTTCCTTGTATGGACAGCACCAATCCAATCCATGGTTGTGCCCTACAAATACTGCCTGCATAATTCAAGAGGAAAAAAAGAGCACCATGAGTTTCTTCTTGATTTCTTTTCATGATTTCAACCTCAACAATCCGAACCATGAACGTGCTGACATGCACATCTACCTTGTGATGCTTAATCTGAAGATTTTAAACAAATCTGAAAGTTTCATCATCCGATCACGTAACACTTTTACACGTTTAGTGTAACTATTGCGTGTTATTTGCTAAGATAAGATGATATTGTCGAAGATTAAGAGTTTTTTGCTTGTACTTTTGTTAAAAGTGGTTAGGACATAAGTACTTTTTTCTATATTATTATGCCAGCAAGCACAAAATGTGTTTTTTGAACTTGAAAGCACTTCAAATAAATTTTTTGTGTTTGGTCATGAAGTGATTTCTTTTTTTTGCATTCAAAAGCGCTTTTATAGGGTACCAGAAGCAATAACAAACAAACCCTAAAGTACTTAAAGTGGGGAATAAAACAAAATGGAAAATGAATTAAAACAGTTGATAAATGATAACACAAATTCTCTATCGTCATTCCAATCAAATTAGCAATCTAGTGAACGAGAAAAATTATTACTTCAAAGCATAATTCCAAGAGCAGCTTAAGAATTGTTGATTAAACATGGTTCCCAAGTATTGAATGATTGTATTTTCCCGTGTGCATAGCTAAGCAAATACAGAACCAATTCTTCCCAAGCGGAAGAAGGAGAACAAGAATGAATGAATGAAATTTTTAGCCACACCTTGACAGAGGGCCTTTTGACAAGAGTTTCCATAATACCCATTTCAGCTTCTTGGGCAGCAACCCTCTCCTTGTTTATTGAGCCTATACAAGGTTTGTGAATGCCAAACATTGGAGCCACCTTTTTGAATGCTCTACTTGGTATGTGCCAGAAAATTATCTCACGTACCCTGTCAAGTAAGATTTTCTGTTGTTCACAATAAATGGACAAAAACAATGCAATAGACTTTCTTTAGCAGAAATTGGGTACGATTAATTGAGTCAACATAGTAGCTTTGCATCTCTTCTTAAACCAAAAGATTAAATACAAATTAATATTGCAATTTTTTGTAGCCAGGTAGCTATAGCCTATATTATACGTTACTGGGGTTTTTCATTTTTTGAGGAGTAACCATGTTTAAGTTACCTAACAGTGACATAGGTATGGATACTCAGACTCTACTCCATTTGATGAAAATTTAAAGAAAATTGAGAAAATGGGTGTATCCGATACCCAAATACATATAAAAAAATTTACAGCTATGGTTCTCCTACAAAGTCCGTATAACATAGCCTACATGAACTAATGAAACATATATCCGGCACTAAATGTATATCTACCTTGAATCAGGATTGATTTCATTAGAAATTTTCTGAAACCATTCTGTTTGAGCACTTGATAAAACTTCTGGATAGGAACCTCCACCAGAATCCAGAAAATATAAAAAAGCCACAGGTGATTTTGGGTCATTTGATGATGAGACCTGGAGGACATAGTTGGATACACTTGGCCAAAGTTCTTTAGGTCCACTTCTAGAATGTGATAACTCATTGCGTTCAATCTCATTTTTCATCAACTCCAAACGTGTTGTGCCTCTGAAGCTACAATCCTCTTTCCCTGACATAAAAAGGAGACCATATATTCATATTAATTATTAAGCAACAAATAAAATCGAAACAACTTGCATTAGTTTTGTTCATTCTCTACTTGAAAATATATGAATAACTTTCAATCTTAGATAATAAAGACTATTGAAGTGTTAAAAGGCATCTCCTCGAAGCTTGTTTAAACAATATAGAAAGGAACATAGGAATTCCCTTTTGTGATCCCTAATTCTCCCAACCAAAAGGACTTGGCTTCAAGTCGTACCGGAGTGGTCTAAGATGTTTGATCCAGACGGGTCCAGTTTGGTCTGGTCGGATCAATATAAGATGTTTGATCTTTTGACCCCCTCTCATATGTTTCTTACTTTACGATACGATTACGTTTTGGAAAATAAAAAAGCCATGCAATTAAACTCTGACCTGAGCAAGAGAAGTTGGCAACAGTAGGGCAACGAATCGGAGGAATCCCAGATGCTGAAAACCACTCACTTGGCCATTGAAATAAAGCATCATCATGATTCCCAAAAACAGAGGCAAATGGAATCCCTCTGGCTGTAGTTGGAGATATAGCCTGATTCCAATACAAGCTTGCATTTGCAATTGGTACGTTGTTAGCTGTTATAATATCTCCAAGATAAACAACAAAATCTGGGTTTTCATTGTCTAGTACACTAGACATCACCTTCACAGAGTTCACATCTTGTTGTGGACCCCAATCAGTCCATGCGTTCTCTCCAAAATGCAAGTCAGCAAACAGAGCAATCTTGAATGGTGAACTTTGCTGTATTTGTAGGAAATTCTCCGGTTTGGTTCTAAGAGCTATAGTTTCGTCATTAAATCCAACGGTTGAGATAACCTGAAGGTAAAGGTATAGTGTTGTGCTGGCCAAGATGGTCAAGAGGTCTCTGAGTTTTCCCATTGTCGGCGAGCAAATTAAATATCAAAATTGAAGTTCACGCCTGAGCGGACCATTTGATTTCTGGGAAGAAAAAAAATATACGGACATGTATATCCGCCTAATTTAAAAAAAAAAAAAAACAGTTTTTTTATATTTGAAAACAGTTTTTTTTATTTATATATAAATAAATTGATATTAGGCTGTTATTTTTAAGTTAGTATCTCTTCTTAAAAAAACGAAAACACCTTAAACATGTTTTTACTATTTTAAAAAAAAAAACGTGGACATTTTTTTTTTCTAAAAAGTAACTCTTCCCTGTATCGATATGCCTTTATCTTCTACCAAAAAACAGATATGCCTTTATCAATTCCTAAGCATAAATTAATATTTACCTTGGCAGAATGACAGCTTTTGCTTTTGTTTTTTTGTTTTTTTGCTTCTTTTTTTTCCTATTTATTAAATAAAATTTAATATAATATTGCTTAAATTTCAACGTATCAAAAAAAAAAAAACATACATATACATATATATGTGTGTGTGAGAGAGAGAGAGATAAATTGACCATTTTAAGCTCATTTTTATGTGTTAATTTTAAAAATATTTTCAAAGTAAATAATTTTAAATAAAGTGATTTGATTAAAATATTTTTAAAAAAAATATTATTTACTTAATAATCAATCTATAAGATTTATCAATTTTTATTATAAATTATCATTTTGATCTATGCAAAAATAAAATATATATTAAGTATTTAAATAATTTTAGAAGATTAATTTTAAAATAATTTTTTTTACTATAAAAAAAAATTCAAGGATGATTTGAACAAACACCTTAATAATAATTTTTTTTTTTTGTTCTTGAAAACAATTTTTAAAAAATAATAGCCAAAAAAATTTATTGTTTTTTAAAATTATTCAAATCTAATTTTTAATTATGATTTAAAAATAATTTTATTTTTAACCAAATAGGTCCTAATATTTTTGAAAAATAAAACTCCTTGTTTTTTTCTTAAGCATAAAACTCCTTTGTTTTTTTGAAGCATAAAACTCTGTTTTGAAAATAAATGGAATAAAGAATTTTGAAGGTATATGCCCTGTAGTGTCTTTAGCCGTTTGGCGGAGACATTTTACCAACTCAGTAGTTGGCTAGTTGCAAACAAGGCAACAATAATAATTAAAAAAAACAAATTCACCTCTCATTGTCAAAGTTTTGTTAAAGAAATTATTCCATATTTATAAAAAAAATAATGTGTTATAAAAAATTTAATTTATAAAAATGAGTAAAAATATAAATATATATACTCATTAGATTAATTTTTAAGGTTAAAAGATTTATAATTTTTATTAACCTTTTACAATTTCACAACTTTATATTTTAAAATCAAACCATAATACAAACATATCGTTATTATGTTTTAGTTGTAACACACTCTCACAAACATACAATGAACCTACATTTTTAATGTCCACCTAGAACAATTGTTATTGCACTTAAAAGCTAATGACAATAATTTATTTTCTTCAATCAAATTAATTAATTTTGATCATAAGATGTGGCATATTTTCATGTAACAGTATACATAATAATAATAATAAATAAACTAATCAAGAGCTGGATCGAATCAAAGTACGTGAATTTTACTGGATAGAATCATTGGTTTTCTTATGCACAAACTTGCTCTGTAATTGGAGACCCAAGCAATTATATCACTTATAGCACTATTGATACGAATAATTTGCCACTATAACATTTACGAATTTCGAACGGGCCAGTCACGAGATCGAAAGCTAAACAACTCAAGGAATCTTTGAATGTGCTTATTTAAGAATTGATACAAGATCAAGGGATAGAGAAAAGTGTTCATAAAGCTTGGGAGAAGCTAATTATTGAATTGAAGGCAAAATTCTCAGAAAGAGCTCTGCTCTGCGGCATGGATTTATAGTTGCTGCGGCAAGCAACGTTCTTTTGGCTAGGAGTGTTGGACAGACATGTGCCCCAATTTGGGCAGACTTGCGCTCAAATATGGACAGACGCCGCGGCATGGTTTTGGAGCGTCATGACACAAGCCTCTTGGGTTGGATGTGTTAATTCTCTGCCACGGTAGGAATTTTCATCCATCGCGACCCGCCTACTTTTTGTTAAGTAGGTTGTTAGGATATTTTAGAAGGAAGCCACGTGTATTAATTAGTTGGTTAAAGTATAACAAAAACTTGTATATAAATTGTTATAGTCTAATGAGAAGTATCTGATTTTCTCACAATTCTGTTAAGAATTCTTGCATGGTATCAGAGCTCTGGTTTGAGCCTCTCTAATTTTCTGCATAAGGGTTCTTGTTCTTGATCTTCTTCGATCAATCTTGTAGTTGTTTTCTTCTCCATCTTTGCAATGGAAGAGTTGAACACTGTGCGTAGCTCTGAAAAAGAAGTTTCAGCTGAAGAAACTTCGTTTAATTCCACACATTCTTCAGTAATTCCATCGATGAATCTTTCTTTTCCGATCAAGTTAGATCGATCTAACTACTTGATCTGGAAAGAACAGTTAATGTGTGTAATATCTGCTTATAGTATTGAAGAGTTTGTAGATGGAGCTCAACAGATTCTAGAGAAATTTGTAACTGGAACTACAAGAATTTCACCAGAGTATTCGGTGTGGAGTCGTACAAATGGCACAATTAGGAGTTGGATCTATGGATCAGTCTCCTCTGAAGTTTCATCTGACAGGTTCTACAACAGCCTTCGAGTTGTGGAAAACTTATGAAGAAATTTTTTCTTCTTCAGCTCAGTCTCGTGTCATGGAGTTGAGCCTTCAATTACAGACTGTGAAAAAGGAAGGTTTGAGTGTTGATGAATATGTGATGAACATGAAAACCTTAGTAGATAATCTTGGAGCTATTGGTGAACCAGTGACTAGAAGAGATCTAATTCTCTATGCAATTGCAGGCCTCAGTCATCGTTATAATGCATTTGTTTGCTCTATCACAGATAAAGCAAGTACTGTGATGTTTGAAGAATTTCATAGCAAGCTTTTGGTCTTTGAACATAGGTTGATTCAACAAGAAAAAGAAGAGGAATAACAAGTTTTTCAGGCCAATTTTGTTAAGTATGGTCCAGGACATACTTCTTATCAATCTAAGAGCTCTTCTGATATACAGAAACACATGTCTAATAATTCTCAGGGTACTGGGAGTAGTAATTGGCGTGGTAGAGGAGGACGAGGTGGTGGAAGAAGTGTGCAATGTCAGTTCTGCAATAAAATTGGACATGTAGCTTCATATTGTTACACACTTAAGAACTTGCTGAATGGTACTAGTGGTTCTCACAATAATCAAAATGTCAAGAGTGCACCTACTGCCTTTGTTGCCTCAAATGCAAATGCTAGGGACAATTCTTGGATTCTTGACACAGGAGCAACACATCACATCACTAATGATTCTTCAACTCTTGGTAATGCTTTGCCTTATCCCGAAACTGATCAAGTTCTTGTAGGTAATGGTGATTTTTTTTTTTCCTATAAAACACACTGACAATTCTTTTATTCCTTTAAATGATAAGAAAATGTTGTTGAGTCATGTATTACATACACCTCATATTGCTTCTAATCTGATTTCTGTTCATAAGTTGGGTAAGGACAATAATGTTTTTCTTGAATTTCATTCCACTCATTTCTTTGTTAAGGACAAAACTTCGAAGAGAGTGGTCCTTCAAGGTCCACTTGATCAAGGTCTTTACAAACTTGTTCAAAGTGGAGGTGCTGCTTTATATGAAGTTCACACAGGTCATTTAGCTCCTCTAGTAGCCTTTCTTGCCACTTCAAGTGTTTGGCATGACTGTCTGTGCCATGTTTCTGATCTAGTTCTTTAAACCATATTATCATCTACTAATATCAGTGTAATAAAGCCCTCTTCTACGTTAGTTTTTGTGTCTTATGAAATAGCATAGTCCCATAAACAACCCTTTAGACTAGGTACACATGTATCTGCTCTTCATCCTTTTGAACTTTTGTATGTAGATCTATGGGAGCCTTCTCCTCTTTCTTCTGTAAATGGTGATAGATACTTTCATCTTATTGTGGATGATAATACTCATTTTCAATGGATTTATTTTTTACAAACAAAGGATTAAGCCATGTCTATTTTCTTGAAATTTAAAACTATGGTTGAATATCAATATGATGCCAAGATTAAATCTGTGCAGTTTGATGGGGGAGGGGAGTTTAAACCTCTCTCATCTTTTCTTGCTAATTTAGGCATCAATATAAGAAACACATGTCCTCATACAAGTGAACATAATGTATTAGTAGAGTGTCGACACAGAAGAGTTGTTGATACAAGTCTTGCTTTACTTTTTTGATCTGGTGTGTCAAAGTCCTTTTGGCCTTATGCTTTCAAAACTTCTGTGTTTGTCATCAACCGTGTACCTTCAGGGAGTTTGTCCAACAAATCTTCTTATTTTCTTCTATATCATCGTATTCCAGATTATCATTTCTTGAAAGTGTTTGGATGTTTGTGTTTCCCTTGTCTAAGAATGTATAGGAACAACAAGCTTGATGCTAAGTCTTTGGTTTGCATTTTCTTAGGATATGCTACTAGTCAGCGTGGTTATTTGTGTTTAGACACCACCACAGGTAAAATTCACACTAGCCGACATGTTGTTTTTGCAAAAACTATTTTTCCCTCTTTGTCTTCTTCTGACTTGTCACCTGTCACTTCTGAGTTGGTACCTTCCTGTCCTCCTATTTTTGGTCCTAGTGTGACAGTTTCTATTCCTCTTGCTGGTCAACACATGCAATCTCCTTGTGACTCTTCTAATAGTGCCAATGTTATGTCTTTTGGTCATAATAGTGTTACACCTTTTGTCTCTCTTGGTCCATTAGGTGCAGAGTTGTCTCAATCTATGTCTCCTATTTTTTTCTACCTCTGCACCTACAAATTCTCAGTCTTGTTCACCTGCTGTTGCTTCTGGTGTGTCACCTCAGTCTTGTTCACCAACCGTTGCTTCTAATGTGGCATCTCAGCAGCTTGTGTCAGCTCCTATTGGTAACTTGCATCCAATGCAAACTAGATTAAAGTCTGGTATTCGAAAGCCTAAGGCTTTTCTTAGTACATCAGAGGTGCCTTGGGAGCCAAAATCTTTTCATGAGGCAAATCGATTTCCTGAATGGAGATCTGCTATGGAAAATGAATTTCATGCCTTAGTTCAAAATGGTACATGGGTGCTTGTTCCCAAACCTCCTGATCAAAAAGTTATTGGCTGCTTATAGGTTCATAAGACTAAGACACTTGCTAGTGGTGCTATTGAGAGAAGAAAATCCAGACTGGTTGCTCAGGGATATTTGCAGACTCATGGTATTGATTACAAAGAAACATTCAGCCCGGTTGTGAAGGCAACTTCAATTCAAATTGTTCTGTCTTTGGTAGTTTCTTTTGGATGGCCTTTGCATCAACTAGACATTAACAATGCATTTCTAAATGGAGACTTGGATGAAACGGTGTATATGAGACAACCATAGGGTTTTGAAGATCCCTCTAAGCCTGATTATGTTTGCTTATTAAAAAAGTACTTGCATGGGCTTAAGCAGGCTCCTTAAGCCTGGTACACTAAGCTCAGCACCTGTTTGCTTCGGTGGGGTTTTAAAAATGCTGTTTCTGACACTAGTTTATTCATAAAGAGGTCAGGTAATGATGTGTTGATTTTGCTTGTGTATGTGGATGATATTGACAGGTAACAAGTCTTCACTTCTGCAAGATTTCATTCCTCAACTTAGCTTAGTATTTGCTCTTAAGGACATGGGGGCTCTTCATTACTTCCTTGGTATTGAAGTATCTAGGTCTCTTACTGGTTTGTTCTTGTGTCAACAAAAGTACATCAATAGTATTCTCTCTAGAGCTGGAATGGCTGACTACAAATCTCTTGCCACTCCCATGGTCACAGGGGGAGTACTGAGCAGATATGAAGGTGTGCCCTTGTGTGATGAGTCTGCTACACAATTTAGAAGCCTGGTTGGTGCTCTTCAGTATTGTTGTATCACTAGACTTGAGTTGGCCTTCTCTGTTAATAGGTTGTGTCAGTTCCTCAGCAAACCCATAGATACTCACTAGTTGGCTTTAAAGCGTGTGCTGTGTTACTTGCATGGAACTTCATCACTTGCTTTACACTTCCTTATGTCACCTTCTCTAGAATTGACAGGTTATTCAGATGCAAATTGGGCAGGTTGTAGTGATGATAGACGGAGTGTAGGACCCTATTGTGTGTTTCTTGGAAACAACTTGGTGTCATGGTCTTGCAGCAAACAAAAGGTGGTAGCTAGGTCCACGGCAGAAGCAGAATATAGAGCTTTGGCGTCTTTTTATGCAGAAATCATGTGGATCAAGTCTCTTTTGAGAGAACTTGGTATAGTACTAACTCAGTCACCCTTAGCATATTGTGACAATGTGAGTGCTAAGTATTTGTGTGAGAATCCTTTTCTTCATAATAGAACAAAACATGTTGACATTGACTGTCATTTCATCCGAGAGCAAGTGGCTCAAAAGGAACTAATAGTAGACTTTTGTCCCTCAGAACAACAGCTTGCAGATGTTCTAACGAAACCCTTGAGCAGGCCATGTTTTGTGGATCTTAGAGGCAAGCTTCTGGTCCTCCAACCACCATAGGCTTGAGGGGGAGTGTTAAGCAGGTTGTTAGGATATTTTAGAGGGAAGCCACGTGTATTAATTATGTTGGTTAAAGTATAACAAACACTTGTATATAAACTGTTATAGTCTAATGAGAAGTATCTAATTTTCTCACAATTCTGTTAAGAATTCCTGCACTTTTAAGTTTAATTCGACCCTTCCTCGCCGCGGCAAAATTAATTTACTCGTCGCGACACAATTAGATATTTGTAATTTTGAACCATTGGATCAAAATCAATGGCTATGATCTCTTCCCACTTTAGGTTTTTGTTTGTGTGCTATAAAAGGACAAAGTGTGGTAGATGAAATGTAACTTTTGTTATAAATGATATTTTGATTTTTTCAATCAAATTTGAGAGCTCAAAAGCTTCATGTTCATTGTCCAACCAAACTTATCAAATAATTTGCAAACATTTGTGGCGTTTCTTTTCATCTTATTTCGTGGTACGTAGAAGCTCTAAGCCTTGGTGAGGACTCTTGAAACATAGAAGCACTACTTATGGCCTAAGGAATTTGTTATTCACACGAATCATGAATCCTTAAAACATTTGAAGGGCCAGGATAAGTTGAATCGGAGGCATGCAAAATGGATGAAATTTATTGAATTGTTTCCTTATATTATTCAATATAAGAGAGGTAAGAAAAATGTAATAGCTGATGCTTTATCGTGAAGGTACACTCTAATTTTTGCTTTGAATGCTAGGTTACTAGGCTTTGAATACATTAAGGAAATATATGCTAATGATGATGATTTTTCTTTGCTTTATAATGCATGTAATAAAACTGCTTTTGGATACAAAATAGATGGGTATTTATTTAAAGAAAATCAATTGTATATACCCAACTATTCTATGCATGAGCTGTTAGTTAAGGAAGCTTATGAGGGAGGATTAATAGGGCATTTTGGAATTAAAAAGACTTTAGACACTTTTCATGAACATTTTTATTGGCCATAACTTAGGCGGGATGTAGAACGAATTTGTTCGAGATGCATCACTTGTAAACAGGCCAAGTCTAAAGTTCTGTCCCAAGGATTGTATACTCCGCTACCAGTAGCTAATTCACCTTGGGTGGACATTTCCATGGATTTTATCTTAGGATTGCCTAGGTCGAAGAAGAGTAGGGCTCAATTTTTGTGGTTCTGGATAGGTTTTCAAAAGTGGCGCACTTCATTACGTGTCATAAAATCGTTGATGCAACAAATGTAGCGGATTTTTTTCCAAAGAAATTGTACGGCTTCATGGAGTTCCAAAAAATATCATTTCTGATAGGGATATTAAATTCCTAAGTTACTTTTGGAAAACTTTATAGGCTAAGTTGGGAACTAAATTTTTGTTTTCTACTACATGTCATCCCAAACAAATGGCCAAACTGAAGTAGTCAATGGAACTTTGTCTACTTTGTTACGAACAGTCATCCAAATGAATTTGAAAAACTAGGAGGATTGTTTACCTTTGGTTGAATTTGCTTATAAAGGAGTGTGTATTCGATCACTGATCATACACCTTTTGAAATTATTTATGGTTTTAACCCACTAACTCTTATGAATTTATTGCCTTTACCTGTTTCAGTAAAAATTGATTTAGGTGCCAAGAAGGCTGAGATGGTAAAGAAATTGCATGAAAGCATTCACAAACTTATTGAGAAAAAGAACGAAGAATTTGTGTTCAAGGCTAACAAAAGGCGACGTAGGTCATTTTTGAACCCAGTGATTGGGTTTGGGTACACATGAGGAAAAAAGATTTCCTAAAAAGTGAAGGTCCAACCTACAACCTAGGGAAGATTGGCATTTCAAGTGCTTGAATGAATCAACGACAATGCCTACAAACTAGACCTTCTAGGTGAGTATAATATTAGCGCATCTTTTAATGTTTCTGATCTTTTTCCTTTTGATTGTTCAGGTAACGATTCGAGATTGAATTCTTTTTAAGAAAGGGGAATGATACGAATAATTTTTCGCTACAATTGTTACGAATTTCGAACGGGCCAATCACAAGATCGAAAGCTAAACAACTCAAGGAAGCTTTGAATGGGCTTATTCAAGAGTTGATACAAGATCAAGGAATGGAGAAAAGTGTTCATAAAGCTTGGGAGAAGCCAATCATTGAATTGGCTGGGAGTGCTAGATAGACATGAGCGCTAGTGTGGGCAATCTTACCCGCAAATATGGACGAACATACTCACTGCGGCATGGTTTTGGAGCGTGCAGCACAAGCCTCTCGGGTTGGATGTGTTGATTCTCTGAGGGGTAGGAATTTTCATTCGCAAAAGCCTACCTACTTTTAATTTTCATTCGACCCTTCCTCACCGCAACACAATTAATTTACCTGCCGCGGCACAGTTAGATATTTGTAATTTTGGACCATTGGATCAAAATCAATGGCTAAGATCTCTTTCCACTTTAGGTTTTTGTGTGTATGCTATAAAAGGACAAAGTGTGGCAGCTAAAATGTAACATTTTGTCATAAATGATATTTTGATTTTTCCAATCAAATTTGAGATCTCAAAAGCTCCATGTTCATTGTCCAACCAAACTTATCAAAGGATTTGCAAACCTTTATGGCATTCCTTCTCGTCTTATTTCATAGTGCGTAATATTCCTGTACTAAGGTAAGTATTTGCTACCAAAAATCTAAACTTGTGCTTAGAAATTGCATCCTTATTTTGTGTTGGGTCTTACACCGAATTTTCTTGTGGTTCTCAAATTGTTGTCGTTTGTAGATCGTAGGAATCATGTTCTCGGGTTCACATCAACTATGTTGAAAAATTGACGTAAACTTAATTTTAAGTGGAATTTATTTAGTGTTAATGAATTATTATATGTTCAAAATTATCTCTGCAAAACATTAATTTTTAAAATGTCATTTAAAAATATTAATTAAATTACATAGAATAGTTTTAATTACATGACATAAATTACATAGAATAGTTTTAATTACATGACATACCCTTCTTATATATACATTTTTATTTTTAACCTCCTCGAAATAAAAAAAAAAAGATGTTCATGTTCCTTATAACGTAAATAAATATATGAACATATATTTTTTCGTGTCAGAAGAAAATGAAATTATGATTTTTAACTAAAAGAGATTAAAAGTAAAATTAATTGAACAACTAAGTGATTTATACATAATATAATGTATGATTTATTTGATAGAAAAAATAATGATCATAAACTTTTTGAAATTATTTATGGTTTTATCCGACTTACTCCTATGAATTTATTGTCTTTACCTATTGTAGTAAGAACTTATTTAGATAGTGCCAAGAAGGCTGAGATGGTAAAGAAATTGCATGAAAGCATTCACAAACATATTGAGAAAAAGAACGAAGAATTTGCGTTTAAGGCTAACAAAAGGCGACGTATGGTCATTTTTGAACCCGATGATTGGGTTTGGGTACACACGAGGAAAGAAAGATTTCTTGAAAAGTGAAGGTCCAAGTTAGAACCTACGGGAGATGGGCCATTCCAAGTGCTTGAACAAATCAACGATAATGCCTACAAACTAGACTTTCTAGGTGAGTATAATATTAGCGCATATTTTAATGTTTCTGATATTTCTCCTTTTGATTGTTCAGGTGACTATTCGAGGTCAAATTCTTTTGAATAAGGAGGAATGATATGAATAATTTGCCGCTACAACCTTTACGAATTTCGAACGAGCCAATCACAAGATTGAAAGCTAAACAACTCAAGGAATCTTTGAATAGGCTTATTCAAGAGTTGATACAAGATCAAGGAATGGGAAAAAGTGTTCATAAAGCTTGGGAGAAGCCAATCATTGAATTGAAAGCAGAATTCTCAAAAGGAGCTCTGCGCTGCGGCATGAATTTATAGTCGCTAGTGTGGGCAGGATTGCGTGCAAATGTGGACGGACGTGTTTTCCACGACATGGTTTTGGAGTGCTGCGACACAAGCCTCTCGGGTTGGATGTATTGATTCTTTACGCGGCAGGAATTTTCATCCACCCCGGCCTGCCTACTTTTAAGTTTAATTCGACCCTTCCTCGCACCGAAACAATTAATTTACTCACTGCAACACAGTTAGATATTTGTAATTTTGGACCATTGGATCAAAATCAATGGCTAGGATCTCTTCGCACTTTAAGTTTTTGTTTGTATGATAGAAAAAATAATGGTTAATTACTTTGTTGGTCCCTAACTTTTACTCAATACTTGACTTTGGTCCTCGACCTTTTTTTCATTCAAAATGATCCCTAATATTTTAAAATTTCATACTTTTAATCCAATGTGTATGAAATAGATCATTTTGTAAGGAGCATTTTGTAAGAAATTGAACTAAAAATGTAAAATTTTAAAAGATTATGGACTATTTTGTATGAAATTAGATTAAAAGCGTGAAATTTTAAAAAATTAAGGATCATTTTATATGAAAAAAGATTGATAACTAAAATTTATTATTGTGTAAAGGTTAAGGACCAACAGAACAATTAACCCAAAAAAATAATTAAGAGGAAATATGAGGCATACATAGAGTTGACAAAAGATATAGTTTGGTATAATTTAAATCTTTTACCCTTTCAATAAGTTTCTAAAAAGATGTATTTTAATCTAAATGTCTTATAATCATATATGTTGGGAGCATTTTTGGAATAAATTAAACGCTGAAGACATTTTTGCTACCATTTCAAACATTAGGTACAAAAAATATATATGTGGGGGTGTAAATTAACCAATGCCATATGGAAAAATATGAGAGGCCTTAGTCAACAATATACTCACAAATTAGCCCGTAGGCTCTTAATCAATAGATGTATATAATTACAAATAAATATCTAACGAGATAACAAACTGATAAATATCCCATAATTATCAAACAAAACGATGATTATGGTGAGATAACTCCAACATTAAGCTAAGTTTATCACAATGAATAAGAGTCATTAACAAGTAGAATCTTTCTATATATATATACTTTAACCATGTACACTTCACACAAAATAAGCAATCATATCTCATAAACACTATAGATCCACAATCTTTCCATAAATCTCTCTATTTTCTACTTTCCTTCTCTAAATCACAAGGAATGACTCTAGCTCCTTTATTGCCAATTATTTGGACTTACTTAAGGCCACCACACACCGAGTCCGAGGTTCTAATGGTGTGTTTTCTTTTCTCAAGTCCACAACAAGCAAAGGGGTAATCAATCATCGATATTGACAATAATCAGCATCAATATCTAGCATCGTATGTGGAAATGATTATGCTCTAGCTACCAGTTGAATAAAAAATTGCTCTAAAAAAGATATTTCTAGTGTTGCTCCAGATTTTGACTACATAGTCTTTTGAAAAAAGACTTTAAAAGTCCAAAAACTAAAAAAAAAGTTAATGCTCCACAAGGTCTTTAAGAGGCCAACCTTTTATATATCAAATCTATAATGTCTCTATGAGACTAGAATTTTGTCTTTCCAACAAGTAAATAATGAACCAAGCTCTGGGTTCTAACAGCTAGACCTCGGCCAGGTACCATGAGGTCCTATTCAACGTCTAATAGGTCATATAACCACCTGTCCATCCTGTGCTTCCCCGGCTTGTCTAAACAGCAGAATTTGCACTATCGCAACCACAACAAGTTGGACTATCCACAATCAAAGAGCACAGGTGGAAGCCCGACTCAACACAATGGAGAACGTGATCAAGATTGTCCTGGAACTGTGTTAGGGCCATTTGAGGGCTAACGAATCAAAATTTTCCCACATGATCTAGAGCTGCCTACCATAGATGCCCAAACCCTATCCCTATGTCCATCCATCATGGATCACCTAGGACCCGTCCAACCTAACTTGCGTAAGCATTTCAAAACCTTACCCACTTCATAGTAATTTTCATGCAATATGAATTTTTCTCCAATTTGATTAAAAATCATGAATGTATAAAAAAAATGGAGATAAATCAAGCCTCATAAGCGAATGCTTCATACCTAATTCAACCTTTTTCACAACCATTAACTCATTGTTAACGTTCTAGGGAGCTCTTTGTAAAACCAATGCTAGATCATTCCTTGATCTCAAATCCCACCCTTCTCCCAGACATGCAAAAACACCTTCAATAGAGCATTATGATTGATGTAGCTATTTGTCTCAAGCAGCAAAAAACCAGCTCCACCGATTCCTATTTCTCATTAATGAGCTCATCGGTCTCAAGTGTGAGGTCAACAAGGCCAGTAGACACTTCCTCTATGCCTGATTTTACCAAACAAAAGATAACTAAAAGCATACAAACACTACAACAATAAATACATTCAGGGACGGTTGTTTTTTAAAAAAATCCAGTGAACCGTCCCTAAAAGTGGAATTTTGGGACGGTTGGGCGTAATTTTTCGTAAAAGACATAACCGTCCCCAAAAGTGTTACCTTTCGGGACGGTTAATAACCGTCCCTAAATGTCCTTTATAAACCACCACCCATCTCTCGCGATAACCAGCTCTTCGATCCTAAATATTTCTGAAAACCCTAATGAGATAACCACCCCCCCCCCACAACGCCACAACCAATCAACCTCCCAGCTGTCGCCGTCGTCCGTCGTCCGCGACTCCAGTCTCGGCCGGTGGTATCTGCAGCAACGCGCGTTCACTGCAGCAACGCGTACCAAGCAGCTCCTCGGTCCAAGCCAGCGCGCGCTCTCCAAGGCAACCCTCCACGGTAGCTCTCCGCCGCACAGATCAGGTCAGGGACGGCTATTCTTCCAATCTTTTTTCCTGGCATTGCAGACGATGATAAATCAATTCATGGCTCCTACAATGTTCAAACTGACCTTAACAGTTTGCCGGTTGAGAAAACCTCATTAGCTTAAGACTTTCCCACAGGTCCAGATAACATTTTGGCTCAGCAACTTGCATCTGCGACTAAAAGGTCACGCTCACAATTGAAGTCTTATATTGCCCACAGAGCAGAAGAGATGTATGTGTACAAATCCTTGCCTCTTGGCCAAGATATCACAAATATGCTAGTCTAGCATCTGCATTTGATACAAACTTAAAGGTAGGAATTGAAGTCTAGTAATGATTTTGGTAGCAAAATTATCTCAATTCCTTTCACTCTTCTAGGAAGGAGTTCAGAACCCTTTAATTTCTTTATTTATAGCTGTTGAAGTAACTTGCTCTCTGTTTTGGACCATTTCGTGTTTGAACAAAAATAATCAGAAATCTTAAGTTTTAGTCTTAAATATTCTATAAGATATTATGTTAGAGGCTTAGAAATCAATAGTAATACTGTTGTATTTTTGTTATTTTGTTTGTTCAAAGAGAGTTAGGTTCTCGACATCTGTTATGTTCAGTTTGAGCATAGGAGTTGAGCTGCTGACTCCAGTAGTTCCAAAGTATTTCTCGCTTCTTGCATCTGTAGCCAACATTGCTAAACAAATAAGTCTGGCTTGCTACCTAGCAACTGGTGTAAGGATTTTTCAGCCAAAAACTTCTCATGTCTTTGTATTGCAACACCAGCTGTTGCACCTTTGAATTCTTCTAGTAACTTCTATTGATGTTTGTTACTCTGTACAAACAGTCTACTGTTCATCGAAGCTTTGCAGTGGCAGATAACCTGGGTGAAGTGTCTGCTAAAGCACAAGTTATTATAAATCCTTTTCTAGCATGTTTATTGTTTAATTATCTTCTTCTTTTTTATTATTCTTAAACATGTGATAACAATTGGTATGAATTTCAGATTCAAACAGTTTGCTTTGATAATCTGGGCCTCTTGCTTGCTGTGATTTTGAACATGCTGTTCAAGAACAATCAAAGGTTTGATTTTAATTTTTAATTTCCATCCAATTAGCTGATATTATGTATTTAAGTTCATGCTACTTTTTATTTGTTTACATTTATAATTAGTGTATATTACTTTTTCATTCATCTGAGTGATATCTGTGCAAATTATGAGTCTTGAACTTGAGATCCTTATGCATCATAATGTATGAATGCATCCATTTTAAACGCTGCATGTTTCATGAATTCCTTTGACCTTTGCACAAAATCTTTTGATAATATAACCTTGAATACTTTTCTAACTTCCATTTGATGTGTAAGATTGCAAGTAGGATTACCATTGGTTTTATATCCTATATTCTTAGCAATTGACGTTTTTGGAATATATCGAGGGCTCAAGCATATACATCTGCAAACCTTAACTAAGGTCAGTCATTGTAATTGCATCCAGTCATTTATACTTTATTAATAGCTTGGCTACTAGATATTTGTGATATCTGTCTCGTGTCTTATTACTGTGAAGACTCTCATTGCTTTTCATGCCATTGCACTTTTAGTGTTACTGACATTGATTTTCAGTTTTCACAACATTTAATTCAATGCAAAGAGAAAAGGAAGTTAGATCCTAGGGAATTCCATGTTTTGGATATTTCTGTACCACTTGGAAGCAGACTGTTCAAGGCCTTGCTAGCTCACATTGAGGTTTATACCGATAGTTATAAACCTGTTAGTAATTTTTCTGTGTCAAATTTGCTAGCTCAAATTTTTCTGTGTCGCCTGTTAGTAGCATTTGATTATACATTGTTCCCGTGTTATGATGGACAGGTATCTGTTCCACCAGAAGCCCTTCAATCTTTCTGGACACAAGGATGTAGAGGAACTTGGGGTATGAAGTTGAATGCATCATCATCAATTGAGGAACTTCTACAGGTTTTTATCCATGCCTTTTGTTTTCTGTACTTTTGATGGGATTCCAATTGTTGCTAGAGATCATTATTTGAACTCATATGTTACTTTTATTAGGAGAATATACAAGCTTCTTCATAGACGGTCCTTTAAAACAAGGCCTATTAGAACATGGAGTTAGTTAGCATCCTGATTAATTCTGCTGATGTTTACCTCAATACAGGTTATACTTAGGCTTGTCAAAGATATGCCAGATTTAAAGGCCTACTCACTTATAAAATCAGTTTCTTTCATGTACCTTAACTATTGCTTATGCGTCCATGCATTTCAAATCACTACGAAGGCAACCCATCCTCTAGATTTTTAAGCTTTTTGAACATAATTGCTAATCTACGACATTTTTCGTTTATTTTATCTTCACTTGAATTCCTTTTCAGTGACTGTTTATGCTACTATTCCTGCTTGTGATCATTTAATGTCAAGTGAGGATATGTGGATACATATGTCATAGTAATTAGCTAAACTGGTCCAACTATGTTGCAGATACTAACTCTGTTTGAGAAAGCAGTAAAGAGAAGTTTCCTTGCATTACACGCTCACTTAAACCACCTCCTAATAATTTTTCATATGTACATTTTAATCTTTTCAAGAATTTAAATATGTAATTATTTTCTGATTTGAATGTTATATATTTATTTATATAGTTTGCAGGAAAAAAAACGTATACAAGAGAAGATATTGATGTTTGCCGACATGAATGGTGTACATTTATCATTAACAGAATAGGTAGAACTTGAAATTACTCATATATAATTTATATTAGGACGGTTATTAATATTTTAGTTGAAAATTAGACCAAATTTTGTAATTAATTACTACTTGTTAGTAATTAACTAGCTAGGTCTGTTTTATGTTTAGTTTAATGTATATATTGGAGTATTCTTAACTTCAATTATTTTGTAACTAATAATTAATTATATTGTAATGATTAATTAGTAATGATATGTAAACAGTAATATTGTCGTTCTTGTGATTTTGAATATATATATTATTTCAGCATTTTACAGGTAATTACTTATATAAGATCAGCATAATATTGAAATTTAAAAAAAAAAAAAAAAAAACCATTTAGGGACGGTTATTAACCGTCCCCAAAAAGTTCAACTAAAAGTGTTTAGGGACGGTTACTGGGACACTTTTCGGGACGGTTATCCCAGTAACCGTCCCTAAACACTTTTAGGGACAGTTGTTACACTTTTAGGGACGGTTACATTTTACTTTTAGGGACGGTTAATAACCGTCCCTAAAAGTGCCACTTTTTGGGACCCCTGCATACGAGACTGTTACGACCCGAAACGGAACCGTCCCTAAATGTCTTTAGGGACGGTTAAAAAGTGCCACTTTTTGGAACGCCTGCATACGGGACTGTTACGACCCGAAACGGAACCGTCCCTAAATGTCTTTAGGGACGGTTAATAACCGTCCCTAAATGTCTTTAGGGACGGTTAATAACCGTCCCTAAATCTCTTTTTTGTAGTAGTGAAACACAATAACCAGTGAACAATTTCCAGAAAGCAACAATACTCTCAATAATTAAGAGACAAGATTACATGAACCTAAAAAGTGCTTAACTGAGAGGACAACATAAAACGACTACAAAAGTAGCAAGAAGATGAAAACTAGACAAACTCAACAAAGAAGTTGATTAAAAAGATGAAAAAATTAGGGCAAAACAAAAGCCCTAGCAGAGGGAAGAAAGGAATACTACTTTTTAAGACATAGTCATAAAGAAAAATATTGTAGATCTGTTCTTGCAAAAAGATAAAATACTTGTTCTTTAATCATCACAACTGAGAAAATTGGGGCATTCATTCTTAAACAATATAAACTTCTTAAACAAAGTTAAAAAAAAATTGGATAAGCACTTTTAGTTACATAAGTTTTTTCTTTCCAAATCAAGCCCATTTAAGCTAAGGCTCAAGGGAAATCAAAAAAGTATTTTTCAAAAACCACCAAATTATTGAGGTAAATTACAAGTAATCGGCTCAAGTGAGACTAACACTATCATTGTTGTGGCCTAAGAAGTTGATTCATAATTTTACTCAGTCCATTAAATCCAAATATCATAAAATACTTCAACATGCATTTTTTAGAGAGAGGGGCACTTATTTCTCTCTATATACTTAGGGTTTTCTCTATAATACCCCACCCCATGTTCCCATCTTCCTCACTCTACCTTCCTATACAAATTAGTCGACCTGTCAACAAGTGGATTTTCTATCTACATTTCTAATAGGCTTTTGTATATACTGCTTGGTAGTTTAGTGGTTCTTAGTATGGAGGACAATGAAGAAGATGACCTAGATGATGAGTGGATTTCTGGCATTGAAAATGTTTGGAGAATTTTCTCACACTAGAAATCACTAGAATTGTATATCTAGATTCTGAATGCCCTTAAGATAATTAACATACACATATATATAGATACTTAAAGGTTTACAGTTGTCCTTCTTTGATAGGCATTAACTTTGACACTGTGATGTGTCAAATTGTTTGTCAGAAGTCGCGTCAATGATTGTGACTAGCCATACATATTTGTGGGATTAGTGTAATAGGATGTTCCACTTCGTATATATGACGTTACACAATTTAGGTCGTATGACGTCTGATGGCTTCGTAAATACGAGATCATCTGGGCAACAGGTTCGATGTCTAATTTCACTTTAGGCGACGAGGACGATGTTGGATCACTCCGTCGGCGTGGGACCTCTTGTTCTAGTAGGACGCTTAACATCTACTTCCTTCACACGAGGTCATTTGCTTTTCCTCTTACAACCACTTCGTACGTACGAGGTTAATCTGATTCTTCTCATGCCTGATGACATTAGGCATGCTATGGTAACTTCTCTCTTTGATTTAAAGCAGAATCCTTTTACCAATTAGCTCACATTCTAACAGAAAACAAGGATGACAGCTTGGATCCGGCAATGTTCTACTTTCCATCTAGTTTGTGTTAGGGTTTAATTTGTCTTCTATTTTTATTTTGTTCTCTATAATGTGAATTGGTTGTATGGTGATGTTAATTTGTAATTTGTCTTAAATTCGTTTGGTTTTTTTGTAGGTGGATGATTGATCATTTTTTAATTTTTGAGTAATATTTCTTGTCGCTCAGTTAAGAAAACACTGCTGGATAGTAGGTTTTAGGAGATATTTTTTTGACTTTAGTTCTTTTGCGTTAATCTTTCTGATGGATCTGATTAGAAGAACTTGATCGAGTTTTGAAGCAATTTAGTTGGAAAAATATTGCAAGCTTATGGTAGTGTAGTTTGTGTGGGTTTTTGTTTAAATATGGTATATTATGAAACTTGCTGCCATAAATTAAAGAAATGTTTTTTCTCTTTTGAAAAAATAAAATAAAAAAAATAAATCCTAATAATCATGGTTAGTACTCGAACTAACCAAAAACCAATAACTCTTGACCAGAAGGATTTTCTCACAGCACTATTGGTACGAACAAATAATCTCTCCCTCAGGCCTCGACTCATACATACTACTATAATAAAATATATAAATCCAAAACAGTGGGTTATAAAAATATTTAAAATATTTATTTAATTACAAATATATCTATAATATTATGAATAATAATAAAAATATATTAAATTAATAACTAACCATAAATTATTTAACATAATTATTTTTATTAATGAATGAATGATATATTTTACCTATCTGTAAAATTTTATAATCCTTTTGATATTTTTTGTAAATTTATAACAATTATATGATTATTTTATAAAATAGTTAATTCATATAATTGTCAAATACAATTGATATCACAAATTCAAAAATTGTAAGCCATGTCCAAATTCATATCAAAAGTTTACATTATAGACTTTTGAAAGAATTGAACTAAAAAAAAAGGCATATTACTATCATTGGTAGGAATAATAATATGAATTATAAATTTGACATAAATTATACTTAAAAATTATATGAATTATGGAGTAATCATATAATTGTTATGAATTTACAAAATTATCAAAGGAATTATAATTTAACCATAGTCACAAATAATAACATATAGGCAAAATATATGATTCATTCATCAAAAAAATAATTTTGTTAAATAATTTAAGTTAATTATCAATTAAACATATTTTTATCGTTACTCATAATATTGTTGACATAATTGCAACTAATTAGGGTGTATTCAATCTAAATTTTTATAAATTTTTATGGATTTTAAATTCTATAAACTTTTATAGATTTATATAAAATTTTTAAGAATTCATATGAAATTTTATAGATTTTATTAGATTTTTTTTTTTAAGACTTTCATAAATTTTTATAGACTTACATTAATTTTTATATAATTTTATATACTTTTATTATCAATTTGTTTTACATTTCTCGATTTTTTTTTCTTTTTCTTTATTTTTGAAAAATATTCACATCTCCATCATTCTTGTAATTTGTTAATATTAGTAAGTAAAATTTAAAGAATTCACACATTCAACTCTACTCTTCAATAAAAATACATATTATTTATGATTTATAATAAAACATAAAATATAATGTATAAAAATATATTTAAATATATGAATGATGCAATTATTTCATTTATAGTATGTAATAAAGCTAAAAACAATAAACAAATACACCTTAATAGAATTAAAAATTTTGGACAGTTTTACAATTCATTATATATATTTTAAACATAAAAGTAGTTATTCTGTTAAATAATTTAATATCAGTTATTAATTAAATATTTTTTTTATTATTATTCATATATTATAGATATAATTATAACTAAATAAATAAAACAAAAATATTTTTGTAACTTACCTTGTATATTATAATCATATCTATTTGAATAATTAATTTGAAAAACAACCAAGGATACATAAAGTAGAGAATATCAATATATAGCTCTAATATTCAAAACACAAAGTGACGAAGAAAATCAACATCGGAAGTTACAATAACAGACAGTCAGACACTGGCTCTCCAAAATTGATAATCCCAGCCACAAAATCCATTGCCAGCACCTTCAATGTCTTGGCAAGTATCATCACATACATCCCTAAACCAGCACTGCCCGACATAATAATTGCTATATCTTTTGCAAATACCTGCACATGTTTAATAAATAAAACTTAATCAAATAAATATGATTATTCAGACTAATTAAAATTTACGATGCTCGAACAATATAAGATAATTAAACATGATGAATTGAACAATAACCATTGCTGAATTGTCCATTTAATTTAGGTGTCATAGGATGATCAGTTACTGTGTTCTGAAAGATTCTTGTGCCTGCTATCAATATTTATTCATCAATAACTCAATCAAATTAAATAAAAAACCAAAAACCAAAAATAATAAATAAAAGGACAATAATCTGTTCGAGTGTTATGAACTAAAGAACAACGTACGTACCATAACAAGCTGATGGAAAGTACAACACGAAAACCCAAAGGACAATAATGTAACCAAAAAAAAACTTGTTCCATGCGATCAAAAAGTTAAAGAAGATGAAGATGGCTATATAAGATTATAATAATTTTTTCCCCCCGAGAATATTAATCTATACTTATAATAAATAAGACAAATTTATGTAGATTATATCCAAAACACTATGTATAATGAGTATTGCCAAATAATCAAGGGCGAGCTATACCACATTAAGGAGTAATGCTGCACTGTCGAAGTTTGGATTATTCTAATTAGAAGTTAGAACGTGGCAAATTATGATTGGTATGCGTCCCCTATGCAAATCTGTGATAAACTTATATACAGTACCCATACTATAGGATAATAATATTTTATCGTAACTAATATTACATATAATTTTTATTTTATAATATAATTGACTCATTATTAATAAATAATTATATAATTATTTTATTATTTAATATTTACAGTTTAACATTAATCATATAATAAAAATTAAGTATATAATAAATTATTTTATGCATATAATAAAAAATAAAAATAAAAATTCAAGCAATGAGTCACTTTATTCATATACTATACATCTTACATTACTAAATATTATATCATATTTTGTGTCTTGTGATTGTCCAGCTCAGTGGCAGACCCAAGTGATGGGCTATGAGGAATTATAGTCCCGTCAAAAATTTGGATAAAAACTGAGCAGATCAATCTCAAGTATTTATAAAATAGTTATTATTAAGTTGAATATTATATTAATTTTTGTGACTCATCCGAAAAATAAAAGTATTAATTTGATAATTTAATATTTAATTTCTTTAATTTGATTAATTTGAGGTCCTATACCTTTTCCTATTTCCTATTTGACCAATTTAATACCTTAAAAATATTTAAAAAAATAATAAATTTAACACATTTAAAATTTATAACAATAAAAATAGCACACATTATATTAATTAAATATTAATTTATATTTTTTTTAATTCAAAAAAAGTATGTTATTTTTATTATTATAAATTTTAAGAAATGTTAGTTTATGTAATTTGTCAAAATATTTAGATTAGTCAAATTAAAGAAGTAATAATCTTTAATTGGTCAAATCTAAGAAATTAGAATATCAAATTAGTCAAAATGTAAAATTTAAAGTACTAAATTAGTAGAATTAATTTTTGAGGAATAACTAAAAATTAACAAAAATAAAGACGTGATAGGAAATAAATATTAAATAACATAAGTATTTAGGATAAATTTAGTTCCTTAATTCTCACAAATTTTAGCTATTTTGGTATAGAATTAATAATTTTTTTTTTATTTTAATTATAAAATTTAACATAAAATTGCTAATTATAATCAAATTGATAATGATGCGCAATTTTACTATTAAATTAACAATGATTTTTTAGCTAAAGTTAAAAATAAAATAAAATTTTATATCAAATTTATTGAATTAAAAAGTAAGAGAATAAAATAACAAGAAGATGAAAACCAGACAAACTCGGCGAAGAAGTTGATTGAAAAGATGAAGAAATTAGGGCAAAACAAAAACCCTGTAGAGGGAAGAAAGGAATATTACTTTTTAAGACATAGTCATAAAGAAAAATATTGTAGATCTGTCCGTTCAAAAAGGTAAAATACTCGTTCTTTAATTATCACAACTGAGAAAAATGGTGCATTAGTGCTTAAACAATATGAACTTCTTCTACAAAGTAAAAAAAATGCATAAGCACTTTTAGTTAGATAAGTTTTTTCCTTTCCAAATCAAGCCTATTTAAGCTAAGGCTCAAGGGAAATCAAAAAGTAATTTTCAAACCACCAAATTATTGAGATAAATTACAGGTAATCGCCTCAAGTGAGACTTGAACACTATCATTGTTGTGGCTTAATAAGTTAATTCATAATTTTACTCACTCCAATAAATCCAAAGAATTATAAAAAACTTCAACATGCGTTTTCCAAAGAGAGGGGCTCTTATGTCTCTCTAGAATACTTAGAGTTTTCTCCTTCAACCGACTTACACTCGCCTGCTGCATCTCCATTTACCCCACCCCATCTTCCGATCTTCCTCACTCCACCTTCCTATACAAATCGATCGACCGGTCAATAAGTGTTCCATGATAAGTCTGCCTCTGGTTTCTCTCTTCTAGAAAGAGCAGAAACTTTTGAATGTTGAATCAAGAAGTTGAAGGAGCAGTCGGCAACAACCTCCAGCAGACATTTTTGAAGATTGAACGTTGAAGAAGCGCTAGCCGGTGCAGCAAATATTGAAATAAGAAGGAGAAGATGATGTGAGCAATGACATCAGCTCTCCTAATGTTTCTCTATAAATAGAGAAGAGGAAGCAGAGGGAAATCCATCTCACCAAAGAAGCGTCTCTCAAAAACATTGAGAGAAAGAAATAAGAATACCACAGTTTAATTAAACTGTGAGAGAAAAGTGAGGTATTCCTGCAGATAGTGATAAATATCTGTAGAGATAAAATAGTGAGAGATTTACCACACATTTGTGAGTGTGAGAGATACACTTTGTGAGTGTAATATTGTAATACCTCAAGTTTGGGCATAAACTTGAGAGAATTGTTGTACCCATTTGTTATAGTGGAAGTTTTTCGGAGTTGCCCCGTGGTTGTTTCCCTCTCACATTGAGTGGGTTTTTCCACGTTAAATATTGTGTGTCATTTTATATTATTCCTGCACATTTATTATTTGCTATTCTCAATCTCGCCAACATTCCGCTGCGATACATTTCCCAACAACTGGTATCAGAGCTATTATTGCAAATAGTGAAATTACTATTCACAATAATTAAAATTGTGAACAGTAACGATACTATTCATCTGCCGACAGAATAGTGAAACTACTATTCACGGGGTACTGTTTACACGGGTACTGTTCACTTGGTACTATTTGCAGATACGAAGTACTATTCACGAATACGAGGCACTATTCACATAGTACTATTCAAGGGGCACTATTTGCAAAGGTGATTTTTTAGCAAGGTTGGTTCACGACAAGTAAAAAATGTCTGGTGGTAAAACAAAGATTGAGAAGTTTACCGGCAACAATAATTTTACCCTTTGGCAGAGCAGAATGAAGGATGTTCTCATTCAGCAAAAGGTTCATAAGGCTTTATTGGGTAAAGCCAAAAAGCCAGAAGCAATGAAGGATGAAGATTGGGACGAGATAGACGAGATTGCCGCCAGTACAATTCGTCTAAATATTTCTGATAATGTTCTTCAGAACATTAATGTAAAAGGATGCAAAACTGCTTTGGATATCTGGAACAAGTTGGAGAGCCTGTACATGACAAAGAATTTGTCAAATAAGTTCATGATATGGGCAGATTTATATCAACTACGGATGCCGGAAAATAGTGACTTCATGCAACATTTGTCAACATTTAACGGTATGATTTCCCAACTTCAGAATTTTGATATTAGCTTCTCAGAAGAAGAAAAAGCAGTTTTACTATTGGTGTCCCTACCTCCGTCATACCACCATCTTAAGACGACTCTCATGTATGGAAAAGATAAGTTGATCTTTGAAGAAATTTCCGGAGTACTTTTGTCTTACAGTAAAAATAAGACAAAAGATAGTGAGTCGCAAGCCCTTGTTATGGAGAACAGAGGGAGAAGTAAAAACAAAGGATGGAGGAGCCAGACAGACAAGTCCAGAGGAAGGTCAAAGTCCAGAGGAAGAGACAATAATTGCTTCCATTGTGGCAAGCCAGGCCACATAAAGAGAAATTGCCGAGTATGGAAACGAATGCAGGAAGGAGGGCAGAATAAAGATGACAACCACACAACAGCAGCAGTAGCAACAAGAGAAAATGAAGATGTTGCGATAATTGCTGATGAATGCCTACATGTTGGTGATAACATGATTGAATGGGTCGTTGACACTGGTGCATCTTATCATGTCACGCCCCATAAAGAGTTGTTCTTTACATACAAAGCAGGAGACTTTGGTACTGTGAAGATGGGAAACACCACATGTTCAAACATAGTGGGAATTGGAGACATTTGTATCAAGACAAATGTTGGGTCCCAGTTAACGTTGAAAAATGTGAGGCATGTTCCTGATTTACGCCTCAATTTGATGTCTGTCAATGCATTTGACAAAGAAGGCTTCCAGAACCATTTTGGTGATGGAAAGTGGAAACTCTCCAAGGGGTCCTTGGTTATTGCAAGAGGAGAAGCTTGTTGCACACTATACAAAACCAATGGGATGGTTTGTGATAATGGTGTGAACGTGGCAGTCGATTCTTCACCAAGTCTGTGGCATAAAAGAATGGGCCACATGAGTGAAAAAGGACTGCAGATTCTGGCAAAGAAGAATCTTATTCCCTTTGTCAAAGGTAGCTCTCTTGATCCTTGTGATTACTGCTTATTTGGAAAACAGCATAGAGTTTCTTTTGGTAGTTCCTCTGTAAAGAAGTCAACACTACTAGAACGAGTGTATTCTGATGTTTGTGGTCCCATTGAGGTTACATCACTTGGAGGAGCCAAGTATTTTTTAACCTTTATTGATGATGCTTCGAGAAAAGTATGGGTGTACCTGTTGAAGACAAAAGACCAGGTATTTGCTAATTTTCAACAATTTCATGCCATGGTGGAAAGAGTGACGGGAAAGCAGCTGAAGTGCCTTCGAACTGATAACGGAGGTGAATATATTTCCCATGAGTTTAGAAATTATTGTTCTAAACATGGTATTCGGCATGAGAAGACAGTACCTGGTACCCCACAGCACAACGGTGTAGCTGAAAGGATGAATCGCACAATTGTAGAAAGAGTGCGATGCATGTTACGAGCAGCAAAGCTACCAAAAGAATTCTGGGGAGCGGCTGTTCAAACTGCTTGTTATCTCATCAACAGAACTCCCTCAGTTCCTTTGAATTTTGATATTCCAGAGAGGGTTTGGACGGAAAAAGATGTTTCCTACTCTCATTTGAAGGTGTTTGGGTGCAAAGCTTTTGTGCACATATCAAAGGAACATAGGTCGAAGCTGGATGACAAAGCCATTAAATGTATCTTCATTGGTTATGGAGATGAAGAATTTGGCTATAAATTTTGGGATCCTAAAACAAAGAAGGATCTAAGAAGCAGAGATGTAGTCTTTCAGGAAGGCCAAACAATAGATCAACAAGAAGAGCAACAACCAGAAAAGACTCTTGTTGATCTTCCTCCCATTCCTTCTCCAACAGAACAGGACAATGGAGAAGAAGTACAAGATGCAAGTGACGGTATAGAGTTGATACCGGAAGAAGATGATGCTGAGGAAGATTTACCAGCAGAAGAAGATGAAGATGTTGAAGAAGATATGCCAGCACAAGAGGACAATAATCAGGGGGAGCAGACAAGAGAACTGGAGAATGATAGACAACAACCGAGAAGGTCAAACAGAGTCATGCAACCATCCAGACGTTATCCACCTAATGAGTATATCCTAATCACTGAAAAGGGGGAGCCAGAAAGCTTCCAAGAAGTGGAAACTCATAAGGAAAAGAAGCAGTGGATGAAAGCAATGGAGGAAGAGATGAATTCCCTTCATAAGAACCAGACTTATGAGTTAGTAGAGCTTCCAAAAGGTAGAAAAGCTCTAAGAAACAAGTGGGTATACAAGTTGAAAGAGGATGGCATCACCAACCAAGTCAAATACAAAGCTCGCTTGGTTGTGAAAGGATTTGGACAAAAGAAAGGCATTGACTTTGATGAAATATTCTCTCCAGTTGTAAAGATGTCCTCAATCAGAGTAATTTTGGGCTTAGCAGCTAGCCTAGATCTTGAGATTGAACAAATGGATGTGAAGACTGCATTTCTTCACGGAGATCTAGAAGAAGTCATCTACATGCAGCAACCAGAAGGGTTTGAAGTCAAAAGAAAGGAGCACCTAGTCTGCAAGTTGAAGAAAAGCCTGTATGGATTGAAGCAGGCCCCACGCCAGTGGTACAAGAAGTTCGACTCATTCATGGTAGGTAATGAGTTTCGAAGAACTAATGCAGACTCATGTGTTTGTATCAAACATTTACCTGGTGGAAAGTTTGTTATTCTGCTGCTATATGTTGATGACATGTTGATAGTTAGTCAAGACACCGAAGTAATCAACAAGCTGAAGAAGGAATTATCGAAAGTCTTTGACATGAAAGACTTAGGACCAGCCAAACAAATTTTGGGTATGGAAATAATTCGTGACAGGAGGTCCAGGAGACTATGGATGTCACAGGAGAGATATGTTGAACGGGTTCTTGAAAGGTTCAACATGAAAGGAGCGAAGCCAGTCAGTTCGCCTCTTGGTGGTCAATTCAAACTCACCAAGAAATCATGTCCATCTTCTGAGGAAGAAAAGATGAAGATGGAGGTCATTCCATATTCTTCAGCTGTTGGTAGTCTTATGTATGCTATGGTCTGTACTAGACCAGATATTGCTCATGCAGTAGGAGTTGTGAGCAGATTTCTGTCAAATCCTGGCAAAGAGCATTGGGAAGTAGTGAAGTGGATCTTCAGATATTTAAGGGGTACATCAAAGTTGTGCTTAAGCTTTGGAAAAGGAAAACCAATTTTGGAAGGATATACAGATGCAGATATGGCAGGGGACCTTGATGGTAGAAAGTCTACATCTGCATATTTGTTTACTTTTGCAGGGGGAGCCGTATCTTGGCAGTCCAAACTGCAAAAATGTATTGCATTATCCACAACAGAGGCTGAATATATTGCAGTCACAGAAGCTGGGAAAGGGCTATTGTGGATGAAGGTTTTTCTCCAAGAATTGGGTTTGAAGCAAGATGAGTATGTGGTTAATTGTGATAGCCAGAGTGCTATTGATTTAAGCAAAAATGCCACATATCATTCTCGCACAAAGCACATTGATGTAAGGTATCATTGGATACGCCAAGCACTTGAGAAGAAGCTGATTCAAGTGAAGAAGATTCATACAGACAAGAATGCTGCGGATATGCTGACAAAGATTGTTCCCAAACAAAAACTCGAGCTATGTTCCAAGATAGCTGGAATGAGCTCCAAATGATGGAGCTAACATGTGATTCCTCCCTTCACGAGGCAGAGGGGGAGATTTGATAAGTCTGCCTCTGGTTTCTCTCTTCTAGAAAGAGCAGAAACTTTTGAATGTTGAATCAGGAAGTTGAAGGAGCAGTCGGCAACAACCTCCAGCAGACATTTTTGAAGATTGAACGTTGAAGAAGCGCTAGCCGGTGCAGCAAATATTGAAATAAGAAGGAGAAGATGATGTGAGCAATGACATCAGCTCTCCTAATGTTTCTCTATAAATAGAGAAGAGGAAGCAGAGGGAAATCCATCTCACCAAAGAAGCGTCTCTCAAAAACATTGAGAGAAAGAAATAAGAATACCACAGTTTAATTAAACTGTGAGAGAAAAGTGAGGTATTCCTGCAGATAGTGATAAATATCTGTAGAGATAAAATAGTGAGAGATTTACCACACATTTGTGAGTGTGAGAGATACACTTTGTGAGTGTAATATTGTAATACCTCAAGTTTGGGCATAAACTTGAGAGAATTGTTGTACCCATTTGTTATAGTGGAAGTTTTTCGGAGTTGCCCCGTGGTTGTTTCCCTCTCACATTGAGTGGGTTTTTCCACGTTAAATATTGTGTGTCATTTTATATTATTCCTGCACATTTATTATTTGCTATTCTCAATCTCGCCAACATTCCGTTGCGATACATTTCCCAACATTCCATTCACCCACTTGCCCTTATACCTTTCATCTCTTTCTTGTCTTTCTACCACTACCCCTCAGCCACCATACTGTCCTCCTTTTATTTCCTGCAATACACACCCTTTTCCTAGAGGAAGTAACCTCTATGGCCTAGCCTCCTCCTACATTTCTAGTGGGCTTTTCTATCTACTGCTTGGTAGTTTAGTGGTTCTTAGTATGGAAGACAACGATGAAGATGACCTAGATCGATGATGAGTGGATTTTCTGGCATTGAAAACAAGGATCACAGCTTCTTGGATCCGGTAATGTTCTACTTTCCATCTAGTTTGTGTTAGGGTTTAATTTGTCTTCTATTTTTATTTTGTTTTCTATGATGTGAATTGGTTGTATAGTGATGTTAATTTGTAATTTGTCTTAAATTTGTTTGCTTTGTTTGTAGGTGGATGATTGGTCATTTTTTAATTTTTGAGTCATATTTCTTGTCTCTCTTAAGAAAACATTGCTGGATAGTAGGTTTTAGGAGATATTAATTTTTTTGACTTCAATTAGTTCTTTTGCGTTAATCTTTCTTATGGATCTGATTAGAAGAATTGGATCGGATTTTGAAGCAATTTAGTTGGAAAAATACTGCAAGCTTATGGTAGTGTAGTTTGCGTGGGTTTTTGTTTAAATATGGCATATTTTGAAACTTGCTGCCAGAAATTAAAGAAATGTTTTTTCCTCTTTTGAAAAAATAAAATAAAAAATGAATCATAATAATCATAGTTAGCACTCGAACAAACCAATAACCAATAACCCATAACTCTTGACCAGAAGGATTTTCTCACAGCACTATAGGTACGTACAAATAATCTCTCCAATTACAAAAATATTCAAAATATTTATTTAATTATAATTATATCCATAATATTATAAATAATAATAAAAATATATTTAATTAATAATTAACTTTAAATTATTTAACATAATTATTTTTGTTAAAGAATAAATTATATATTTTGTCTGTCCATAAAACTTATAATCCTTTGATATTTTATATGATTACTCCGTAATAAATTAATAATAATGAATTTATATAATTATCAAATATAATTTATATTACAAATTCATATATTATAATTCATGTCCAAATCTATATCAAAAGTTTATATTACAGACTTTAGAAATAGTTAAACTAAAAAAAAAGGCTTATCACTATCACTGGTAGAAGCAATCATATGAATTATAAATTTGTCATATACTGTACAAAATTATATGAATTCACTATTATTATATATGGAGTAATCATATAGCTGTTATGCATTTGCAAAAATATCAAAGAAATTATAATTTAACCATAGTCACAAATAATCACAAATAGACAAAATATATTATTCATTCCTTAACAAAAGCAGTTATGTTAAATAATTTAAAACAAGTTATCAGTTGGACATGCTTTTATCGTTATCCATAATATTGCGGATATCATTGCAACTATAAGTAAACGTTTTAAATATTTTTATAACTTATTCCATACGTTGTGAGCATAAAACGTAGTTAATCTTACTTTTCAAACACATAATTTTACCAAAATATTCTTTAAAAATTAATTTTGTGAAATAATTTAATATCAGTTATCAATTGACAATGGGAAATGTTTTTATCATTATTCATAACGTTATGGGCATAATTATAATTAAGTAAATATTTTGGATAATTTTACAACTCATTATATATGTTTTGAGCATTAAACGTGTTTAATATGTTAAATAATTTAATATTAATTATAAATTAATTATATTTTTATCGTGGATATAATTATAATTAAATAACTATAATAAGTATTTTTTTTTTTTAACTCATCCTATATATTATAATCATATCTATTTGAAAAATTAATTTGAAAAGAAAAGGAAGAAAAAGAAAAAAACCAACTATACATAAAGTAAGAGAATATCAATATGTAGCTCTAATATTCAACACAAACTGACAAAGAAAATCAACATCGGAAGTTACAATAACAAACAGTGGCTCTCCAAAAATGATAATCCCAACCACAAGTTCCACTGGCAGCACCTTCTCTGTTTTGGCAAATATCATCACATTCGTAGCTAATCCAACACTGCCAGACATAATACTTGCTGTATCTTTTGCAAATACCTGTACATGTTTAATAAATAAAACTTAATCAAATAAATATGATTATTCCGACTAATTAAAATTTACGATACTCGAACAATATATATAAGATAAACATGATAATTGAAAAACAACCATTGCTGAATTGTCCATTTAATTTAGGTGTCATAGGGTTATCAGTTACTGTGTTCTGAAAGATTCTTGTGCCTGCTATCAATATTTATTCATCAATAACTCAATCAAATTAAATATAAATAAATACATAAATAAATAAAGGACAATGATCTGTTCGAGTGTGATGAACTAAAGAACGATGTACCATGACAAGCTGATGGAAAGTACAGCACGAAAACCCAAAGGACAATAATGTAAGTGGAAAAAATTATATAAAACTTAGTCATGATTTTGCAAATTTTTTTTTTGGGTTCCATGCGATCAAAAAGTTAAAGAAGATGAAGATGATGGCTAGCCTTTTATATAAGATTATAACAATTTTTTTTTCCCTGAGAATATTAAACTATACTTACTATAAATAAGACAAATTTATGTAGATTATATCCAAAACACTATGTATAATGAGTATTGCCAAATAATCAGGGGCGAGTTATACTATATCAAGGAGTAATGCTGCACTGTTGAAGTTTGGATTATTCTAATTAGAAGTTAGAATGTGGCAAATTATGATTGGTATGCCGACTCATATGCAAATTTGTGATACTCTTATATACAGTACCAATATTGTAGGATAATATTTTTTATCATGACTTGTATTAATTCTTAATTCTCCTGGTATAATTAACTCATTACTAATAAATAATTATACAATTATTTATTATCTAATATTTTCGATTTAACATTCAGACAAATATATAAAAAAATTCAAGTATATAATAAATCACACAAATAATAAAAAAAAAATTCAAGCATATAATGAGTCACTTTATCGATTTAATAACCTGAAATAGAAGTCAAATAAAGTCGAATAACATCTTTTCCATTTATCACTTTACGACATTGTCTTAAAACTATATTTTTACTATTTTATCTTTAACAGCTATTGACTCTAAACTCATGTTCTTTTTTTTTTTCGTTTCGTATTTGCCTTTTATTCAATGTTTATATCTTTTTTTCATGCATTCTTGTTATTTTAAGAAGTGGAATTAAGTGATGAACAATACTAATTATAATTTTTTTGAATGGATTTTTATGAAATTTATTTTCGAATTATGTAGTATCTTGTTAGTTGGTGAAAACAGAGGAAAATGTGAATATGTCATTAGTTAAAGGTTGGGAAATGGGGACTTGGATGAAACTGAAAAATTCTATTAAAAGTTGATTTTTTTTTATCCATTTGACTGATTCATTAATCTCCCATTTTTCATTGTTGTACTAATTCTTGTTGGATGATAAATTGAGATACTCTGTTTTTGTTAGAAAAAACAGAGTATACAAACCCAAGTAAGTAAAGCATTCCAACTTAGCAAGAATTGAAGAATAATATACAAACTCAAATAACATACAAGCACATTAAATTTATTAGAATGAGAATGTCCAAAACATATTCTATAATTTTCTGCAAACTCTGAAAAAAGAAAGAAAAATAGATTCTACAATTTTCTGTGAGGTATGTAACGCTTGTTTGTTTTGATATGTAAACTGTGTTATATACAGGTATGTAAACTGTGTTACATACAAATATATAAACTGTTTACATACTACGTAAACATGTATGTAAATTGTTTACATATTATATAAATTGTGTTACATACACTACAATAATAATTAGATTTAGGGACGATTACAATTTAAAAAAATTCGACCAACCGTCCCTAAATGAGTATTTTTGGGACGGTTGTGTGAAACTTTTTTGAAAACAATTTTTGGAACGGTTATTAACTGTCCCTAAATGTCCTTCTAATTAACGAAATAATTTCAACCCGCAACACTATTCGAAAACTTCTAAAAAAAATCCTAACATACACAGCCCAGCCTCCACTACCGTGACCCTCTTTTGGTTCCACAGTCGAGACCCTCCAGCCACTAACGCCAACTCTCCATGCTCTGTCGTCACTCGCACAGCCAGCCTCCAGCCCGTTGCTGTCCCGTGCGGCTCCATTTAGTTCCAGATCAGCAACAAGTCCAGCCCCTCCACGACACCTCCTGCAGCGGCTACTTAACCAGCCCCTCCATGGTCAGCAGAACCGTCCACGGTCAGCAGCGGCACCCCTCTCGTTGACCAGACATGCATCACAAACTCTTGAGTCAACCTTGTACAGTTCTGAAGTTCAGTTGTCTTTTCAATCATGGCTCGTTTCCATAATGTAAGCATTTTCTTATCGATTTATTTTGCTTGTTTTTGTCCTCTGTTTGGTAGCTAGGAAAGGTAGAGAGAAAGTTAGAGCTGACGAACATATGTTTTATTTTGCATAAGAAATTGAAGCATCATAATTTTTTTGTTATGTTTCTAGCTTTTAATCAAGGTTGGGTTTGCATAGATTATGAAGTTGTATTCTATTGATAATTTGATTTTTCAAAAATGACTATGGGAGAAGAAGAAGGTGTTTGGGAACCCCATTGCAAAAAAAATAGCCTACCGTGGATCATATAACTGGTGATGAGATCGCCAAGAGCTCTGTTTTTGCTAAGGAAAATTGCCGAAAACAATTTTGGGAAGAAAAAGAAGAAGAAGAGCCTTATTACTAGTGATTTGGTTGGTCTTCAAGAAAAGTGTGAAGAAAATTTTGACCTTGAGGGTTATGATTCTAACGGGTACTTGTCTGATGGCATTATGCAATACCATAGAGGAAAAGCTGTGTTTAAGAGAAAAAGGGGTGCACTTATATTCTCTCTCTTTTTTTTTTTATAATTATTTTATTATGATGATGTTTGTTTAATTTCTTCACACACATATATTATTAAGAAATTGTCATAAATTACCTGTTAAAATTGAACAGGGAAGCCATGGACCGAAGAGGAACATAGAAAGTTTCTAGTTGGGATGGAAAAACTTGGAAAAGGTTTTTGGTTGAAGATATCCAAAGAATATGTGACTACAAGGACTCCTTCACAGATTGCTAGTAATGCACAAAAATACTTTCAAAGGCTCACTCCAACTTCTAAAAACGGAAAAGAGGCATATTTGATTTGTCATTTCAAGAATATGCAGTAATATACAAATTTATCTGCTCTATTATATATATATATATATATATATTTTTTTTTTTTTTTCTTCATATTTTTGACTATATTTGATATTGGACAAACAGATTCCAGTTTCTCCGGATCAAACTGAAGTTTCTGCTGAGTCCTCTTCAACAAAGGTAAATCATTCTTTGCTCAAATTAAATACATATTACAAGTTGATGTCATAAAAAAAGTAGATATTTTAGTATATACTTGACCTCCTAAATAATATTTATAGACAAAAAGCCTAACACTCCTACCTCTTTCCACCCAACCCCTTCCCTTTCACAGCCGCCCCACCCCCACCCATCCCTTCAGTTGCAGATCCCTTGATACTGCTGCTGTTTATCCTGTTCTCTTGGCTCTGTATCATTTTGGGTGGCTTATGGTGGTAGTTTTTATTTCCTTGGTCAGTTTTGGTGGTAAGTGATAACCTTTGTCATCAAGTTTACAATTCTTTTAGGCCATATAGGATATGTGGGTTGACCTTAGATATGTGATTGACTTGGTACGTAGTTCTTTCGCAAGTATTAGATGATGGTGCTTTGGTGTGTAAAATTAGGTCTGGGTTTATGTTAGCAATTTTTAGACAGTGAATGCTACGTGTTTGCTCTAGTTTTAGGATTAGTGCAAAAAGGTGGTGTATTGTTCTAATTTTGTAATTCTACTGCAATGTTAATAAAATTGTCTCTCTTTTGACCCAATGTACATACATATTTTACATAATCAAGATATGCTCGTGGTTGTACAGGGTAGCAACTTTAAGGGTTTGCAAGGGAAAAACATTGTTGAGAAGCTACCACAGGTAAAGCACATCTCTAATAACTTTTGTTTGCTGTTAGTAAAAGAACTGACTAATGACTCTGATTTTTTATACCTAAACATACAGGGTTGAAGTACCTGCAATCAAAATAATAGTCATTTCATGATAAACTCTCAATGTGTTCCTTCACATGCAGATTATCAAGTTCCAAATCATTCTATGTTTATGCAAAATATTTATGGCAAGAGGAAATTCGTTTTTAATTAACATCTATTAGTTCAATCTCTGTCTCTGAGATGCATTGAGAGCCTTTGTATTACGGGATTTTATTGAATTTTTCAGTCATGGCTCGTTTCCATAATGTAAGCATTTTCTTGTCGATTTATTTTGCTTGTTTTTGTCCTCTATTTGATAGTTAGGAAAGGTAGAAAGAGTAAGAGCTGACGAACATATGTTTTCTTTTGCACAAGAAATTGAAGCATCATACTTTTTTTGTTATGTTCTAGCTTTTAATCAAGGTTGGGTCTGCATAGATTATGAAGAAAATTTAATGTAGTTTTTGGATAACAAATGGGAACTTTACTTGTAGTTGATGAGGCAAATTTAATGTACTCTTATATGCTTTTGTTAAGAATATTCCCTTAGGTTTTGGTTCTTGTAGATTGTTAACCAATCTGTCTATTTTTTTAGAAAGTAGTTGGTTATTGTTTCTTTCATCTTTTCAGCATCGAGTAAGAATTAGACCAAATTTTGTAATTAATTACTAATTATTAGTAATTAACTAGGTTTATTAATTATTTAATATTTAGGTTAATGTAGATATTGGAGACTTATATTAAAAATGAATCTAATAATTTTGTAACTAATCATTAATTATATTATAGTGATAAATTGTTAATATTACTTAAACAATGATATTGTTGATTTTGAATATATATACATATATCTTGATAATTTCAAAATTTTGCAAGAGAGGTAGTTTCAATGATGAAAACAGAATATTGAATTTTTGAAAAAAAAAAAAATACTATAACTGTCCCCAAAAGTAAAAATTTAACCATCCCAAAAGACTTTTAGGAACAATTGTTTGGATTTTAGGGACGATTAATAACCATCACTAAAGTGTTACTTTTTGGGACGCCTACATATGAAACTGTTACGACCTAAAAAAGAATTGTCCCTAAAGGTATTTTGAAAACCGTCCCTAAAACCCTTTTTTGTACTAGTGGGCTGACCCAAAAGGAAGAAGGGTAAGGACAGGTTTGGCATCCACCTTATTGGTCCGATATAGGAGATCTAAGATGTAACGATGCTGTGAAAGTAAAATGCCACGTTCATACGCAACAGCTTTTATTACGAGAAAATACCATAGAGACGCAATATCTTTTAGAGAAAAGCAATGAGTAATGGAATTAACAATCTTGTTAATTATATTAGTATTGATACCTGTAAGAATAATGTCATGATGTAAACTAGAAGAGACATAACATGATTTTCAATTTTAAAAACAAATAAGGATCTAACATGATGGGAGTTTTTGAAACCATAATTAAGAAGAAATTGCCACAATTCACGAAACCAAGCATATGGTGCATGTTTGATTCCTTAATTGGCTTTCTTATTCTGTCAAACGTAGGTCCACAAAATTAATTGGCTTTCTTATTCTTAATTGGCTTTATATTTAGTGAAAGGATCAACAAAATTAATAGTCTCTGTAACCATCATGCGATACAATAAGAGAGGTCCACACATCAAAAAATATAATTTTGAGATGATGAGTAGAGATAAGAGAAGAAAGTAGAAAACAACTTACAACTTTTATTGGATTGACATGCCTTACGTAAGAATTATTTTGATAAAGATGAAGACAAATCCAAATTCTAACTCGAAATGGAAAAGCTAGGTTTCCTAATCGATGATGCCAATTAGAAGATGTGGCTTTGACACTTGAGAAGGCAAGAAGTAGAGAAGACATTAATTTTGTAGTCGGTAATTCGTACACTCCATCCTTAGTGGTTCCCATCAAAAGAATTGCTCCCATTTGAATATCTTCACATGAAAAGAAGATGGTAAGAACTCAACATACACATTATTAGTATTATAAAATTGAGAAATAGATATCAAACTTTTTTCATGCTAGTTATACAATGATTATTATTTAAGTTAAAAGTAGTACAAAGGAAGTGGAACCAGTGTGAGTGATTGAGATACCCGTGCCATCACCAATTATAATATCATCGAAGCCATTATATGGGGCATTAAGAGATAAGTTGTTCAAGTCCATAGTAATATGATGAGAAGCACCACTGTCAAATAACCATGTTGGTGTGGTGGAGGTCATATTAGCATCAAAGGGAGCCTATGGTTGCCATGGTGGCATTGAGATTCTTCATGGCGTTGTAGAAGGTGAGTAATTTGATTCGATTGACGTTGGTTTGATCGACATTTCTTTGTATTATGTACTTGAATGCTGTAGATTTGATAATGACTTAAAGCATAGACGTGGTGGTGGGCGACTTCCATGAGCTTGTGAGCTACCATTGATTGGCATTACTGAACGACATGTTGTTTGGGGTTACAAGTGCCATCTTGTGTTACTAGAGTGAGGTGAACACTAATTACCATAGGGGCATAAAATATATTGACCCTTCAAACTTTAGCGATTCAAAAGTTTTTTTTTTTTTATCATAACTTGATGCATATATTAATCTACATAGCATAATTGAATTGGCCAATGTCAATAAGTATGAGTAACAATCTAGTTGTGTTAGTCATATTTGTGTTATGTTTATGTGTTAGTTGACATATTAAAGATACTTAACTTTTTTTTCGTGTTGATAATTTATAATAGCAAAAAATAAGAATACTTTAAGGACATAAAAGAAATTATTTATTAATTCTTACTAAATTTTTAATAGCGTCATATCAAAAATTTTTACCTCTATTAATAAGTGTCTCACAATTAATTTATCACTCAAAATTATTAATTTTATATTTAATTAATAACTTATATTATTTAATGCATATATATTATTATTAAGAGTACGTAGAAGTTGTGGGAGTGGGACATCTATTTTTGAGAGGCTAGCTATATTGTTCAACATGGCATGAGAAATATAAAGTGTTTAATATTTAAAATATTTTGAAAAAGCAATAAAAATATTCTTAAAATTTGTACTCATAAAATTAAATTCTTTATTATTGTAAAAAATTTAACTCATCATTTTTATATTAAACGTTATTTAATTGATCACTTTTGAATTAAATTGTGGTTACATAAACTCATTTCATATTAAACTCTATTTATATAGTTCTTATTTAATATTATTAAAATATTATTATTATTGTTATAAATTTTAGGATTATTTTTTCTTTTGTAATTTTTCAAATATTGTTCACCTGAAGTTGAACAAGGAGCGGACCAGCAATTGTTCTCAGGGCTAACTATATTTTAGCGGTAAAACACTAGAATAATTAATAGATTTTACTTTTTAATTTTGGAATGCTTGTTATTTTATTCTCTTACTTTTTAATTCAGTAAATTTGATATAAAATGTAATTTTATTTATAACTTTAGCTAAAATTTCATTGTTAATTTAACAGTAAAATTGCGCATTATCAATTTGATTATAATTGTAAGGTTTATTTGTATTGACAATTTTTGTGGGCAAAATGTTTAATTGTAACCTAGCATAAGTGTTCACCGTTCAATCAGATGATACACGATGATGGAGTCACCAATTGAGCATTACACTTAGTATGAATAGAATTGTTGTGAAAGTAGAGTCCTTGTTTAAGTAGAATAGTTGTGAAAGCAAAATCCTAACATGAGTAGAATTGTTGTGAAAGCAAAATTTTAGTATGAATAAAATTCTTGTAAAAGTAGAATCCTTATATGAGTAGAATTGTTGTTAATAGAATTGATGTGAAAGAAGAGTCCTTGTTTGAGTAGAATTGTTGTGAAAGCAAAATCCTAACATGAGTAGAATTGTTGTGAAAGCAAAATCCTAACATGAGTAGAATTGTTGTCAAAGCTAAATCCTGATATGAGTAGAATTGTACTCTATTATTAATTCTCTTTCAAGTCAAACTGGACTCTATATAAGCAACACTTGTTTGTGCAAAACATTTAACCCACACCGAAATAATATTTTCTACATCTGAATTGTGTTTTCAAAGAAAAATCTTTTTCTCTTCATCTTTAAGCTTAGGCACTTTCTTATTTTAATTGTTCAAACATACTGTGTGGTTATGTTTGAATAATTCACGTGCCTAATTGTCTTTCATGATATTTAGAATTGCATGATAGTTCTAGAGTTTACTAGCTTTACATCATATGTTGTTGAATCTGCTAGTTAGGGTTTTTCATTGTTTGAATCCGCTCTAGGACACACTTTGCACTTGTGCTATTTGTGCTAACGTTTCAGGTGACGTGCTCGGTATTTCGTGTGACTCGAAATTACCGAAGTTGACGGGTTCGATTGATCTTGTGGGACTCAAGTAGATCGGAACGTTGGTCCGGATCCAGACACCTAGCTTGTGGAGGCTATGAAAGGAGCGGCGGCTCATAAGTAAATTACAGAGAGGGGGATCTATCTGTGAAGGGTAGTTCTAGGACCTATAGTTGTAATTGAACATTGATTTTCATAGTGGATAGTTAGGTGGTCCGGTGGACCGGTGGTTTTTCTCTTAGGTCATTGGAGTGGCCTAGGTTGTTTCCACCTAAAAATATCGTGTGTTATTTTTTATTCCGTATTTTATCTTTACACGCGATTGCATGTCTGGCCGTTGTGATTAGGTTACATAATTAATATTTGTTAAAATTGAAAATAACCTATTCACCCCCTTTAGGTATATTTAATCCGTAACCAAAAACTTTCAATAATTAACAATTTTATGTTAAATTTTATAGTTAAAATTAAAAAAAAATTCTTTATTCTATACCAAAATAACTAAAATTTGTGAGAATTAGGGAACTAATTTATCCGAAGTACTTATATTATTTAATATTTATTTCTAGTTATTATATCTTTATTTTTGTTATTTTTTAGTTAGTCTTCAAAAATTAATTTCACTAATTTATTACTTTAAATTTTACATTTTGATTAATTTAATATTCTAACTTCTTTAATTTGATCGATTAGAGATTATTACTTCTTTAATTTAACTAATCTAAATATTTTAAAACATTACGTAAATTAACATTTTTTAAAATTTATAGTAATAAAAATAATATATTTTTTTTAAATTAAAAAGAATATGAGTTAGTATTGAATTAATATTATATGTGCTATTTTTTTATTATAAAATTTATATATATTATATTTATAATTTTTTAAAATATTTTTAAGGTATTAAATTGGTCAAAGGTAGGACCTCAAATTAGTCAAATTAAGGAAATTAAATGTTAAATTATCAAATTAATACTTTTACTTTTCGTATGAGTCACAAAAATTAATATAATATTTAGCTTAATTAACAAATATTTTATAAATACTTATCGAAATTGTTGACGGGACTATAATTCCTCTTGGCCCATCACTTAGGTCTGCCACTGAGTTGTACAATCACAAGACACAAAATATGATATAATGTTGAGTACTGTTAGTTGAATATTATATGGACAGTGTGGAATGATTTAAGTAAATTAAAAGTTAATTTTTTTTAAATTAATAATAATAAAATTAAAATTATTCGTTTTAATTATATCAAAATTAGATAAATTATAAAAATGTCTTTTTACTTAAATTCATACATGTTACACTGTATAGTACGTAAATAATTTACATAGTACGTAAACAGTTTATTACATAATATATAAACAGTTTACATAGTACGTAAACAGTTTACATACTTGTTTACATAGTATGTAATACAGTTTACTTAGTATGTAAACTGTTTATATACCTGTACGCAACACAATTTACATACTAGAGATCATGTAAACATAAGTATGTAACACAGTTTACATACAGGATCTCTAATATGTAAACTGTGTTACATACTCATATTTGCATAGTATGTAAATAATTTATATAGTAAATAAACAGTTTACATAGTATATAACACAGTTTACACACTATCACTAATACAAAAAAGGGTTTTAGGGACGGTTATTTTTTAGGTCGTAACTGTTTCGTATGCAAACGTCCCAAAAAATAACATTTTTAATACTTTTAGGGCCAGTTAAAATGATTAAAAGTAAAATGTAACCGTCCCAAAAAGTCTTTTAGGACGGTTAAACTTCTATTTTATTAACCGTCCCAAAAAAATACAAGTAACTGTTCCGAAATGTTTTGCTGACAATCTTTTGGGACAGTTAATAACCGTCCCTAAATATGTTTTTTTTTTTTAAAAAAAAAAAATTCAATATACTGTTTTCATCATTGAAACTACCTCTCTTGCAAAATTTTGAAATTCTCAAGATATATGTATATATATATATTCAAAATCAACAATATCATTATTTAAGTAATATTACCAATTAATCACTATAATATAATTAGTAATTAGTTACAAAATTATTGGATTCATTTTTAATATAAGTCTCCAATATCTACATTAAACTAAATATAAAATAATTAACAAACCTAGTTAATTATTAATAATTAGTAATTAATTACAAAATTTAATCTAATTCTTACCTGATGCTGAAAAGATGAACGAAACAATAACCAACTACTTTCTAAAAAAATAGATAGATTGGTTAACAATCTACAAGAACCAAAACCTAAGGGAATATTCTTAACAAAAGCATATAAGAGTACATTAAATTTGCCTCATCAACTACAAGTAAAGTTCTCGTTTGTTATCCAAAAACTACATTAAATTTGCTTCATAATCTATGGAGACCCAACCTTGATTAAAAGCTAGAACATAACAAAAAAAGTATGATGCTTCAATTTCTTGTGCAAAAGAAAACATATGTTCGTCAGCTCTTACTTTCTCTACCTTTCCTAGCTATCAAATAGAGGACAAAAACAAGCAAAATAAATCGATAAGAAAATGCTTACATTAAGGAAACGAGCCATGACTGAAAAATTCAATGAAATCCCGTAATACAAAGGCTCTCAATGCATCTCAAAGACAGAGATTGAACTAATAGATGTTAATTAAAAACCAGTTTCCTCTTGCCATAAATATTTCGCATAAACATAGAATGATTTGGAACTTGATAATCTGCATGTGAAGGAACATGTTGAGAGTTTATCATGAAATGACTATTATTTTGATTGCAGGTACTTCAACCCTGTATGTTTAGGTATAAAAAATTAGAGTCATTAGTCAGTTCTTTTACTAACAACAAACAAAAGTTATTCGAGATGTGCTTTACCTGTGGTAGCTTCTCAACAATGTTTTTCCCTAGCAAACCCTTAAAGCTGCTACCCTGTACAACCACGAGCATATCTCGATTATGTAAAATATGTATGTACATTGGGTCAAAAGAGAGACAATTTTATTAACATTGCAGTAGAATTACAAAATTAGAACAATACACCACCTTTTTGCACTAATCCTAAAACTGGAGCAAACACGTAGCATTCACTGTTTAAAGATTACTAACACAAACCCAAACCTAATTTTACACACCATAGCCTCTGTATCAAACTTTTCTAAGGTAGACTATAATACATGCAACCTCACAGTACATATACTATATGCACGACACTTATATTCACTAATACATGACATATCAGCATTACATTTTAATCAAGATATACTACATTACACATAGGATACTTAACATCTTCCCTCAAGCTCATGTCTATTAAGAACAGTGAGCTTGGATCTCAACTCAATAAACCTTGCAGAACCCAAATATTTGGTCATGATATTAGTTGGTTCCTCTTGACATGAAATAGACTTCACGTACACTTCTCCACTTAACACCCTTTCTCTAATAAAATGAAAGTTGATCTCAAAAAGTTTAGTATGAGAATGGTAAATTGGATGTTTGGCTAAAGCTCTTGCTCCTTAATTATCACAAAACAATATAGGAGTACATGGTAATGGTATACACAATTCAGATAACAATTTCTTTAACCATAATAGCTTGGTCATAGTCAAAGCTAAGGACTCTAATTCAGCCTCTGTTAAAGACCTTGATACTACTTTATGCTTTCCAGAACTCAAAGACACCAAAGAGTTCCCCAAGAAATTACACCACCTTCTAGTGTTGCGCCTATCAGCTAAAAATGTAGCCCAATTTGCATCAGTGTAAGCCATGAGAAGCAGAACATCTGACTTTTGTAACAATACTTCAAATTCTATAGTACCCTTCAAATATCTAAGCAATCTTTTAAGAGACTTCCAATGAACATCTATTAGGCAATGAAGAAATTGGCAAAATTTATTGACTGAATAAGCAATATTAGGTCTTATAAGCGTACATTATTGTATGGCTTCCACAATGGACCTATAAGGGCCTGCATTAGTTAAAGGTTACCCATCATACCTTGACAATGTCTTCCCTAAAGCTAATGGGGTTGTAGTTGGTTTTGATTCTGTCAATCGAACTTTAAGTTATATATTTTTGTTGATTCAAATGAAAACAACCTTCTGACTTAGTGAGTTCAACATTTAACTTTGCAATCACCTCTTGTACAAAAGCACCATCTGACCCAATGACAAGGATGTCATCCATATAAAATAGTATCACCACCATTTTATTTGCAACATTGTATAACAACAAAGAGGTATCAACTTGAGAATTTTTAAAGCACCAAGGCATCAATCAATTGCTCAACTTGGTATACCAAGCTCTAGGAGCTTATTTCAACCCATATAAAGTCTTTTTCAACTTGCACACAGAATGAGGAAACTCCTTACTCATCAAGCCCTCAGGTTGATACATATACACCTCATCCTCCAACTCTGCATTCAAAAAAGCATTATTAATGTCAAGCTGTCTCATAGCTCAACCTTTAGACAAAACTAAAGTCAAAACCACCTTAATAGTTGTTGGCTTCACAACAGGGCTAAATATCTCATTATAATCCAACCCCTTAGTATGCAAGAATCCTTTGGCCACCAATCTACTTTTATATCTCTCAAGAGATCTATCAGTTTTGAGCTTAACCGCAAACACCCACTTATTACTAATGATCTTGTCATTCTTTGGTGGAGAAACTAACTCCCATGTTCCATTTCTCAACAAAGCCTTAAACACTTTACACATAGCATAAATCCACTCATTATGTTACATGGCTTCTTGCACATTAGAGGGAATTGGAGGAATAAATGTGGCATTAAGTGCTTTGGGTTTAAAAGTTGCAATTTTTGCTTGGGTTTGCATAGGGGGCACATTTTGAATTGGAGTTGGTTTATGGACTTGAGAAACTGAAGGAAGCTCTGCAGTAAGATTAATTCCCTTATGACATAGGAGTGGTGGATTGAAGCCAAAAATAATAGGCAAAGTATTTTAAGAAGAATTTTGTTCAATATTAATAACAAGAGAGGTTGAAGAGTGTGATGGAGATGAAAAAGTTGAATGAGACTTTTGAACTCTAAGGGAACTTGATATAGGAGATATTTAGAGATCACGGTTGTGAGTAGAATGAGGTAGTGTAGTAATAGGCTATAAAGAAGAGTGATCAATACTTGTATTATAACTAATAATAGAGTTAATAGGTAGAATAGGTGAAGTGGAAAAAGGACTATCATTAGCTATAATACCAGTATTTAGAACAAGTAAGTTGGAAATATAAGTAGGTAAAGTTATTGTAGAAGTTACAATATAAGAGGGTGTGGAAGAAAAAGTATCCAATGGTTTATGTATCACATTATATACTATTCTAGTGTGATTACGTGATTGAGGTAATTGAACAAAGTGTAAAGGAGAAGGTTGCCTTTGGGAATCATGTTGGGAAATAGGAGATGAAGTCTAAGATGATGCAAAGGTCAAATAAGGAAATTCTAATTCATTGAATACCACATAAGGAGAAATGTGCATCCTTTTAGTCACAAGATCAAAACAATTAAACCCTTTTTGATGCTCAAGATACCCCAAAAATACACAGGGTATAGACCTTAAGTGCATGTACATCACACCTCCTACGGTGGTTGCCAAAGCTCCGAGTGAACCCGAAATAGGCCATGGACTTGGATCTACCAAATGATAAGAATGCCTCTGAGATTCAATCATAAACCACTTCTTTGCCTCGGTTGTATGTAAACCCCTTCATTATTCAGCCCAGAAAGAATCTGTAGAATACAGTCTAGTGTAAGGATAGCAAAGAAACTCAAATATTCTCAAATTAGAATAATTAGGCTTAGTTTGATGCAAAAGCTCAAAAGGTAATTTATTTGCTAAAGTTTGAGATGGTAACCTGTTTATCAAAAACACAGCCATTTTAAATCCATAAGGCCACATTTCAAAAGGCAATCTATCATCATAGACAATCTAGTCTCCACTACATAGCGATTTTATCATTCTAAAACTTCATTTTGAGGAGTGTATGGACATGCTATTCTTCTATTGTGACCTACTTGAAACAAATATGGCTCCATGGTTTTGAATTCAATACAACCATCACTATGTAGTTGTTTTATTTTCTTATTAAATTGTCTTTTTATCAAGGCATCAAAATGCAAGAAAATCTGAGCTGTTTGACTCTTATTATGCAACAAGTACAGCCACTAATATCTAGTGTGATCATCCATAAGTAAAATGATATATCTAACACCATTCTCTACTGTAACTGGGGACGGACCCTAAATAACAACATGAATAATATCAAAAGGATGACTAGATCTTTCATGAGTATGATTAAAAGGTAATCTATGAGGTTTTCCCAACTGGCATTAACCACATACTTCTGGAATAGTACCTTGCTTTATAGTCAAGTATGAACTACTTAATATTTGTTTTACAACTACTAAATGTGGATGTCCTAGACTTTGATGTCAGACTAGTCCATCAACACTTTTTTAAGTACACTTTATAGTAGAGGAAACTAGAGATGTATCCTTATAAGCTACTATCATTTACAGAAGTAGATAAAATAGTAGTATTGCATAGAACCTGTTTATTAAAAGCTCCATTAGAAAGTTGTGGCTCTTGTGCGATAGAAGTAGGAAACTTGTAGAGTCCATTGTCAACTCCTCCCATTAGCAATACACTCCCCTAGCTCAGATCCTTCACACAAAAGAATTCACGAAAAAATTCCATTGAAACACAATTATCAATACACATTTGTCTTACTGAAATTAAATTCTTGACAAGTTGAGGAACATGAAGCAGATAAAAGCTCCATTAGAAAGTTGTGGCTCTTATGCGATAGAAGTAAGAAACTTGTAGCGTCCATTGTCAACTCCTCCCATTAGCAATACACTCTCCTAGCTCAGATTCTTCACACAGAAGAAGTCACGAAAAAATTCCATTTAAACACAATTATCAATACACATTTGTCTTACTGAAATTAAATTCTTGACAAGTTAAGGAACATGAAGCAGATTATTTAGTTTAGAAACCAAAGTTTTATTTCCAATACTACCCTACCCTATAAGTGAAACAAATGCAGAGTTTCCATTACCTTACATCACCGATTCATGTCTTGAGTATGGAGCAGAGTTTGTTAGATTTCCATTGTTAGTGGTAAGATGATGGTTGACCCCAAAGTCCATGTACCAGTTATTATCCTAATGAACAGAAGGAGGGCTAAAAAGCTATTGGTCCTTGTAGAGCATACTGTGGAAACTGTGACCATTGTGGATAGAGATTGTACATAAGCATAGATTGCATCATAGGTCCTTGCATACAATTAACAACATGATAGATGCTTGTGCTAGGGCCACTAGGTGACAAACTTGTATTAGGTGCGGGTGCAGATCTAATATTAACTCTATTAGGTGTCATATTAGATGGATAAGGAGTAGGTAACAATGGTGGCAACTGAGACACAAAAGGAAACTAGGGCAGCATACTAGTCACATTAGACAAATTTGCTTGAGGCCTAGGTGTTAAAGTTGGTTGAGGGAAAAAATTTGGTTGTGGTTGTTGTGTTGGTTAAAAGGGATGGAAATTATTAGGATTGGAATTATTTTGTGGTTGATTGAAAAATTGTGATGATGGAGCATATCTCAATCTGCACCTAGAGGCACTGTGCCCTACTTTCCTACAAATCTAACAAGTTCCTTTAAATTTGCCTCTTCCACCATTATCAAATCCAAAATAAGGTTCTTGAGAAAAACTTTGATCAAAAACACATAATTTTATCATGAGGTTGTTCGTTACAAACATTCTGCACAGGTGTTGAAGATAACTACCGAGATTGTTGTTCTTGTGATGATGATGATGTAGGCATTATCTTAGTCACTTGCTGAGAAATAGGTTGCCGAGACACCAAATTAGCTTGTACTAATTGTATATCCACTGGATCATCCTTGCAATTTTTCTCTCATGAGTTATTAACCTAGAAAAGACTTCATCAATACTAGGCATATTTTTCTTATGAGTAATATTACTCACTAAAGAGATGAAGTCTGAATTTAAGTCACCAAGAAGATATAGAATTTTCTCCCTAGAAGATATCTGATCACCATTAGCACTCATCAAATGAAACGGTTCTTTAGCCTTCTCAATGTAATCAATTATGAACTATCCTTCCTTCCTCATAGTCTATAACCTCCAACATAACTCCATAAGAATAGATTGAAAATTATCCTGAAAATTCCTCGAGGGTGCAGACCAATAACCATGAGCAAATGAATTGCCATAGAAAAATTTCAATTTGTAAGGGGAAACTGAATTATAAATCTAACTCATGCCAATTTTTTCTTTTTTGTCCTACACTTCAAATTTTGGATTTTCTTGAAGTATTTCTTGATTCTTCATAGTTCCATCTTCAACAACTATCGGAGTTATCTTCTTGATCACCTTCTTAAGCATAGCCTCTGTTTCTTCTAGAAAGCCTTTAAGATCGTACACTACTGCCACATGCTTTATTTGTTCGTGCCATATGAGGAAATTAGTGTCATCTAACATGACTGAGAAATTAGGATTTATTTGTATACTTGATAAAGGAAAAGAAAGTACTGTAGAAACATTATTCAATGAAGACAACATGTCTCCATCAGAGCCTAAGGAAGAGAGAGATTAAGCCATTAGGGCTCTGATACTATGATAAACTTCATAAACTAGTAAAGTAGCAGAGAAACCAAGATTGAGAAATGTAGTAAAAAATAATACTAAATTGCATTAGCTGAAAATGACTACATGGCTAAAGACTAGTTATATAGACTAGTCTTTGTAACAACCTACAAAATAGCCTCTGTAACAAACTTTTCTAAGGTAGACTATAATACATGCAACCTCACAATACATATATTATATGCACTACACTTATATTCACTAATACATGAGACATCAACATTACATTTTAATCAAAATATATTACATTACACATAGGATACTTTAAACCTTTGTAGTAAATAAACTATCACAATTCCTGCATCAATTGTCCACTGACCATTGGACTCTTGTTAAGCGTCTCTTACGGTATTTATGTGGGACTTTGTATGAAAGTGATCTCATTTATCTTGACTCATTTCTTTCTCTTCATGAATTCTTTGATGCAGATTAGGTTGGCAATGAAGAGAACTTCTCTTCAACTAGTGCATATCTTGTTTATCATGGTCGAAATCCTATTTAGCTCAAAGAAACAACAAACTATTGCTCCATCCTCTACCAAAGCTGAATAACGTTCAATTACTGCTACTGCAGCTGAGCTCATGTGGGGGTGTTCTTTCCTTTGTGAACTTGGTATTGCTCAGTCTCACCCACCTGTTATTTATTGCGATAATGTTGGTGCCATTCACTTGTGCTCGAATCCATTCTTTCATTCACGCATGAAACATGTTGCTATTATTTTCATTTCAATAGGGACCAAGTCCAGAGGGTGATCTACTTGTGGCTTATATCTCTTCAGGAGATCAATTGGATGATGCTCTTACAAAGTCTTTGTCTCATTCTCAATTCCACTTCTTAAAAACTAAGATTGGCCTCTCCACTCTAGGCATATCTTGGGGGCATATTAGTTGTACTAGATGATGTAGTTAGCTTGTTAAATCAAACTTAATTTGTTTTGAGTATCAATTAGTATGTTTGTACATATTCACCAAACTACAATTCCTGAGGAATAGAAAACACCATTGGTCTCACAATCATATTATATTTGACTTCGTCATAATTAGCACAATTACAACACCATTGTAGTTCCCATGGGTTTGTAAATTGTAACAACTCTCTTGTAGGCTAGTTCTTATTTTGTAAGGACCATAGCAAATTGGACTATTTAAGCTAATTAGATCAAGTCTCATTGAGTTTTAAGAGGAAATTCATTGATTGCATATGCTTGTACACAGATTCTATAAAACATAAAACAATTTGAGCAAAACTCAATGAGATTAAATGGCGAGATAATGAAACTTGCAGAGGAGAAATTAGGATAACATAAATGATAATATCACACAAATTTGCACTAACACACCCCTAAATCATGTAATGTGTTATGCTTAGTTTAAAAATAAAAAAAGAAGTAATTCATTTTTCTAGATGGTATTAACATATGCTATAATATTATAGACATTAGATGCAAATTTATGTGTATTTAGCATTTTTCATTACATCTAATATATGTGTGTAAAATTTATTGACTAATACTAACAGCACATAAATTTGCATTTATTTTTACACCCAAATTAATTATATTGTGACACACGATAAAATTATCTAAAAAAAATCAATCACTTCCTTATTTTTCAAAATAATTCTGCTTATATTATGATATAAATAATTTATGTATAAAAAATGGGTACAAATTTATGTAAAATTAACATTTTTCAAGTTTATTTTGTTTTTTTGGCATGGAGAAAACACAAAATACATAAATGTTTACCATTGATACTAATATTAAATTAAACATCCTCAAGACTTAGAATATATTTATTAATCAACTAAGTTGTAACTAGAAATACTTTTCATTCTTTCATCGCAAAGTTGTTGTCCTGTTGGTTGTATTAATTTTACTATAATACATCACATGTTCTTGGTAAACATAGGAATGATGATGTTTTAAAAAATTAGAACACAAAATGTTAAAAATAAGTTAAAATTTAGTTTGTTTAGCTCAATAGATATAATAGTTTTTATTTAATAAACTACATAATGTGGAATAATACAACAACGAGACACATAAAAAAAAAATCATAAAAGAAAGTAGTCATACTACTAATATAGCATGCTAGTAGGAAACTAGCAACTGTAAGACATAACCATAATATACTTCTCACAATCAAATTTAGAAAAGATGAGATACAATCCTATAATTAAAGAAGGAACGTACCGAAAGACCAATTCATTACAAGCTTTTCAAATTCCCAAAAAAAAAAAAAAAAAAAATTTGGTCAATTTTATTTTTTTGAAATTTTCTTTCATAACCTGTTTTTTATTTTTTAAATTCTTCTAGAAAAAAAATTAAAATCACAAAATTACAATTATTAAAAATCACATAAGAATTATGTGCCAAGAAATTAAATTTAAGTATATATTTTGAAAACTAGAGGATCTAAAATATACCACTTAAAAAAAAAAAGACTAAAATATATATTTTGTAAAAGCACAGACTAATAAAATACATTAACATTCGTGGAACAATGTCATAAATGGGAAGATAGGGAATGATGGTATCTCCATCTTCAGCTCTAAGATGTGTTTCAAGTATTTTCCGTAAGAATTATTATAAATATATGTTAAGGTAAAGAACATGTAAACAAAAAAAATATTAAGAAATATGTATCTTAGTAATCCACAAAAGAAAACCATATTGTATTATTGTTATTCAAGCAATGAATGTGTGCATAGCATGAAATTTTCTTCTCCACCAAACAAGAATATCTATTACACTCAAAATAAGACGAGAGAATAAAAAGAACAACCAAATATCCTATTTATATTAAGTGGGTTACTAAATAATAGGTTTGTAAATGGGCCCTAGCCAACTAAAGCTCTTAAGAGAAGTGAGTCCATGGATTTTGTACACGTAATAAACAATATTTTAATTATGAGTATTTATAGTCCGATCCGATCTAATCTATTTCAATTTTTAGCTAAAAAATTAACTAAATTGAACTGAAGTATTTATCTAATAAAATTATTATAACCAGACGGTCCGGTTCAATCTTGTCCAATTTGATTAATGATTTTAGATAGTTTTTAAATTAAATTTTTTTTTTCCTTCGAATCAAGTTGAAATTTGAAATTAACATAAGAAAAAAAATTCTAAATCTAACCAAATTATTTTAGATATGTTACAAATGTAAATAATATAATATCTCAAATAAACTAACAATTAAGTTTATAAAATTTTTAAAATGTAAAATATCATAAACTACATACAAGTAAAAACTGCAAACTGTATGATAAAGAGTTGAAATTGAAAAAAAATATTTAAATGTAATATTTAATATTTAATAATATAATATATTTTTAAAAATAATATTTTTGTATATAATATATAAAGTCCAGTCTAGTTTGAATGGTTAAAAAATTCAAAAAATCGAATCGAACTATTTGAGAAATGATTTGAAAAAATATAAACGAATTATTTGACTCACACAACCATTCGAACCGGTTCGATCCGGTCCAATTTTTTAGTTTAATCCAATTTGGTTAGGTTTTTATAAAACTCTAATTTTTGTCCATTCATTATGGTCCTACAAAATTATACATGCTAATTTTAAACAATTGTTTATATGTGATCGATTTAATTAAATGATTATGTTAATTCATAAAATAATTACAGCATTTTTTCACTTAGATAGGATAATCATACATATAATAATTAATCATATAACATATAACTAAATAGCCAAATAAGTTATGTAGAATAAATATCGACATGATATATGAATTTACAAATTAGGCTAAAAAAAGGAATAATAATAATATGTATTACAAAATAATAAAATTCAAATAACATGCAAAATAACAACTTCTCACTGCCCAAAAATACCATTAAAACTTAAAAGTCCTTATACACATTAGAATGATCAAATCTTTAATAAGTGAATTTGCAAAACATGTTAATTGTAGGCATGTATTCAATACAACTAAAAAAATGGGCTAATAATTTAAGAAGTGTCAAAAAGCAGTAGCCAACTGAAATATAATGCACTTATACCTAATTCATGACATAGTCTAAAGTATAAAAAGGTTGCATAAGAAATTGTATGTAAACATTATTGCTACTCTTAAATTGTTAATTTTCCACTGACAAAATAGTCATTATTATCTTTATCGTCCTCAACTCTCAAAATGAACATGTACAAATATTCAATACAGAAGATGATATAAACTTTCTTTTGTTCTTAAAACAAATGTGGGCTAATGGACCCATGTATAAAATTAGCATTAGATGCACAAAATAGCTCAAATTTAAAAATAACAATCATTAATCAAATGAATAAGCAAAAGTCCAAATAACTATGTCAGTTCACACGATTAAGAAATAATTTTGACAGTCTCCCACTTGAATCATATAAGTCATTTATTTTAATAAAATAAAAATATTAATATGATTAATGACATGAAAAAAATATCAAATATAAATATGCATCCAAATTTATGCCTAGTCCAAAAAGTGATTTCAAAGTGTTTAATATATTAAAAAACGACTAAACATTACTACATAATCAAACATCTTCAATTATTTAAGATATGTTTCAATATGATAGGATCAATACACCTTTTTTTTTTTTTTTTTTTTTTTTTTTTGCATATCCATAACATTTTTGCTCTTATTATAAGCTCTATGAAACTAGGTCAAAACTATTTTAGAGTTTAGTGTCATGTTTCAATCAATAATGAGCTCCCAACACACAACATGAAAAAATAAATTATCATCATGTGCACAATAATATGGTTAAAATAGAAAATTATTGAGCTCTCACTTACTTAATACAACAATAGGATCTACCATTCACTTTCGAATGCGTGCTCTTAAGACACAAATGAGCTAAAAATCTTATTAAGTTGACCAAAATGAGCTCAAATAAATATATTTTTTACACAAAAATGACATTAATTAAAGGAGTATAACAAACTCATTATGTTTTATACTCATTAAGTTATATAAAAAGCATATAGTGCTGAGTTATCAATCACAATATTTTTCAACAACCACAGAATAAAAAAATAATAATTTCCTAACTCTAGAAAATGGAATTTTGCATTTATTTGACTATTATAGCTTTAGATAACTTTTAAATTACATCGCAAATTTGACACTATAATAACATAAGGCGGATTTATCGAAATTTACATAGCCCTAAATTACTCAATATTAATACGAGGTATAACATATAATTTATATTAATTTAAGCATATTTTATTGTACACCAAACGAAAATATTTTGCCAATAATTAAAAATTATATGTACTAACACTAGTAAATTAGTCTTACATCATTCAATTATGTAGACTAAATTTTGGATATCTTAATATGCATTAATTCCTTAATTTTATGGGTTTATCAAAATTTAAAAGGGAGAATAACAAAACTAACACCCCTCAAAACTTCTAATAACAAAACTAGCATCCCTTGTGTTCAAATTTATATTTTCACAATTAAAAAAAATGACTAATATGTCATTTTTCTTTGAACATCCATCCAATTAGAATTGAATGACGATAATTTAGACTCTTTTAATATTGAACGTTCAATATTTTATGGTCAAATTGAATATTAAACATTTAATATTATTAGAATGTTAGTTTTATTACTATAAATTTTAAGGGTGCTATTTTTGATAAGTTTTCAATTTAAAATTATTAACATGGTATGTCTTGTCTCAAAATAAGATTCACATTTATGAGTTATAAAATTACAATAATAATTAACTACATGTAAAACTAATTGCACGCATATCGCAAATTTTCTTTATTAAATGCTAGAACATTAATTACAAAACAGACGACTTGATGAAACAAAATAATCAAATATTATAATTAAATGTGTTAATCAATTACTAATAAAATGAATTAAATTATACAATTTATAAAATTTAATTATTTTTTATTACTATAAAAAAATTACTTTTTTTTTTATCAAACTAAACATAGGAAAATTCTCGAAAAATCCCAAAATTTACTATGAGATATCCCGTTAAATTATTTAATATTTTAAATATAATAAAATGACAAATTTAACCTTTTACTTAAACTTAAAAAATACACCCCACACCTCATATCCCACCTTCTTAAATTAATTTCATATATCTCACCTCTTTTTCCTCACTCACCTCCACCTCCATCTCCATCTCCATATTCATTAATAACTCTAAATTTACTCTAAATATTAATTTCATACATCCCACCTTTTGCTATATAAAGGTGGAGGTGGAGGTGAGTGGAGAAAAAGAGATGGGATGTATGAAATTAGTTTAAGAAGGTGGGATGTATGAAATTAGTTTAAGAAGGTGGGATGTGGAGTGTGGGGAATATTGGGTGTATTTTTTAAGTTTAAATAAAAGGTTAAATTTGTCATTTTATTATATTTAAAATATTAAATAATTTAATGGGATGTCTCGTAGTAAATTTCAGAATTTTTCGAAAATTTCCCTTAAACATATTATCAAACAATTAAATATCGACGGGATAATATAATTATTCACATGAATATATAAATGCTATAATATAATGGTCAAATCATTTAATTGATCTTGATATGTTCCGAGTTACAACAAGTAAATATTGAACACTCAAATACGCAAATACTTCTTATATTAAAATGTTCTATAAACTTTAAACAATATTAAAAAAAAAATTGTATATTACCAAAAATAATACATAATTTAACATATAATAGTATAACAAAATAATTATATATTATGTATTATTATTTTTAACTAAAAAATCACAAATTAAACAAATAAAGTGATTGATGAATACTTAATACGTAAAATTAATTAACATGCTCAAAATTTTGTTAAGGAAATTTATAAAACAACTCACAAGCATGTAACTTTTTTTTTTTGGCATATGACTTTTCTTTATATATATAAAGAGTAACCAAATAAAAAAAAAAATAACCAAATAATTATAGTAATAATTGGTAATGCCAACAGCCCGACATAAAATGTATAATTTAACAGTTCAACATCAAGCCATATCGAATAATTTTAAAATGGACTCTTTTTGTTAAACTTTAAATTGGACCGCATCGAATAATTTTAAACTGTTTAGTATAGTTTTATACTTAATATTAGGAGTGAGCAGCGGATCGAAACTGCATGTTTTTCACCAATTTGAATCCGATCCGATTCGAAGCAGATTTGAAGATTTCTAATCCGAATCCAATCCGATAATGTAGTCAATTCGAACCAATCTGAATCCGAGAGATCGAATTTTTCGGATCGGATAGGTCGGATTGAGATTATAATTTATTTTTTATTATTATCATATATAAAACACAATATATACTAACATTTAAATTTTAAATTGATATATTTTTTAGTAAAATTTATTTATTTATAGTCACAACTTATATAATCAAAATAATAAAAAGTATACTGTTAAATATTATTAAATTATTATAGAGAATTTAACATTTTTATTTTTTTTTAAATTAAAATAATAATTTAATGTAATTGTGGTATATGTAATATTTAAATATAATACATTAAAAATAAATATGCATTTATTTATAATTTTAATAGTAATTCAGTCCGGATCGGATTGCAGCAGATTATAAAATCTATCAATCCAAATCTGATCCGAATCCGAACGGATTGTATACTTTTCAATCCGAATCCGATCCAATCATAAAATATGTCAATTCAATCCGATCCGAATCCGAATCCGACGGATCGGATCGGATTTATTAATTTAAGCGGATTGATCGGATTATTTACTCACCCCTACTTAATACATTAAATATTTGAAAGAGTAAATTATAACGTAAAGTTTTATACGTAAACTTTATTTTTATTATAAAAAAAAATCTAAATAAACTTTAATATGCAATTAAATATATAATTGTTAAAAGTCATGTCTGGCTACTCTAACTTCCATTATTTTTTGTCCATTTTCTTGTGAGTAGTGCCGGTATGAAATTTTGTCTAAAATAGACATATTCTTTATAATATTTTAAAAAAATACTCATTTATTTTTTAGTTTAAAAATAGATAAATTTTAATTTAATGTTCCAATTACGGGTTATCTCTCTCCCTCCTTTAAAGGTTTTATTTAATTTCCCACCAATGAACCCATTTTCTTTCTTCTTCGCTCTCCTTCTCTATGCTCCCCTGTTTTCTTTTTTTTTTATTTTCTCTCCATTTATTCATTTTATCACGCCAAACTTTCAAATTTTAGGTTAGTGATATTAATTATTTGAGATTAATGTTATTTTTAATAGCATGTAAATGGTGAAATTTGTACCAAGGTTTGTAGACCGTTAATGTGAAGCTATTGTTGGTTTTGAGATTGATTAATTTTTGAAAAATTGCCAACTATTTGGGTGATTTTTTGTTGAGAAACTGATTTGAGTGTTATTTATTAAAATTTTTGGTTGAGAAATCGTATTAAATTGTTACCCCAATGAATTATCTTAAATCGAATTGTACCAGTGATTAATGTAATGAACTCTGCTATAGTTTATATCCAAACACAAAAATCCAAAGAAAGAAAGGAAAATTGTATTAAAAAGTCCCAAAAAAAGTTGCTATATTTTGGTATATTTAGAGCTATTTTGATATATTTTGGTAAATTTTAATGTATTTTGTTATATTTCCTAAATGGAGATATTTTTATATATTTTGATATATTTTGGTATATTTCGATTAATTTTGGTACATGTTGGTATATTTTAGTGAATTTTGTTATATTTCCTAAATGTTGATGTAAGGTTTATTTTGTATTGACAATTTTCGTGGACAAAATGTTTGATTGTAATCTAGAATAGGAATTCACCGATTAATCAGACGATACATGGTGATGGAGTCATCAAGCTTGGAACGCTCATATGACAGGTATAATATTATATCATGCATACATCTTCACACAATTAAGCACGACACTTAGTATGGATCGTAACGAAAAATGTAATTGTGCACATGTTGGTCGATCGATCGAGAGTATTGATCGATCGATCGAGTGGTCGATCGATCGAGACTGAGACAACTTCGATCTAGGTGCTCTCTGTTTGGACTGGATCGATCGAGCAATTGGATCGATCGATCGAACCCTTTTCGATCGATCGAGTATAGAACAACTTCGATCCAGGTTCTCTCTGTTTGAGTTAGATCGATCGAGTTTTGTGTATCGATCGATCGAGACCTTCTCGATCGATCGAGACGGCCTGTCGATCGATCGAGCCAGTATTATATTCCTACTCAAACTCTTTTTGTGTATTCGATCCATGTGTTACTTTTATCAATTTGACTCATTTAATGAGAAAGCAAAATTCTAGTATGAGTAGAAGTGTTAAGAAAGTAGAATCCTTGTGTGAATAAAAGTGTTTTGGAAATAGAGTCCTTATTTGCGTAGGATTATTTTAATTGTGGAATCCTTGTATGAGTAGAATTCTTGTGAGAAATAAATGCTGATGTGAATAGAATCATTGTATGAGAAGAATTCTTTTGAGAACTAAATCCTGATATGAGTAGAGTTATAGTGAATTGCAAATCCTATTTGAGCTAGGATTGGACTCTATATAAGTGAAGGGATGTTTGTGCATAATCAATCAACTTGAGCATTTAGAATTATACAGCACTAATACTTTCTAGCATCTGAATTGTGCTTATTCTCTTCATCTATTGTTCTTAGGCTTTTTCATGTTTTATTCATATGCCTAATTGATTTGCATGATATTGAGCTTAATATTGAATGTTCTAGAGTTTGCTAGCTGATCCTGTTTTTACATCGCATGTTATTGAATCTGCTAGTTAGGATTGTTTATTGTTTGAATCCGCTCTAGGACACACATTGCACTTGTGTTTTTGTGCTAACGTTACAGGTGACAGGTTCGGTATTTCGTGTGACTCGAAATTACCGAAGGTGACGGGTTCGGTTGATCTTGTGTGACTCAAGTAGATCGGAACGTTGGTCCGGATCCAGACATCTAACTATTGGAGGCTGTGAAAGGAGCAAGCGGCTCGTAAGTAAATTACAGAAAGGGGGATCTATCTGCGACGGGTAGTTCTGGACTCTATGGTTGTAATTGAACATTATTTTCATAGTGGATAGTTAGGTGGTCCGGTGGACCGGTGGTTTTCCTCTTAGGTCATTGTTGTGGCCTAGGTTGTTTCCACCTAAAAATATCGTGTGTTGTTTTATTATTCCGCATTTATCTTTACACGCGATTGCATGTCTGGCCGTTGTGATTAGATTATATAATATTTGTTGAAAATTGAAAATAACCTATTCACCCCCCTCTAGGCTTATTAGATCCGTAATTAAAAACTTTTTCAATTGGTATCAGAGCCAGGTTACTAGATATACTTAGTGTTTGCCTAGGACCTTATTATGGATCATATGAGAGAGGGTTTTTCTACAACCCGTGCACCTTATTTTGATGGGTCTAACTACCCATATTGGAAAGCTCGTATGAGAGCCTTTTTACGTTCCTTAGATGAAAGTGTTTGGAACTCTGTGCTTTATGGTTGGGAACCACCTACGGTTACCAAGGATAATGTTGTCACACTTAAACCTAGGATTGATTGGACTCCCCAAGATAGAATTGGTAGTGGCTGGAACCAAAAGGGGATTAATGCTATTTTTAGTGCTGTGTCGCCGGATGAATTCCGACGTATCTCTAATGTTGAAACTGCTAAGTCTGCTTGGGACACTTTAGAGGTTGCCCATGAGGGCACGTCCCAAGTTAAACGAACAAAACTTCGCATGTTAGCTACTAAATTTGAAAATCTTAGAATGAAGGAGGATGAAACGTTTTCTGAGTTTTATGCTGATTTATGTGATATTGCTAACTCTTCTTCAAATCTTGGAGATAAAATTGATGAATGCAGGTTGGTTCGAAAAGTCTTATGCTCATTACCAGAACGCTTTGAAGCAAAGGTTACAGCGATAGAGGAAAGCAAAGACATTGACACCATGAAGATTGAAGAACTAGTTGGGTCAATTCAAACATTTGAGATGAACTTTCCAGCACCCAAAAAGAACATTGGAATTGCTCTGAAAACCACCAATGCTGACGATGGTGATAGTGATGATGAAGAGCTACTCACACTTGCTAGAAAACTCAAGAGAATGTTCAACAGAAAAGATCGTAAGGGAAGAGAATTCACCCCAATGAGTTCAGAAAGTAAGAAATCTAAACCCACTGGACCTAAATGTTTTGAATGCAATGGTTTTGGACACTATGCAGCAGATTGTGCCAACAAGAAGAAGAAAACAGGAAAAGCTTTCAATGCTACCCTTAGTGACACAGAAAGCGATGAAGATCAAGCTAGTGGGTCAGAAAAAGCTAACACCAACTACGTAGCTTTTACGTCAACTGTTGGTGGATACTCCAGTGAGTCAGACTTTGACTCAGATGAAGAGGGAAGTAAACGTATCCTTGATAAATTTAATGCAAACAGTTTTGAGGAGTTATTTATTGATTTAATTAAATGCAAGAAAGAAAAAGATAAACTACTCATAACTGTAACAAAGCTGAATGAACAGATCAATTTGCAAGACCTTAATTTATCAGTTTTAGAAAAAGAAAAAGTTGAACTGTCTGAGCATTTTGACAAGTTAAGTTTAAGTCTTGCAGGTATTGAACAGGAAAATTCAAAGCTTGTGCAGGAATTGGAGCAATCAAAGGAAACTGTCAAAAGATTAACAATTGGAGCTGAACGACTAGACAAGATGTTGAGCATTGGTAAGCCTTTCGGTGATACAAGTGGACTTGGATTTTCAGAAGAAAACTGTACACCTTCCACTTCAAAAACTACATTTGTAAGGTCTTCTAACTTTATCTCTACTGCTACAAATTCTGCACAAACACCCACTAAAACTGTAGGAGCTAAAACTGTTAAGTTTGTGCCTGTTTGTCATCATTGTGGTAGAAAAGGCCATATTCGACCTAACTGTAGATTTTTGATGAATGCTTTTCGATTTAATGATCATCTTCATGCTTATAGGTATAGAACTCATAATTATCATCATACCATGCCTATGTTGAATTTGAATAGGAAATATGAGCCTAAGAGTATGCCTTTAAAATCTAATGCAATTAAGTCTCAACCCAAAAACATAAAGAAATCAAAATTCATGAAAATTTGGGTTAGGAAAGATTGCATGTTTCCTATCAATTGATCACTATTGCTAGACCACCTAGGTACTTTTGTTTGAGTGCTTAAATGACCCTAGGTGAATATTTTTTTTGGTTTATTTCGTTTTTTGTTGTTAATTTTTTTTGGATTAAAAAAAAAAAAAAAAAGGGGGGGTCTACAAGGTTTTGGATTCAAATGATGCTTATACTTTTACAACCTTATCTTTTGTGGCTTATTTTGATTCTCATTGTATACTCTATGCTAAAATTCAAAATTCTGCACATATTTACTTTGTTACCATATGATGACACTATTGACTGAACTTATGCACACACCCACTGAACACTCATGTATGTCATCTATGAAGTTTATGATTAATTCTGAAAGACTCTAAGACTTGAGCTAATCTTGATTGCGAAATTATATTGAGCTATATTTCTTATTTTTTAAAATATTTCATCTTAGGGAGATAACTAGTATTGAGAGGGCTACCTACTATGATGTGTGAAGCTACCGTAGTGAGCGGAGAGGGCTACCTCATAACTAGTGTGAAAGTCATCGTATTAGATTTATGGCTCGTACATGTTTTTTAAAAAAAAATTAATTAAGAAATTCTATTTGGCATGTACAAAAAGAAAGAGCAAAAATGTTTTTAAAAAAAAAAAAAAAATCTCTTTTTTCATAGACATATTTTATTATGTAAGATTGATGACTCAATTATGATTTAGCATGATAGATGAACTTATTTTCTTTTGAGTCTCTTAAAATTGGTCATAAATGAAATTATTGGAATACAAGTGGAGTTCACATTTGTATACTACCTTAAATGAATGTCAATATGCCATTATATGTGTTAGTGTGCTTATGTGACCTATTTATTTTGCTAATACAATGAATAATCAAAATTTAAGCAAAAATAATTTTTTCAATTGGTTGTATGCTTATTCGTGTTAAATGAGTTCATTACTTTGTGTGGTAAATAAAAAAAAAAAAAAATTTCTTTTGAATTTGTTTTTCGTCTAGAGAGTCATAGAACTTAGGGGGAGTCATTGCATACATATTTCATTATTCTTCTTTTGACATATGCAATTCCTCCTACATGCTTTGGACATATACATGTGTGCTCTTATGCATTTTTAGCCCACCTTGTTGAGAGTGACCCTTATCATCTTTAGTGTTTCATGATTTGTCAATTTCGTATGCCAAAAAGGGGGAAAAAGGTTCATGTTGCTATGAGATTAGATTTAGAGGGAGATGTTGCATTTATTAGTTGTGGGGGAGAAAGATTCATGTTGCACATACACTATATTTCATTCGCACCTTTATGTACACTGAACTAATAAGCAATGAGGCTTTCAAGCCAAAATTGTGTGCTATTTGTTTGTCTAATTTCAGTGGACCGAGCGTATCAAGTATCAAGCGAAGATGGTCCACCAGATCATAGACAGTCCACTATGTAATTGATGTAATGATATTTTAACCATGAAGCGTTATGTAGTGAGAGAGTGGTTTTGTCACACGAAAATGCCAAAGGGGGAGATTGTAAGGTTTATTTTGTATTGACAATTTTCGTGGACAAAATGTTTGATTGTAATCTAGAATAGGAATTCACCGATTAATCAGACGATACATGGTGATGGAGTCATCAAGCTTGGAACGCTCATATGACAGGTATAATATTATATCATGCATACATCTTCACACAATTAAGCACGACACTTAGTATGGATCGTAACGAAAAATGTAATTGTGCACATGTTGGTCGATCGATCGAGAGTATTGATCGATCGATCGAGTGGTCGATCGATCGATCGAGTGGTCGATCGATCGAGACTGAGACAACTTCGATCTAGGTGCTCTCTGTTTGGACTGGATCGATCGAGCAATTGGATCGATCGATCGAACCCTTTTCGATCGATCGAGTATAGAACAACTTCGATCCAGGTTCTCTCTGTTTGAGTTAGATCGATCGAGTTTTGTGTATCGATCGATCGAGACCTTCTCGATCGATCGAGACGGCCTGTCGATCGATCGAGCCAGTATTATATTCCTACTCAAACTCTTTTTGTGTATTCGATCCATGTGTTACTTTTATCAATTTGACTCATTTAATGAGAAAGCAAAATTCTAGTATGAGTAGAAGTGTTAAGAAAGTAGAATCCTTGTGTGAATAAAAGTGTTTTGGAAATAGAGTCCTTATTTGCGTAGGATTATTTTAATTGTGGAATCCTTGTATGAGTAGAATTCTTGTGAGAAATAAATGCTGATGTGAATAGAATCATTGTATGAGAAGAATTCTTTTGAGAACTAAATCCTGATATGAGTAGAGTTATAGTGAATTGCAAATCCTATTTGAGCTAGGATTGGACTCTATATAAGTGAAGGGATGTTTGTGCATAATCAATCAACTTGAGCATTTAGAATTATACAGCACTAATACTTTCTAGCATCTGAATTGTGCTTATTCTCTTCATCTATTGTTCTTAGGCTTTTTCATGTTTTATTCATATGCCTAATTGATTTGCATGATATTGAGCTTAATATTGAATGTTCTAGAGTTTGCTAGCTGATCCTGTTTTTACATCGCATGTTATTGAATCTGCTAGTTAGGATTGTTTATTGTTTGAATCCGCTCTAGGACACACATTGCACTTGTGTTTTTGTGCTAACGTTACAGGTGACAGGTTCGGTATTTCGTGTGACTCGAAATTACCGAAGGTGACGGGTTCGGTTGATCTTGTGTGACTCAAGTAGATCGGAACGTTGGTCCGGATCCAGACATCTAACTATTGGAGGCTGTGAAAGGAGCAAGCGGCTCGTAAGTAAATTACAGAAAGGGGGATCTATCTGCGACGGGTAGTTCTGGACTCTATGGTTGTAATTGAACATTATTTTCATAGTGGATAGTTAGGTGGTCCGGTGGACCGGTGGTTTTCCTCTTAGGTCATTGTTGTGGCCTAGGTTGTTTCCACCTAAAAATATCGTGTGTTGTTTTATTATTCCGCATTTATCTTTACACGCGATTGCATGTCTGGCCGTTGTGATTAGATTATATAATATTTGTTGAAAATTGAAAATAACCTATTCACCCCCCTCTAGGCTTATTAGATCCGTAATTAAAAACTTTTTCAGTTGATATTGTTATTATATTTTGGTATATTCAACCTTTAATTTTATATATTTTGGTATATTTTAGTATATTTCGATATATTTTAATATATGTTAGAATAATTTAGTAAATTTTGTTATATTTCCTAAATTTTGGATATTGTTATTATATTTTTGTTATATTTAGCCTTTAATTTTAATACTTTCAGTATATTTCAGTGATTTATGTTATATTTCGTAAATGTTAATATTTTTATTATATTTTGGTACATTTTCATGAGATTAATGTAGGAAGTTTTGGTATATTTCAGTACATTTTGGTATATTTTAGTATATTTTGGTATATATGTTATAAGTTGATATAATTATTTAATATTTTGTATATTATTTTTTTGGTATATTACTTCATATATTAATTAAATTTTAGGTATATTTGAATTAATAATTGCTAATTCTTTTTATACATTTTACATAATGGATGACCTTAGTATTCTAATCATTCATAATGGTAAGTGATCAAACAAATATGATAAAAAAGTATATCGAGAAGGTGAAGGTTCGATCCTAAGGATAAGAAAGGGATTTAAGTATAATGAACTTAAATCCTAAGGATAAGAAAGGGATTTAAGTATAATGAACTTAAAGAAAAGGTGTTTCTAAAGTTAAAAATTGATAAGTTCAAGTACGAACTTTTAGTGAGATACTTCTATAAGAATGATCTGACATTACCTACTGTTTTAATAGGTGATGATGAAGATTTGGATTAGTTTTTTAACTTTCATGTTGAAGATAATCAAAGCAAGGTTGTCGTATATGTCACAAAAAATGAGATAAGATCCATAGATATAAGTCATTATATCTGCTATGAACCACTTCTTAATGCCGGAGATCGTCCTGTAAATTACTTGAATGATAGTCATACACACGATATATATCCAAATCTCAATACAAATTGCAATAATGTTTTTGGTAGTATTGGTGATGATATTGATCGCTCTTCAGATCTTAGAGATGTGCAAATTATAGTACTCGCAAGTGTACGAATCACTCGTAGAAAGTGACAAACAAACCTCCGAGGTCAGTCTTTCAAAGAATTGCAATGGTTCTAAACAACCTTTTTCTTAATCTAAATAGAGTCCTAAAGCAAGTAAAACACTAATTAAATAGAGTTATAGTGAAACTAAAACTCTAAGTAACTAGAGTCCTAAACCTAGTAAAACTGTAAAAAGAGTGTGGTTTGTAATGAGATCAATGGTAGCAAACAATTAACGAAAACAATATCGCAAATTCATAATTAATTCAAGTAGATTTGAAAATTAATGGAGGATGTATGGACGTTTAGTTTGGTTAGCCATGCTTGCATCGAAAAGTAATGGTGAAATAACATGAACGTTATAATAAACAATTTTACCGGCTTTCCTTTTAATTACGAAAATTCCTACGATCGGGTAATTCTCTTTGTTGATTAACTAATTAACATCCTACGATCGGGTATATCAAATAGAAATCAAATTATGCGCAAGAAAATATATGCCAATCAAACTAATGTTATGATTAAGTCACTAATTTGAAGCTTTGATTAAGTATTTCAAAATAAAGTTAAGGTGACGTTCCTAAAACTAGATTATTAGATTTTTCAACCTAACTATGAATCTCAAATTAGCCCATGAAAATTCACAATTAAATATCTAAATATGCTCTTAATCAAAAGGTAAATTCATTTACTTCAAATCAATAAAACATTCACCAAAATAGTTCTAGCAAACATGGCAACACAAACTAAACATTCATAATAAAATTAGCCGCTCATGTTCATATTAAAATTTATAGACAAATTCAATGTGAACATACACTCAATGAAACAAGAAGAAAAATAAAATTCTATAACAACAAGGAAATCTTAGATCTAAATACCGTTATTGGATGGGATGACATTCTTCTCCAAAAGCTCTATCTTTGATCGTCAATGGTTTCCTTGGATCCTTAGAATGGATTTCCTTGCTTCGTTGAGTGTGAAAAAGCTCCCAAAACTGGTCGAATCTCTTGTTTGCTCGCAAAATTGTAGTGTGTAAAAGTTGTGTGTAAAGAAAATTCTAGAGGGGGTATTTATAGATGTAATGGTTTAAACAAATTCTGATTGCAATAGGAATAGACGCGCCGCGGCATACATTTTTTCCGCCATGGCGCAACACAAAAATTGGAAATATTGGTTGAAACCCGAGAGCTCCCCGCCGCAGCATACATTTTTCTCGCCGCGGTACGCGTTGCCTTTCCTTTCTTCATATTTACCCCTTTACATATGTGCTGGCTCGTTGTATAAGGCTTACATATTTTGACTCGTTTTGCCCGTAACTTGTGATCCGAGCGCTGTAAGTATTCCGTCTTTGCGTGTTTGCATTATTCAACTCATTTAACGCTAAAAACACCTAAAATACACTGAAACATACTCGTAATTTTGAATTGATAAATTTATGAAAAATAGTCAAATAGTCAAATAAACAATAATAACGAATCTATTTTTAAACAATTAAGCGCAATAAATCACGAAATATTAGTACTTTTCGAGCACTTATCACAACTCCCAACCAGCTTCTTGCTAGTCTCTAGCAAGTGGAGCGATAAAAATAAAATAAAATAAACTAACCTAAATCACTTCCGTAGATTGTCACGATTGCATTTAGCATATGCAACAAGCCTTTAAACCCCTAGGTGGCCT